>CM008283.1:29366911-29479437 GCA_002319775.1 Fagopyrum tataricum | reverse complement strand
AGAAAGTCCTTGTTTGGTCATCCACTCATACGTTCATGTGCATGACGGTCAAGCGAATCCCCTCTTCCACGTGATCTTCCTCTTTATGTGAGTGTGCATGGACACGTAATATTCCTCTCGTACGTGCATGTGATTGTGCATGGGCATGTAAGATTTCATGCATACATGATCTAAAACATGTGTCATATATGTATGCACGTAAGGATCGACATTGCTTGAACCGTCTCTTTCTCTTAATCACATGAAAGTCCCTCTTAGCATTCTATGTGCTCATTTGATCTCTCCTTCTCCTCTTCCTTCTCATTAACTATAACTTCCGTCCTTTTCTCCTAGATGAGGTTAAGTCTTAAAGTGCTCCCACATCACAGTGTCACAACTAGAATATGCACATGTGATTGGAAGTTTGATGCATGTATAAATTAATGTATTGATTCGTTGTGCAAGTAATCTAGGACATAAACACCGTAAATGAATAAATAGAGTATGGAACTAGTTATGATGTACTTATGCATTATGCAAATACCCAACTATTTTGGAAGGATTCGTTGACACCAACTGGATATCCGATTCTAGAAATTCAAAAGCTAGGAGTGAATATGTCTTTACACTATATATGTGGTGCAATATTATCATGAAAAATTTTCAAATAAACAATATTATTGGCAACATCCATTATTGAGTATGAGTTAATCATTTTTTAGAAGATATCCGGATGTGGGATAAGAGTGTGTCAGTGATATGAGTACACCGTGATAGCTAATTGGATATAGATAGGCTACATAGTTTCTTGTACAATGGTAAGTTGCATCAAAAAAAGGTAACATAAGACCATTAGAAAACTGCTCTCGAATTTTGTAATCTCAATAGATTATAACAAATCGGCTAACAACCTAGCGGATCCGCTTGCTAAAGGTTTATCAAAGGTGAAGTTGCTAAATCATCAATAGAAATGAGTTTGAACCCTATGATCAAAGAGACACATGGTCGGATATCCCATGATGTAAGTTTAAAGGAAAACCTAATCAAGCTTACTCAAATGAGCCTGTACAATAGGAGAGTTAGTTCTCTTTTTCATTCCTAAGACGATGAACAATATTACATGTATGAATTTTAGGTTGAGCTTGGATTTTAATGTTTTCATATCTTTGAAATAAAAGTGAGGTGTGATAAGATACTTTTTATGATCAATCTCCTTATAAGTGTGACATGGATATTATGTCCAAGAGAATGTAGGGAGGCTAATTTCTCCAACTTTACTCATGAATTATCAAGTATGGTTTAGGGCAAATTGAACTCAACAAAAGAACATAGTTTTGTGAGAAGATGAAATTGTGTGATAGTTGTTGTTTCGGTTTATATCAAATTTCTGTGGTTCAAAACACCATGTTCACTACCTGGTTGAGTAAATCCGATAACTACTCACTATGGGTGGTTTAAGGTTATAACACTATCATCCCAAACGTAGTTGAATTTTCGACTGTACTCTCAAAAGTAATTTTTCTTGTAAACAATATGTTTAGATGGAACTCATTTTATAAGGCTGCACTTATGACTTTCTTGACACGATTCCGATGGGCTTTGACCATCGTCAACATTGAAAAATAAAAGCATTGGCTTTGACTACACGGGTACATTCTCATAATGAACTCAGACGATAAAATGATTTCCATTTGAATGAGAAATGTGTGTTCAAAGTTGGTTGCATGAAATTCACTAATTTGGGTTAAATGGGAAAGTTATCGAACGTTGTACTGTTAATATACTAGACATATGACATTGCTCCTTTGGACCGCACACCGAGTTGTGTCGCACGCCGTGTTATGTCGCCCTCGGAAAGTTGAGCTTCGTCTTATCCATCTCTTAGGGTTTGACCGATTCTCCAAGGTAGTATGTGGTCATCCGTGTTACCTCTCTTGAGAATATATAAAGGGAGTTCTCATCTCTCATTCTACACACCATGAGAACGTATATCCTCACACTATTGAATTTGAGAGTACTCCAAGGGCTTCGATTGTGGCTTCTAGTTGCGGTTACGCAAATCATAAGAGCATTTGCAGTTATATCTTGAAATTCAGATCGTTACAAAACCTCCGTAATACAAGAAAATTTTAGAATTAATAAAAAAAAGTGTCTCGTCTCGTCTCTACAAGAATTCGATTAGTATTTACATGAAACTAATTCGGCATGTGCATTATTTGTCTGTATTTTCTTCCCTTATCTACGATATCTAAATATGATTTAATAGCAATAGATATTTATTAAATTGAACATTGTAGAAAGAAAACCTATAAATAATGGAAAACTCATGGTTTATCAATTATTTATAGTGTTTTCCTTCATAAAAACTTATAAATTAAAATATAACATTAATTATAATATGTTCATTGAATAAGAAGATTTAACTTGTCCAAAAACTACACAATGTGAAATGAAAAAAATAGTGTATACTAGCAAAATTTGTGATATAACACAAGTGTATGATTTTGCATTTTTACACATATATGGAAAAATCATTGTTTAGATTTAATGATTTTTAGAGGTTTAAAAACAATTTTGTAAGAGAGACATTCACTTGATCTTGACCCTATACAAGAATAAAATCAAGTGAGAATATTTTTTTAAGGTAAAAAGTGAGAACATTTAAGAACCCTAGCTTGGATCAAAACTGGTTAAGAATAATTATTTGATATAAGATTTTAGACCACTTTCCTAAAAATTACATATATTCTTTTCCAATAATAATATAGTCATCAAGGTAATTCTTATTATTTCTATCTCTTCAACTCTTCTTATTATTTATTAAATCATGAAATGTTATCATTATTACCATCTAGACTAACTACGGGTGACAACTTTCTCATTGATTAAAAACCCAAAACTCATGCATATTTTGATTATTTTATCTAATTAATTCACTTGCATAAGTTATACTACAACCAAACACACCCTCTAAACGTTTTTCAAAACTATAATACAACCAAACATACACAAACACCTTTTACAAAACTAAGTAGTACTAAACTCCATCAAAATACACTATTATAATATTGTCTGTGATTACCTCCTCCCCGAGCCAATGCAATCACAAAGTCTAGTATGATGGGTTGATCTTCTAAAAACCAAAAGTAGTAGTGGTAGTAACAGTAGTAACATCAGACGACGGTGGAACCGGAATTCCAGTGGGATCCAACGGAGGCCGCACAACCTGCAGTGGAAACCTCTGAAGAAGATAATATGGTGGCGCCGTAGGAAAGTAGGATGTCGGATTCAACTGTCGAGGAGGAAAGGGAGGGATCATCGGCATATGTGTTGGAGACATCCCCATGGCTCTCCACGCATCTTGCTGCGCCTGTAGTTGTTGTTCATACTAAGTGTGTTAATATCATTATACTATATATATAGAAAGCTAGAAAATGATAAAACAGTATCGTATAGTGATATATTCTAGCTAGCTCCAATCTCAACCACTGATGTTTTTAGTTGATTGTCATGAGTTCATCATTGCTGGCTCTGAATTACTCTAAGAGACAGCCATTGATTTACTTACCTGGGCTTGAATCTTCAAAAGCTGGATATATTTAATGGCCTCATCCAACACCGATGCCATGTCTTTCTGTAATGTCCATGCCCCGCACATCAACAAAAAAAAAACACTATATATATATGTAAAACCATGCACTTCAATTTGGAGAATCATACACGTCACTATAACTGACCTATTATTTTCTTAAGGAAAACTTATGTCATGGGGCAAATTAAAGAAAAATATAGTTTGAAGTATTCCTTACATAAAATACAAACCTAACAAAATATGTACATATCTAGATCTTAGATTGATAAGACATGGAGTCAAATAGGGAAATTATTTAGGTTGTGGAAGAATGCATACCTTATCACAGTTAGGAATAAGATCCTTCAATGCATTTATCTTTTCCTTGAGTTTATTTCTTCGAGTCTGTTGTGAAGATATACAAATCAAATTAACTCGACTTAAATGTTATATATAAAGAAGAAAAAGATAATTTACTTTTGGAAAGTAAGAAAAAGATAATATTGATCGTATCAAATGAGAGTAAATAGGATCAAGATCGATCTCTTCAAACGTACCCTTTGAGCTACATTGTGTGTTTCACGTGAAGTTGATTCTAGTGTCGGGATGCATGTTGTGACTACCTACACGTACGTATTAATTATTTGGATATCGTAAATACAATAGAAACAAAAACAAAAACATACCACAAAATAATAAGAATATTCATGCATGCATGAATATTGAATAAATCTTGAAGGAGAAGTTATATTTCGAAAGAGATAGAGCTAGGGCATATTAAAACTTCACTTTTTCAGATTGTAGATGATGAGATGATGAATCTCCCTTCTCTACTACTTCAGATGGTAGAACTGTCGATCTCTTCTGTCGTCGAGGGGGCGGTAGAGGTGGCAATTGCGGATTCAGGTTTCCGGGACAACTTAGGGTATCATCATAGGAGAAGTTGAAAATATTGGAAGGATAATTTTCCGTAAGGTCAGAGAACATGAGAGATGGAGATATTGAAGAATCATGAATGTAAGGAGGAGGATTCTGTGTTGATGATGAAGGATGAGTAAGTGCAGTGTTGTTGGGCGAACTCGAAAGATCTATGTTCTTCCGGTTGTTGGGTGAATCTTCGTTCATGATTAGCTCTTGCAAGATTTGAAAAGGATGTATATGGTCTGTGGTTTGATTTGCGAGTTTTTTAAAGTATATATATTAATAAGTATGGGCTTTATATGTAAGTGTGGTTGTGGGTTTAAGATCATAATATGTATCCGTTTGGATATTTGACGTCTCACTTGGCAACGAGGTGTAACGTGTCATTCAAACAAATTGAGTTTTTATAAATATTAGAACTAAAAATACTCATTTTTGGTTCGGTTCAGGTGTAAACGTGTAAAGGAGTATTTTTATCCGTTGATTGAGTTATCCGATTGTTCATCAATGTTATTTATGATGTTTTAAAGTATGAGACGTTGATGATGACGTGACGGTCTCACGGTTTTTCTCACGATTTTTCTCCGGAATAACTTTTTTACAAAACCATTAATAAGCCAATATATCTTTTTTACTAAAACTATATTCTAGAATATAATTGTGTCAGTTATCTTGATAACGTATCGTGAAGATTTGATAATAACAATCTTGTTGGGAAATTCTATTTTAACTTAAAATTTTAATTAAAAAAATAGTAAAACTTATGGGATGATTACAAAAATAAAATTTCTCTGGTAATCTATTTTCAAACGTAAAACTTGTGGGAGAAGATCTATAGTAACTTTGCGTTAGTTTCCGCTATATATATATATGGATCACCTAATTGTGGTGGATTCATCAACCTCTCATGTTCCTATAAGCATGAACCATTATCGTTATTCCAGGTAAACATTTAATCGCTTCATCTTGAAAAATATTTGTTTCATTGTTGTGTCTCCTTAATGTGTTCTCATAATCATTTCATTATAAAGGGTTCAACACAATCAATTATGTGTGATAGATTAATAGTTTTATGTTATCAGTTCATTATGTCATACAAAACTTTATTGATATCTATGTTATTGAAAATAAAAAAATAAGAAAAGATAATTTTTCGTATATCTTTATATCAAACCAATTATATACGTTGATGATATTCTTTGGTTTATATCATTAGAATACGCAAGTTTCAAATCATTTATTAACAAATACTCGTGCAAGACACACACAATGAACTAGTATCCTTTAATAGGTTCAGACGCGGTGACATTTTTGTAATATTCAAAAGGTGTAGTGGAAATGTATTTTGTTCTATTAGTTCAAACCGTTTGTTTTAATGGTTCGTATTTTTGTTCGATTAGTTCAATTGTTTACATTTTCTTCATTCAAATTTTTGTGATGTTAGTTAAAATTATATTGTAATGATGTTCATACATTTTACCAAAAAAAAACAATAAATTATAAGTTCAAAATAATGCATGAACTAATGATATAAAATATATGAACTAATAGAACACTCAATTTGAACTAATTGTATAAAAATATTGAATTTCTATTTCTATTTTTTATAATAGACACTTTTTTCGTTCAAAATTTTGTACATTTTGTTCAAATTTATTGTTTTGTTGGTTCAAATTATATTGTAAAATGGTTCGTACATTTTTTTTAAAAAAAGTTTTCATAAGTTCGAAATAATGTATGAGCTATTAATATTAAATGTTTGAAGTAATAGAACATTCGATTCGAACTTATAATATAAAAAATTTGAACTAACATACATCATAATAAAAGTGTACTAATAGTTGTAACTATAAAATTGTGATTTTTTTATAATATTAGTTCAAATTTTGGGTATAATTAATTTGAACATTGTGATTATTAGTTCAAACATGTACAAGTAAAAAAGTGCATAAAACATAACTAATAAATAGAGCAAAACAAAACATGAAGTAACTTCTAAAATATTTGAACTGATAATATATAAACTTTGAACCAACTGAACTAACTTAGTAAATGTTACAACTTTCTCATGAAAAATACAAAATGTCACCGCATGCACAACTTTTTAAAACAGATTTTCAAAATAATAGAATTGTCATTGCACCTTCTACAAATTACGAAATTGTCATTGCAATGCTCATAAATCATTAATGACGTGGACTAATCTGAATCACTGGATCAACTCAATTAACGATTTGATAAAGCTCCATAATTTCCTACCACAAGATCACTCCTTACTTGAACTACTCCCTAATCATATTAGATATATATATTTATTATTCAAAATATTTTGTAGGCAATTTAATAATATTGTTGTACAAATCTGGATTTTTCTTAAAATTTAAAAACAAATAATATATTTACCAAAATAACAACGGACAATATTAACCAAAATATCATATTCTCAGTTATTCAAAATATTTTGCATTTATTTTTCCCAAAAAAAATAAATGCAAAAACATATTTCTAGATCGTTGGTTAGAACACCGCATGCATTAAGAGAATAAACCCTAAATATTAATTATGAAAATTTCTAATATTGTTTATAAAATTAGAATATTTATAACTATAAGACTTATTTTACAATTTATGCAGTTGATGATTAAATGTTTATATTTATATTTTGATATTTGTATTTGACACACTAATTAAAATCCTTCTTTAATGTATTTTTGTATATTCCGAGTTTGATATTTGAAATTCACATGTTAAAAATTATACATGACATATTGTTCATATTCGATATTAGCGTTGAAATTTACGAATATCGTGTATAATATAAATAAGGGTGAGTTGGATAAATAGGCATTTTAATATTATATGAAGAAAAAATATGTTCCTAGATTTTAGGTATGTCTTTGGGACATAAAATTTTTAAAAAACCATTATGTAGTTTTTGAACCCTCACATAAAGGTTTTACCTCTTAGTCTCTCACTCTAACTGAATAAATTAGATGTCAAAATTTTAATATTTTAGTAAATATAAATTATAATCTCAATTATAACATCCAAATCTTATAATTGAAATCTACCTTGAAATATAATGGTCGAATTATTATACTTGAAATACATTATTCGAAACTTAGTACTTGGAATTTAATGCTTGAACTGTGATAGTTAAACACATACTTAAAATATAGAGGTCTATTGCGTACCTATATAATAAATGATCTTTTTGCCCAGTTTCATTCTATAAACAATAGTTGATAACATAGAACATATTTCACTTGATATTCATTGACTAAGGCCGTGTTTAGTTAAGTTTTTGAGAGTTTTTTAGATTATTAAGGAAATATAAAAAGTGTGGATCTAGATCGAGGAGAAACTTCAACTATTCCTTCTTGATTGTTGTTGGAAGATCGAAGATAGAACTTGGTTGATGGAGTGAGTCTTTGAAATGGATGCGGAAGCGCACGGTCGATCCGATCAAGATAGATCGGACAAACCACGATGTAAAGTCCGGAAAATTTAAAAATAAAAATATAACAATGATCGAGAATGTTAGAAATAATTAGAGTTTATTCTCTTTCCGTACACTATGCCACGGAGATGTTCGGTAATTAATTCCGTAAATTGTTATTACGGAAAGGTCCGAGAATTTATTCCGACCGTAACGTCCGTTACGGAATAATTTTTACGAGTCCGATCCGATCCTTATTTCTTTCTTTTCTTTCCCCCTCTCCTTCTTTTTCCACGTGGGCAACGGGCCCCACCTGCCACGTTGGCAGCCTTCTCAGCTTTCTTCTTTCCCCACTTCTTCACGCCAAGAGCAGCTCAGCTAACTGGCCCTCCTGCGCTCAAGCCCTGCAGCTGCTCCTCCACGCTACCTCTGCAGCCAGCCGACCCCTCGCTCCTCCCTTCTCCCTGCCTTCACTCTCCTCGGCAACACCGAGCTCCCACTCTCCTCTCATCCTCTTCTCTATACTCCCCGGATCACCTCCACCCCCTGCAGCCCCGACGGACCAGCAGACACGAGCCCTGGCGCGAGCCACGACCTCCTTCTTCTCCTCCCTGCGTGAGCCGTCGTTTCTCAAATCCGCCGGATCTGTGCCCCCTCCTCTGCTCGCGTCGCCCCTGTCCGCCACCACCTTCTGACTCCTCCTCAGGAACCACAGCCGCCAGCACGAGGAGCCACTGCAGTCCCGCCGGCCACCAAGCGCAGCACCACCACGGGGCACCACTGCAGCCAGCTCCTGCACCCTTGCGCAGACTCACGCCGAGGCTGCTTGCCACGCTGCTGCCTCACCACCGCCGGAGCCACCACGCTACTGACGGCCTAGCTGCCCCAACACACGCCGGAGGTCTTGCCCCTGCCGCCCCGCGCCTGTGCCTCCCTGCCGCTGCCGCCGAGGACTGGAACAGCCGTATGGCTGTTTGAGATCGAGCCCGGATCTCGAGTTTTCCTCGTGTGCGAATCCCCGACTTCGGACCTCGTTTCGGTACGTTTTAATCACTTTCAACGGCTGATTTTCGGATAAATTGTAGATGGCATAGCAGTTTATAACATGTTAAGATTCTAGGACGATCCAACGGTTGGATCAATAGTTATGACCTTGGAAAGTTAGAAGAAAATCGGTTTCCTAGAAGTCGCATGTTAGGATTGAGACCTTGATAATTGTGTGCGGTTTAGTTGTTGTGGATTTGGGAAGTACTGATGCTTCTCGTATGTTGTAGTCACGGCCTAGTATGCGTAGGAATTATTTCGGAATTGTTGAAGAATGTTTGACGTGGTTAAATCGAGGACAAAGTATCGAGAAATCTAGGTGACGCTTAATACCTTCTTAAGGATTTTCTTCTCGAACTGGAAGTTCGGAAATATTTAGTAACCAACTAGAGTCGTTTAATTGATAATAAATGTAGTTAAATATTTTCCGGAAGTTTAGAGGCCCGTTTGACCATTTTAGGATTTTAAAGAAATTCGGGGTCAAAACCGTAATTTCCTTAAAAATTAGATTTTCGGACTTTAGGAAAACGTGATAGACGTGCTAGACCCTGTGGACTTTTATAAGTGTTGGATTATGAGCATGATAGATTCTAGGATGTGACTCTAGAATGGGAATCAAATGATCTTGTATAGATCATTTGGGTAGAAGTCCTAGACTTCTCAAGTGAACGAGTTTTGATATATGTATCTTGCGATGAGCAGGTTTTGTGTTCTTCCCGAGGGAAGCAGGAGTGTCTTGAGAGTTAGCGTTGGGACGAGGTAAGTCTCCGGACTTACTTAGCGCGTATTCTATGTATTAGCGTGATGCGTGTTTGGTGGTGCGTGTTTACGTATTTGTCATAATCATTAAACCGGTAAAGTAAGACCACCGACTTTTATAAGTAATGTTGGCCCAAGTGTATGATAACGGGCGGTGACATCATCTGCCCAACTCTTGCGAGAGTGGGAGGTTCCCGGCGACTAGCCGTGCGGGTGAGACGGAAGGATACATCCTTACCGTGCCTTGCCGGAAATAGGGACCGGGGCGAGACCATTGGGGTCTCGTGTCACAACCGAAGTTGAAGTAGATCGGGATGTGACTTAATAATAAAAAGATAATAAACCGGACTTGCGTGATTTATGTTTTGTGATTCTTATGTGTGTTTGTGCCTTTCCCATTATTTTAATGGTTGGAATGCTAGCTAACGGTTTTAAACCGGTTATGTAGTTGACTTGCAGGATATGGACGCCGCCGAGTAAGGCGGAGGAGTGGATAGCCGGGGTCTCCGTACATCTTAAGACGGGGATGGGTTTTAGTCATGGTTTTATGTTATCTTTATGGTCTGCGTCATATGTTAGATTTTTGTACCGTATTATGTTGTTTTGAGGACTCGGCTGAGTTTCCAAATTGTACTTTACTTTTCGTCCCGCACACATTAAAAACGTATTTCAGTATTCCGCCTTTATTTTGTGCTATTGTTGAAAGGTCCAGTGAAATTGTTGTCAGGCTAAGGGTCGGGACCCATTGTGCGGTCTCGCCCAGTAGCGCCCCGAGTCTCGCGGATTTGGGGTGTTACAAAAGTGGTATCAGAGGCAGGTTGACAACAATGGCACTCGTAATCTTTTAAAGGCCGAATAAGGTATAAAACAGAACTCACACGGGTTCTGACTTTTCGTTTTCAAAATCATATGCATGAGTCGGGTTTGGGTTAGAATGTACGGGACCACCGCTCCTTCCGCAAACCTCGGCGACATAGATCTCTGAATTAAAATTAGGTACTTATATTATTTTAGTACATAGTTATATATATATATATATATATATATATATATATATATATATATATATATGTATGTATGACCTAAGGATGTTGGTGGATATTGTACGTACCTAGCTATATATGTGACCTTAGGATGTTTGGGCTTGCATGCCTTGGATATGTATTATGATCATGTTACCTTTATGCTTTTAGAAGTTTATTATACCGGATTATAAGTAGTACCACGCTTTTATAATTAAAATAAGACGTCTTTCGAAACCAGATGGCACACACGAGAGCCACCGCGTTTGTAGGACCCGCTAGGGGTTTACCGCCACTTCCTCCTGCCGCCCCGAGAGGACGGGGACGAGTAGAAAGACCCCCCGGTACGAGAGGTAGAGGTCAGGGACGCATCCCCGTTGCGGACCCACCAGTTGTGGGTGCACCAGCAGCAGAGGCCCTAGTAGAGGAGGTCGCAGAGAGCGTCATTCCCGAGGATAGGGATAGGACCGTGGTTAGGTCAGGAGTTCAGGGTTCTTCATCTATCAGGACCGGGGGAGCGTCCGTGGCAGCTACTGTTTTTGGAGATTACGTACGTCGGGTAGAGGAGGCATTTAGGACTGGAGCACCACCTCCCGCACCACCAGTGCCTGCACCTGCACCAGCGAGATCAGCTGGGGTCACACAGAGGGTGACCCAGGTTCGGGCTGCACCGGAGATAGTTGCACCAGCAGTTGTTGCACCCGAGCCAGTTGTGGAGATTGCCAGGCCGAGAGACGAGCTGAGGTCTCCGAGACCTGATTCATGGTTGAAGGCTTTCAACCAGCAGCATGTACCCTACTTCGACGGGAAGGTAGGGTTAGAGGTGGAGCATTGGATTGGGCACGTAGAGTCAGCACTAGAGGCGATCCGTTGCCCAGAGGATAGACAGGTCGAGATAGTCCAGACCTTGTTCCGTGAGCATGCCCATTTCTGGTGGAGGACAGTTAGAGGCGGTGTGACCCGGATGGAGCAGCTACTGAGCCTTGTTAGGGAGACTTTTTGCCCAGCTTCCTTGAGGAGCGACAAAGTTCAGGACTTCCTCGAGGCAGGATTTGAGGATGTCCCCGTTATAGAGGCGATCAGACGATTCCGGGCGGAGTTGGCCTTGCTGGGACCTTCCGCACCTCCAGCGGACCAGCATGTCTACCTCTTTTCCCGGAGATTGAGGGAGTCCACCCGCGCTTATCTTGCGGGATTCCGTTGTACATCCCTGGCGGAGTACCAGGACAGAGCTTCGGCTTATGAGAGAGACCGCCCTAGACATAGGAGGGCGACACAGTCCGGAGGGCCGGACAAGAGACAGAGGACAGCCCCATATGGTTCAGGGACAGGAGTAGCAGGTCAGGGGCGTAGCCAGACCCAGGGGCGTTCATGTCCACAGACTCAGAGGCAGGCATCAGATAGGGCACGACAATGCTATGGTTGTGGGGAGTATGGACACATAAAGAATGAGTGCAGGAGACCGCCAGTGGCTTGCTTCACTTGTGGCCAGATGGGCCACCGAGCAACTTTTTGCCGTCAGGGCAAGTCCCAGTCTCAGCAGGGTTCTTCGCCTGCTGGCAGAGCAGGAGGCAGTCAGAGGCCGCCTCAGTATCAGTCTTAGGGCTCTCAGCAGAGGAGCCAGGGTCAGGGACAGGGCCGAGGTAGAGGCCGAGGTGGAGGTACTCAAGAGACTCGAGGCCCACATGCCAGAGTATTTGAGCTGAGGAGCGCTGTTGATCCCCCAGCACCAGCAGCCCCAGGTACAATTCAGATTCACGGTTTTTCGGTCCGAGTTTTATTTGATACGGGTGCCACACACTCGTTTATATCCGATGATTGTGTAGCTAGATTGTCCTTAGCTACGATAGAGGGGAGACCATTTTCTATAGGGTTACCCGATGGAGGTAGGGTTAGAGGTACCCGAGAGGTACACGGTTGCCCCATTCGTCTGGGGAACCGAGACTGGTTAGCCGACTTCTTAGTCATGCACTTAGTGCATGAAGAAGTCATCTTGGGTATGGATTGGATGGACCGCCATCATGCCGTTTTGGACATCAGCCGGAGGACCGTGACGATTTCCACAGAGATGGGGCAGGAGGTGATTTTCCGAGGTTGGGACCTCGGGAAGGCCGGTACAGTCATTAGCGCCGTTCGAGCCGCTAGACTTATCGGGCAGGGATGTGAGGCCTTCTAGTGTTATGCCATGAAGGAGAAGGGGACGAGACCATCACTGGAGGAGATCCCTGTGGCATGCGAGTTCGCAGACGTATTCGGGGAGCCACCTGGGCTACCACCGCAGAGGAGCGTTGACTTCACTATTGAGTTGGAGCCCGGCACCCGGCCGATCTCCAAGGCTCCATACCGCATGACGCCGATTGAGTTGTTGGAGCTGAAGAAGCAGCTCGAGGAGTTAGCTGATAGGGGTTTCATACGCCCGAGCGTTTCCCCTTGGGGTGCACCGGTCCTCTTCGTGAAGAAGAAGGACGGATCTTTGAGTCTTTGTATCGACTACCGGAAGTTGAACAAAGTCATCATCAAGAACAAGTACCCGTTACCGCGCATTGATGATTTGTTGGACCAGTTGCAGGGAGCTTCCGTATTTTCTCGTATCGACTTGAGGTCGGGATACCATCAGCTTAGGGTGAAAGATGAGGACATACCGAAGACGGCATTCAGGACGAGATACGGCCACTATGAGTTTGTCGTGATGCCATTCGGGCTCACGAATGCACCTGCCGTCTTCATGGAGTTGATGAACGGCGTCTTCATCGACTTCTTGGACTAGTTCGTGGTGGTATTCATTGACGATATCTTAGTCTACTCCCGGAGTAGAGAGGAGCATGAGGGACACCTGAGGACGGTACTTCGAGTCCTCCAGGATAGAGAACTTTACGCTAAGCTCTCTAAGTGTGAGTTTTGGATGGCCGAGGTGGCATTTTTGGGACATATAGTTTCCGCCGAGGGTGTCATGGTCGACCCGGCGAAGATTGAGTCTGTTTCCTCATGGCCACCTCCTAGGACGGTCAAGGAGGTGCGCAGTTTCTTGGGCTTAGCGGGATACTACCGCCGTTTTGTTGAGGGTTTCTCCGTGATTGCGCGACCACTCACTTCCTTGCTGAGGAAGTCTACCAGGTTCGTCTGGTCCGAGCCTTGCCAGCGCAGCTTTGAGGAGTTGAAGAGGAGGTTGACCTCCGCTCCTGTGTTAGCCCAGCCTGAGGGCATAGAGGACTTTGTAGTATATAGCGACGCCTCCAAGCTAGGCTTGGGGTGCGTCTTGATGCAGAGGGGTAGGGTTAATGCGTACGCTTCTCGGCAGCTGAAGCCGTACGAGGAGAACTAACCTACCCATGATCTCGAGCTAGCGGCAGTGATTCACGCCCTGAAGATCTGGCGACACTACTTGTACGGGACTACCTGCCAGATCTTCATCGACCATAAGAGTCTGAAGTATATATTCACTCAGCGGGAGTTGAATAACCGCCAGAGGAGATGGTTGGAGCTGATTAAGGACTTTGATTTACAGATTTTATATCATCCCGGGAAGGCGAACGTAGTCGCGATGCTTTGAGTAGGAGGACACCTCGAGAGGAGGCGATAGCTCGGCTTACGGTTCAGCCCCAGCTGCAGAGGGATTTGATGGGCTTGGAATTGGATATCCGGTTCCCGGGTACGGACTGCCGACTGACCGAGTTAGAGGTATCGCCGGACCTGTCCGGTGAGATCTTGCAGAAGCAGGAGAGCTTCCCATTTTGATGAGGATCCGGGACTAGGATGTCCCGAGGAGAGGCATCGCAGTTTGTCATAGGAGCAGATGGACTCTTGAGACGTCAGGGACGTATTTGTGTACCGTCGGATCCGGAGCTGAGAGAGCGGATCTTGCATGAGGCCCATTCCACACCTTACTCCGTGCACCCAGGCGCGAGTAAGATGTACCAGGACCTTAGGAGATCTTATTGGTGGGATGGGCTTAAGCCCGATGTTGCTAGATATGTGGCCCGATGCGCGACCTGCCAGCAGGTCAAGATCGACCACCATAGACCCGGAGGAGAGCTACACCCACTGCCCGTGCCGCAGTGGAAGTGGGAGGACATATCTACGGACTTCGTGACCGGCCTGAGACCTAGTAGGAGCTTTGACGCGATATGGGTGGTAGTAGACCGGCTGACGAAGACCGCACGTTTCCTTCTTATACGGGAAACGTGGCCGGTGAGTCGTTTAGCCGAGGAGTTTACCCGTCAGATTGTGAGACTACATGGAGTCCCGAGGACCATCATCTCGGACAGGGACGGGCGTTTTACCTCGAGGTTCTGGCAGCAGGTACACGCTGCCCTAGGCTCGAGTCTCCATTTCACCACCGCATACCATCCCCAGACCGACGGCCAGTCCGAGCGGACTATTCAGACGTTAGAGGATATGCATCGAGCGTGTGTACTAGACTGGGGTCAGGTATGGCCAGATCATCTTCCGTTGGTCGAGTTTTCGTATAATAACAGTTGGCACACTTCGATTGGGATGGCACCGTATGAGGCATTGTACGGACAGAGATGTCGTACTCCCTTGTGTTGGGACGAGCCCGGGAGCTCTAGCATTGTAGCACCGGATCAGGTACAGGACGACATGGCGAGAGTCGCTCTGATTCGGGAGAGGATGTTGGCTGCGCAGAGCCGTCAGAGGTCGTATGCGGATAGGAGGCGTAGACCTCTCGAGTTCAGGGTAGGAGCTCTGGTCTGGTTGAGAGTGTCACCGACACGGGGCGTTAGACGATTCGGCATTAAGGGGAAGTTAAGCCCCTGATATGTCGGACCATTTGAGATCTTGGAGAGAGTCGGTGAGGTGGCATACCATTTAGCATTGCCACCGCGGTTGGAGGGCATACACCCGGTCTTTCATGTCTCTCAGCTGAGAGAGTACATCCATGACCCGAGACACATCGTTAGTCATGAGGAGCTAGTGGTCGAGCCGGACCACACTTTCACAGAGCACCCGATAGCGGTCTTAGGGCGGAGTACGAGACGCCTTCGATCGAAGGAGATACCGATGCTCAGGATCCAGTGGTCGAGGCGAGGAGCCGACGAGGCTACATGGGAGACGGAAGATAGTATCCGGAGGAACTATCCCGAGTTTTATGCAGACCTAGCGACATCGATAGGACCGTCGGGTTAGTCCCGAGATTTTACTTGTTTGCATTACATGTTATGTGTTTTGCTTAATTTATTAGTACCTTGCGAGGTCGTGATATGATTGCTATGCATAGACATGGTTAGGACCGATAGAGTTTCGCGTGTTTACGAGACGGGTTTATGGAGAGTGATGGGGTCTAGCAAGTTTCGGGACGAAACTTCTTTTTAGGAGTGTTAGTTGTAAAGTCCGGAAAATTTAAAAATAAAAATATAACAATGATCGAGAATTTTAGAAATAATTAGCGTTTATTCTCTTTCCGTACACTATGCCACGGAGATGTTCGGTAATTAATTCCGTAAATTATTATTACGGAAAGGTCCGAGAATTTATTCCGACCGTAACGTCGGTTACGGAATAATTTTTACGAGTCCGATCCGATCCTTATTTCATTTTTTTCTTTCCCCCTCTCCTTCTTTTTCCACGTGGGCAACGGGCCCCACTTGCCACGTTGGTAGCCTTCTCAGCTTTCTTCTTTCCCCACTTCTTCACGCCAAGAGCAGCTCCCGCCCAAGCTAGCTGGCCCTCCTGCGCTCTAGCCCTGCAGCTGCTCCTCCACGCTACCTCTGCAGCCAGCCGACCCCTCGCTCCTCCCTTCTCCCTGCCTTCACTCTCCTCGGCAACACCGAGCTCCCACTCTCCTCTCATCCTCTTCTCTATACTCCCCGGATCACCTCCACCCCCTGCAGCCCCGACGGACCAGCAGACACGAGCCCTGGCGCGAGCCACGACCTCCTTCTTCTCCTCCCTGCGCGAGCCGTCGTTTCTCAAGTCCGCCGGATCTGTGCCCCCTCCTCTGCTCGCGTCGCCCCTGTCCGCCACCACCTTCTGACTCCTCCTCAGGAACCACAGCCGCCAGCACGAGGAGCCACTGCAGTCCCGCCGGCCACCAAGCGCAGCACCACCACGGGGCACCACTACAGCCAGCTCCTGCACCCTTGCGCAGACTCACGCCGAGGTTGCTTGCCACGCTGCTGCCTCACCACCGCCGGAGCCACCACGCCACTACCGGCCTAGCTGCCCCAGCACACGCCGGAGGTCTTGCCCCTGCCGCCCCGCGCCTGTGCCTCCCTGCCGCTGCTGCCGAGGACTGAAACAGCCGTATGGCTGTTTGAGATCGAGCCCGGATCTCGAGTTTTCCTCGTGTGCGAATCCCCGACTTCGGACCTCGTTTCAATACGTTTTAATCACTTTCAACGGCTGATTTTCGGATAAATTGTAGATGGCATAGCTGTTTATAACATGTTAAAATTCTAGGACGATCCAACGGTTGGATCAATAGTTATGACCTTGGAAAGTTAGAAGAAAATCGGTTTCCTAGAACTCGCATGTTAGGATTGAGACCTTGATAATTGTGTGCGGTTTAGTTGTTGTGGATTTGGGAAGTACTGATGCTTCTCGTATGTTGTAGTCACGGCCTAGTATGTGTAGGAATTATTTCGGAATTGTTGAAGAATGTTTGACGTGGTTAAATCGAGGACAAAGTATCGAGAAATCTAGGTGACGCTTAATACCTTCTTCAGGATTTTCTTCTCGAACCGGAAGTTCGAAAATATTTAGTAACCAACTAGAGTCGTTTAATTGATAATAAATGTAGTTAAATATTTTCCGGAAGTTTAGAGGCCCGTTTGACCATTTTAGGATTTTAAAGAAATTCGGGGTCAAAACCGTAATTTCCTTAAAAGTTAGATTTTCGGACTTTAGGAAAACGTGATAGACGTGCTAGACCCTGTGAACTTTTATAAGTGTTGGATTATGAGCATGATAGATTCTAGGATGTGACTCTAGAATGAGAATCAAATGATCTTGTATAGATCATTTGGGTAGAAGTCCTAGACTTCTCAAGTGAACGAGTTTTGATATATGTATCTTGCGATGAGTAGGTTTTGTGTTCTTCCCGAGGGAAGCAGGAGTGTCTTGAGAGTTAGCGTTGGGACGAGGTAAGTCTCCGGACTTACTTAGCGCGTATTCTATGTATTAGCGTGTTTACGTATTTGTCATAATCATTAAACCGGTAAAGTAAGACCACCGAATTTTATAAGTAATGTTGGCCCAAGTGTATGATAACGGGCGGTGACATCATCTGCCCAACTCTTGCGAGAGTGGGAGGTTCCCGGCGACTAGCCGTGCGGGTGAGAAGGAAGGATACATCCTTACCGTGCCTTGCCGGAAATAGGGACCGGGGCGAGACCATTGGGGTCTCGTGTCACAACCGAAGTTGAAGTAGATCGGGATGTGAATTAATAATAAAAAGATAATAAACCGGACTTGCGTGATTTATGTTTTGTGATTCTTATGTGTGTTTGTGCCTTTCCCGTTATTTTAATGCTTGGAATGCTAGCTAACGGTTTTAAACCGGTTATGTAGTTGACTTGTAGGATAGGGACGCCGCCGAGTAAGGCGGAGGAGTGGATAGCCGGGGTCTCCGTACATCTTAAGACGGGGATGGGTTTTAGTCATGGTTTTATGTTATCTTTATGGTCTGCGTCATATGTTAGATTTTTGTACCGTATTATGTTGTTTTGAGGACTCGGCTGAGTTTCCAAATTGTACTTTACTTTTCGTCCCGCACACATTAAAAACGTATTTCAGTTTTCCGCCTTTATTTTGTGCTATTGTTGAAAGGTCCAGTGAAATTGTTGTCAGGCTAAGGGTCGGGACCCATTGTGCGGTCTCGCCCAGTAGCGCCCCGAGTCCCGCGGATTTGGGGTGTTACAGAGAGGTAGGGTTATTGCGTACGCGTCTCGACAGCTGAAGCCGTACGAGGAGAACTACCCTACCCATGATCTCGAGCTAGCGGCAGTGGTTCACGCCCTGAAGATCTGGCGACACTACTTGTACGGGGCTACGTGCCAGATCTTCACAGACCATAAGAGTCTGAAGTATATATTCACTCAGCGGGAGTTGAATAACCGCTAGAGGAGATGGCTGGAGCTCATCAAGGACTTTGACTTGGAGATTTTATACCATTCGGGGAAGGCGAATGTAGTCGCCGATGCTTTGAGTAGGAGGACACCTCGGGAAGAGGTGATAGCTCGGCTTACAGTTCAGCCTCAGCTACAGAGGGATTTGATGGGCTTAGAATTGGATATCCGATTTCAGGGTACGGACGGTCGTTTGTCCGAGTTAGAGGCGTTACCTGACCTGTCCGGAGAGATCCTACAGAAGCAGGAGAGTTGTCCTATTTTGATGAGGATCCGGGACAGGATGTCCCGAGGAGAGGCACCACAGTTTGTCACGGGAGCAGATGGGTTGTTGAGACGTCAGGGACGTATTTGTGTACCGTCGGATCAGGAGTTGAGAGAGCGGATATTGCAGGAGGCCCATTCCACACCTTACTCATTGCACCCAGGCGCGAGTAAGATGTACCAGGACCTTAGGAGATCCTATTGGTGGGGCGGGCTCAAGCCCGATGTAGCTAGATATGTGGCCCGATGCGTGACCTGCCAGCAGGTCAAGATTGACCACCAGAGACCCGGAGGAGAGCTTCACCCACTGCCCGTGCCGCAGGGGAAGTGGGAGGACAAATCTATGGACTTCGTTACCGGCCTGAGACCTAGTAGGAGCTTTGACGCGATATGGGTGGTAGTAGACCGGCTGACGAAGACCGCACGTTTCATTCCTATACGGGAAACGTGGCCGGTGAGTCGTTTAGCCGAGGAGTTTACCCGTCAGATTGTGAGACTACATGGAGTCCCGAGGACCATCATCTCGGACAGGGACGGGCGTTTTACCTCGAGGTTCTGGCAGCAGGTACACGCCGCCCTAGGTTCGAGTCTCCATTTCACCACCGCATACCATCCCAGACCGACGGCCAGTCTGAGCGGACTATTCAGACTTTAGAGGATATGCTTCGAGCGTGTGTAATAGACTGGGGTCAAGTATGGCCAGATCATCTTCCGTTGGTCGAGTTTTCGTATAATAACAGCTGGCACGCTTCGATTGGGATGGCACCGTATGAGGCATTGTATGGACGGAGATACCGTACTCCCTTGTGTTGGGACGAGCCCGGGAGCTCTAGCATTGTAGCACTGGATCAGGTACAGGACGACATGGCGAGAGTCGCTCTGATTCGGGAGAGGATGTTGGTTGCGCAGAGCCGTCAGAGGTCGTATGCGGATAGGAGGCGTAGACCTCTCGAGTTCAGGGTAGGAGCTCAGGTCTAGTTGAGGGTGTCACCGACACGGGGCGTTAGACGATTCGGCATTAAGGGGAAGTTCAGCCCCCGATATGTCGGACCATTTGAGATCTTAGAGAGAGTCGGTGAGGTGGCATACCGGTTAGCATTGCCACCGCGGTTGGAGGGTATACACCCGGTCTTTCATGTTTCTCAACTGAGAGAGTACATCCATGACCCGAGACACATCGTTAGTCATGAGGACCTAGTGGTCGAACCGGACCACACCTTCGCAGAGCACCCGATAGCGGTCTTAGAGCGGAGTACGAGACGCCTTCGATCGAAGGAGATACCGATGCTTAGGATTCAGTGGTCGAGGCGAGGAGCCGACGAGGCTACATGGGAGACGGAGGATAGTATCCGGAGGAACTATCCCGAGTTTTATGCAGACCTAGCCACATCAATAGGACCGTCGGGTTAGTCCCGAGATCTTTCTTGTTTGCTTTTTATGATATGTGTTTGGTGGAGTTATGTGGACCTTACGAGGTTGTGTTATGTTTCTATACATAAGCTTGTTTTAGAGATGGCAGTTTACCTTTTAGGAATTGTACGGATTACTAGACGGATATATTGGAGAGTTCTGGGTTTAGCAAGTTTCGGGACGAAACTTGTTTTCAGGGGGGTTAGTTGTAACGTCCGGGAATTTTAGAAATAAATATATAAGCATGATCGAGAATTTTAGAAATAAATTAACTTTTTATTCTCTTTCCGTAAATTATTCCACGGAAATGTTCGGAATTTATTTCCGACCCGTAACGTTCGTTACGGAATTTTTTTTTACGAGATCCGATCCCGACCCATTTTTTTTCTTTCTTCCTTTCTTTCCCTTTCTTTTCTTCCACGTGAGCATGAGGACCCCACCCGCCCAGCTGGCCAAACAGACTCCTCGGTCTTCTTCCTCCCTCCTGCTACACGCAAAGCGCCCTGCAGGCCTTCCGCCCCAGGCTAGCTGCAGCCTAGCGACCCCTCGTCCCTCCTCCACACTCAACATCGACTCCTCTACCTCACACCCCCTCCCCGCAGGAACACTTCCCTCCCTCCTCCGTCGCCTCCCCTGCACTCACCATCCGTTTCTGTTCTTCACCTCTCTTCCTCTGCGTCCGGCCCCCTCGAGCTCGTCGGAGAGCCACCTCTCGAGCTTGTCGCTGAGACCAGGAGGAAGTTGCACCTAGCCGACCCATCGTCACTCACCACCTGCAGCCTCTCTTATCTCACCCTCGCCCACACCATCCCGGGATCGTCCTCCTCTCATTCCTCTCGTCTGGACAAACGGAAGCCAAGCAGCTGCAGCCGCCAAGGGAGCTTCGCCGTCGCCGGGCCTTGCCTGCACGAGCCCCGCGAGACCGAGCCGGACCAGGCTGTCGCAGCTCCTCTACCTCCCGCGAGCTTCTGCACCTCGCCCTTACAATCTCGGCCGAGCCGCCTAAATCTCGGCCGAGCAACGCCTGAATCTCGGCCGAGCCGTAGGCATCTCGGTCGAGACCCTGCTGTCCAGGCCGGAGCTGCACCATGCCTCCCTTCACCTGCCGCCGCGAGCTGAAGCAGCCGTGTGGTTGTTGGAAATCGAGCCCGGATCTCGAGTTTCCTCGTGTGCGAATCCCCAACTTCAGACCTCGTTTCGGTACGTTTTAATCACATTCAACGGCTGATTTTCGGATATTTTATAGATGGCATAGCAGTTTATAACATGTTAAAATTCTAGGACGATCCAACGGTTGGATCAATAGTTATGACCTTGGAAAGTTAGAAGAAAATCGGTTTCCTAGAACTCGCATGTTAGGATTGAGACCTTGATGATTTTGTGCGGTTTAGTTGTTGTGGATTTGGGAAGTACTGATGCTTCCCGTATGTTGTAGTCATGGCCTAGTATGCGTAGGAATTATTTTGGAATTGTTGAAGAATGTTTCACGTGGTTAAATCGAGGACAAAGTATCGAGAAATCTAGGTGACGCTTAATACTTTCTTAAGGATTTTCTTCTCGAACCGGAAGTTTGGAAATCTTTAGTAACCGACTAGAGTCGTTTATTTGATAATAAATGTAGTTAAATATTTTCCGGAAGTTTAGAGGCCCGTTTGACCATTTTAGGATTTTAAGGAAATTCGGGGTCAAAACCGTAATTTCCTTAAAAGTTAGATTTTCGGACTTTAGGAAAACGTGATAGACGTGCTAGACCCCATGGACTGTTATAAAGTGTTTTGGACTGTGAGCATGATAGATTCTAGGATTCGGTCCTCGTATGGGAGTCAAATGATCCTGCGTAGGTCATTTGTGTAGAAGTCTTAGACTTCTCGAGTTGAGCGGGTTTTTATGATACACTTGTTGTGAACAGGTTGAGTGCTTCTTCCCAAGGGAAGTGTGAGCGTTTTGTAAGATAGCGTTTGGGACGAGGTAAGTCTTCGGACTTACTTAGCTCGTATTCTATGTATTAGTATTGTTTTGTGTTTGGTGGTGTGTGTTATTTTATGTTATAACGATGAAACCGGTAATTAGGACCACCGACTTTATATATATGTTTATATTGGCCCAAGTGTATGAGAACGGGCGGTGACAATACTGTCAGCCCATAGTGAGGCCTAGGGGATTCTTGGCGACTAGCCCGGTGGGTTAGATGGACGGATGCATCCGTACCATTCATTGCCGGTAAGTAGGGACCGGGGTGAGACCATTGTGGTCTCGTGTCACAAAAGAAGTTGAACTAGATTGGAATACGACTTAATAAATAAAGATAAGAAATCGGACTTGGGTGATTTATGTTTTGTGTTATGGACGTGTTGTGCCTTCACTACTTTTCTAATGCGTAGAATATTAGCTAACGGTTTTAAACCGATTGTGTAGATGATTTACAGGTTAGGAATGCCGCCGAGTGAGGCGGAGGAGGGGACAGCCGGGGTCTCCGTACATTATAGGACGGGGATGTTTTGAGTCTTTTCATGTCGTCTTTTATGGATATTGTCGTTTGTTAGAATTCGGATTTATTTACGTTGTTTTGAGGACTCGGCTGAGTTTCCAAGTTGTAGTTCGTACTTCTCGTTTCCGCATACTTCAAAAACATATTTGCGTTTTCGACCTTTATTTGTGCCATGTTGGAAGGTCCGGTGAAATTGTTGTCAAGCTAAGGGTCGGGACCCATTGTGAGGTCTCGCCCAGTAGCGCCCCGAGTCCCACGGATTTGGGGTGTTACACACTACTTCTAAAACTGGAAGGAAGGTACTACGAAATGATTTTTCACATAAGCAAGCACAAGAGGATTGTTTGTTTCTAATAAACCTCAATGCGTAGAAGAATAATTTTAATCTTGCGTAATTTGTGGCATCAAATTTACCATCTATAATGATTTACTGTCTCCGAAATAAGTCCATTTCACTTTAAAATTTACCGGCCTCCATATAATAAACAACATAATTCTAATACTAATGAATGTGGCGGCCTCACGATTTTTCCCATAAATCTTTTTTTTACTAAATTATTTAATAAACCATAAAATCTTTTTTACTAAATTATTAATTTAACCGTAAAATCTGTAGTCATCAAATCTTTTACGTTAGCGGACAATAAAACCTAAACTTTTTTTACTAAATTATTTAATAAACCATAAAATCTTTTTTTTACTAAATTATTAATTTAACCGTAAAATCTTTAGTCATCAAATCTTTTACGTTAGCTGACAATAAAACATAAACTTCCCTTGTACATTATAATTCTCACCCTATATATTTATTATTTCCTTCATATTATATTTTTTTTATCTTTAAAAAAAAATTAGCCATCAAATCTTTTAATTTTAAATTACACAATTTTTTTAACGATTTCACGTTACTTTTTTTCACGTTTCCATCCCACATCGACTAAATGTAAGGTTGATAGTTTGGGAACAAGTATAAATAGAGGGGTTTGAAGATTAAACAAATCATCTATTTCTTGGCCTTTTGGCTAAGTTGAAGTATAATTTTTATATAACGGATTAGTATCCTTGTTGTGGGTCATTGGCCTACTGTTTGGGTCGTTAAATTTTGCTATCCCACATCTGAACGGATTAATATCTGTTACATGGGTCAAGTATAATTTTATTCATAACGGATTAATATCTGTTACATGAGTCTTTGACCTACTTTATTTTCAGAATTTTCTATCCTGAGAACTTATATAAATTGAGAGGCTAAGTTCAAGTATAATTTTTATTAATCCGTTACATGAGTCTTTGACCTAATGTTTTGTGGGTCGTTAAATATTTTTAGATTTTCTATCCCACATCGACTATATGTAAGGTTGATAGTCTGAGAACATGTATAAATAGAAGGGGTTTGAAGATTATACAAATCATTCATTTCTCTGCTTTTTGTCTAAGTAGAAGGATAATTTTTATAATAACGGATTAGTATCCGTTACATGGGTCATTGACCTACAGTTTTGTATAGTTTGAGAACATGTATAAATAGAGGTGTATAGTTTGAGAACATGTATAAATAGAGGTGTTTGAAATAGAGGGTAGTATAATTTTTATTAATAACATATTAATATTCGTTATATGGGTCGTTGACTTTTTTGTGGGTTACTGTTTTGTGGGATGTTAAGTATTTTTATTTTTTTACTCCCATCTTTATTCATGACGGATATTCCGTTATATGGATCTTTAACCAACGATTTTACTATCCCACATCGATTATAAACAAGATTGATAACCAACGATTTCTTTGCCTTTTTGGCTAAGTTCAAGTATAATTTTTATTTATTAACAGATTAATATCCGTTACATGGGTCATTGACCTACTTTTTTTGTGGGTCGTTAAATATTTTTAGATTTTGTTATCCCACATCGACTATATATGTAAAGTTGATAGTTTGAGTATATGTATAAATAGAGATTTTGAATATTAAACAAATCATACATTTCTTGGCCTTTTGGCTAAGTTCAAGTATAATTTTTATTCATCACAGGTTAATATCCGTTATAAGTGTCGTTGACCAACGATTTTGATATCCCATACCGTGATTTGAAAATTATACAAATCAGACATTTTTTTTGTCTTTTGACTAAGTTCAAGTATTATTTTCATTCATAACGTATTAATATCCGTCATATGGGTCATTGACCTACTATTTTGTGGGTCCTTAAATATTTTCAACTTGCCTAAGGTCAAGTATAATTTTTATTCATATTGAATATTCCGTTATATGGGTCGTTGATGTAACACCCCAAATCCGCGGGACTCGGGATGATACGGGCGAGACCTCACAATGGGTCCCGACCCTTAGCCTGACAACAATTTCACCGGACCTTTCCAACAAGGAACAAATAAAGGCAAAACTCAAAATCATTTATAATGTATGCGAGAAACTGAAATGTAAAGATACAAGGTGGAAACTCAGCCGAGTCCTCAAAACGACACAACTCCGATAAGAAAACATAAACCGTACAATATAAACCACAATCAACAATACAAAGACATGACCCCAAAAATGTCCCCGTCCTATAATGTACGGAGACCCCGGCTGTCCACTCCTCCACCTCACTCGGCGGCGTCCCTAACCTGCAAGGCATCTACATGAACGGTTTAAAACCGTTAGCTCATATTCGAAGCATTAGAAAGAGGTGAAGGTACATACACATATACATCACAAAACACATACATAATCCAAAACACACAAGTCCGGTTTATTATCTTTTTATTATTAAGTCGTATCCCGTTCTAATTCAACTTAGGTTTGTGACACGAGAACCACCGTGGTCTCGCCTCGGTCCCTACTTACCGGCAAGGAATGGTACTGAGGCATCCGACCGTCTACCCGCCCGGGCTAGTCGCCGAGAACCTCCTAGACTCTCGCAAGAGCTAGGCAGATGATGTCACCGCCCGTTATCATACACTTGGGCCAAAATATAAAGTCGGTGGTCCTATTTACCGGTTTAGTTGTTTATAACATAAACAATAACACAAACACACACCACCAACACACATCGATGCTAATACGTAAAATACAAGCTAAGTAAGTCCGGAGACTAACCTCGTCACCACACTCAAACCACAACACTCTCGCTTCCTTAAGGAGGAAGCCCACAACTTGCTCACAAGAGATATGCATATCAATACATGCTCACGCTCAAGAAGTCTTAGACTTCACCCTAGTGATCTAAGCAAGATCACCTAACCCTCAAACTAGGAATGCATCCTAGGGTCCAAGGTACTCACCACACTCTCAACACATGAAAGCAATTCACAACAGCTTATAACCTCACATGATCTAAAACCTCAGCCAAGAAGGAACAAGCTAGCCTAGAAGGTCCATCATGCTCAACATACTCATAATCATCCACTACATTGAGCCTTAAGGGCTCCTAGGTTCACAACCACTAAGTGACATCTCAAGCTACTCTAGATCCATCCTAGGCATGCTACTAACATGATACAACTACAAAACTAAGGAAAGAACGAAGGGGAAGGGAGGAGAGGAACCTACTGTCGAAGAAACGCAACCGCGGAGTCAAGCTGGCGCCCCGGCGGAGCAGACGCCGCCCCTGCGGATCGCTGGCGCCGCCCCGCGGCCCTCTGGCGGAGCAGGCACCGCCCCTGCGGCGGTCTGGCATCCTGGAGCCGCCCCTGCGGCGGTCTGGCATCCTGGAGCCACCCCTGCGGTGGTCTGGAGCCGCCCCTACGGCTGTGGTGAGCCGCCCCCGCGGTTTCGCTGCAGAAGCTCGTCTTCTTCGTCTTCGACTATGGATCCTTTGCTCCAATGTCCTCCTCTCCTTGCTGGGTCTTCTCCAACCACTAACCACTGATCTTAGACTCCTCTCCACGACCTAATCGAGCTAAGAACACATGCATGCAAGGATTTGAGGAAAAAGCTTCTCAAGAGCTTCATTCATGGCCATGGATGAAGGAGGGGGAAAGAAAGGGACAATCAGTAAAGAAGAGAAGGGAGGGAGAGGAAGAAGATTACCAAACCAGATCTGAATCATCTCCACTGCAGTCCACAATCCAAGAGCTTTAAAAAATAGAAGAAGAGAAAAGAGAGAGAAGAGAGGAAGAGAGGAAAAATGACTAACGTGAAATGAAAGTCAAGAGTGAGAGAGGGAGGGGACAAGGCTGCCAAAGAGGAGAGGGGATCAAGGGGTCAGCTGACCTCTTGTCACCTCAGCCCGGAACGAGGGTTCGGAAATGACCTCTTGTCACCTCAGCTAAGAACGAGGGGTCCGAAATGACCTCTTGTAACCTCAGCTAAGAACGAGGGGTCGGAAAGCGGAAAAAGGGAAAAACGACGAGTCGGCTCGGGATTTAGGAATAAATCCCAGCACTCGGCACCTCGTGCCTCCGAGCAACTGAGCCACTAACGCGGGAAGATCTACATAACGCTCTAAGTCCGGAATAAAAATTCCGGATGTTACAGTTGATCAGGTCGTTGATCAAATGTTTTCAACGATTTTGCTATCCCACATCGATTATAAGTAAGAATGATAGTTTGAGAACTTTTATAAATAAAGGATTTGAAGATTAAACAAATTATACATTTTTTTTGGTGTTTTGACTAAGTTTAAGTATAATATTTTATAATGTTTTATTTGTTAAAAATCTTGTCATGAATTTTATATATATATAAAATCTTATTCTTAGTACAATCATATTTTTAAGATTAATATTCAATACCTAATATATAAACATTATAATAAAATTGTTTAAACAAAACCCGCACAAGGTGTGGGCAATGAACATGTACATATATAAAAAAAACCTCTTGTTCATACAACATGTCGAATGAGACATAGAGCAATGGAACACTAGTTTGATGACAATCCAAGTTTTCTTATAAGAAATGGAGCACGTAATCTGTAATCTGTAATCATAACCAAATACAAAGTTATTTGTGCCTCCAAACCAGACATAGAGTAGTTCATTGAAGAATTCATATGAATCATAAACGCAAAGATTCTCAACTTCAATACTCAGCCAAATTAAACAGATGTATTATTTTTTCTTCCTATAAATGTGAATTGCACTAATAAAACAGTAGTTCAATGGGAAATATGTAATAAATTGAATAAAATAACGTAAATGGAGAAACTAACTGCACCAATCAATATCCTTCTTCAAACCATTGTTGCGGCCATGAGAGAACTCCTCCTCATTCCTAATAGAACCATTAGATCCTCTAGTTTTGGTCATCACATTATACGCCCCAACATCGTGCCACCTATTGGAACACATACACAACGAAATCCATTAATTTTGAAGCATTATCAGAGCTCAAAGGATTCAAGGTTATTCTTCTCTCTTATTCCAAAAGGATTCAACCATGATTTTCCATAATAGTTTCATTTGTAACGCTTTGTTCATATCTTCTGCTTTCCTAATTCCAGTTCCTCCTAGCGATCTCAGTTTATAAATTTTGTCCCAACTGATAAGTAGATGGAAATTTAGTGTCTTATTCCAAAAGAAGTTTTTTGTTAATCTGGTCTAGTTCGTTGTGAATGCTTGTAGGACGCATGAATGTCTGCATTAGGTAGCTTTTTTCAACATTAAGGTTTTCCTTTATCAATGTTATTCTTCTCTCTTGTGGAAAAAAACATTACTTTTCATTTTGTAAGTTGTTTTGATTTTACAATAAGAGAGTTAAAAATGTTCTTATTAACTCTCCCTTATAATAGGACAACCAAGATATTGTTCTAAATTTGGTGAATATTATAATGTCTAGGTATACTTGAATCCTTCTTTGGTTGTTCTAAGAGCATCCACGACGGAGAAACTAAATTAAACAAGATAAAAATAAATAAAAACAAATTGAATCATCACTTTTACATAGAAATGAACTCTAATCGTCAGATATATATCCTTGCGATAGACACCAAACTAAAAATAGGATATTTTTACCGCTGAAATTCCGACTTTATTGATTTATTTTGATTATACTTATATTTCTTTTTTCCCCACAGTAAACCCATAGCATCTTCTTTTGATACTCTAAAATCATCTCCCTTCTAATAATTAAGGGTTTGTTTACTTGCAGATTGATTTAATTTTGGGTTTATAAATGAGTTTATATGGGTTTATTTCTCAATGAGTTTATATAAATAAATCATATAAGATTGTTTATTAAAGTTTATTTTTTGGGTTTATTTTTATTTAAAATACACTTATGTCCCTGAAAAATCAAAAATAAGGTCTTATAAGTTTATTTTTAAGTGGTTTATAAACCTAATAAACTCATATAGATATAAGCCAATCTCCAACTAAAAACGTATAAAAATTAAACCCAAAATTTATAAAGTAAGGGCATGTTTACTTGTAGTTTATTTCTGTTTCATTTAGTTTATAAACCCTGAGTTTAATTTTTGTGCGTGTTTACTTGAAGATTGGTTTAATTCTCTATGGGTTTATTCGGGTTTATAAACCACTAAAAAATAAACTGATCTGAGGAAGGTTATTTTTGCTGGGATGGGTTTATTTTTGTTTAAAACCCAATTTTAGCCTTGTGCTTTTCCAACCCGATATTCTTTGTTCTTCTCTATGTGTTCCCGTCGTTCTTTGATTTTTTTAGGGACATAAGTGTATTTTGAACAAAAATAAACTACAAGTAAACAACCTTATATGATTTATATATATAAATCCATTGAGAAATAAACCCGAAAATAAACTATAAACCCGTATAAACTCATTTAATTTATAAATCCGAAAATAAATCGATATGCAATGCCCTAAATAAAATAAAAATAAACTACGAAGTACAAGTAAATTAGCCAGATGTTTTACTTTAATTTTTTCTTTTTCCCGGAAAAGAAACAAAAAGTAATGCAAAATTTAGAGGGGAGAGGACCCGCCATGACAGCATGGACAACAATCACTGGGAACAACACGCGCCGTGCACGTGGACGGCTTCCAAGACATTATGCAAAGTCTCCAACTTCCACGCTCTCATTCTGATATTTCGGATAGAGACGACGAAGACGTGCCTCTCCCTCGCGTCCCTCTCTCCAACCCTCTCCCCCGCACGCAACTTACTCACTCACTCTTCTCTCTCCCCATCCTTTTCGGTCTGCTATTTATTGATTGTTCCTCTATGAACGAGTTCATGTCTTGAGGTAATCATACCTTGAGTCCTCAATTCGGTTTCCTTCTAGTTGATTACAGGGGTTTCAGATTTTGAGTTGGATTTCCAATGGCTTTGTGTGGGGTCGGTGTGAATTCGAACCTTGACGGCGTTGAATATCGGTGTTTCAGCTCCAGCTCGTCCATCGGATTGATCAAGGCCCCGATGATACCTCCGTTTGTCAGACCTTTGTTGAAACGGTGCTTTAGCTTGAGGTGCAGGGCTTATCCGAGCGCCGTTTCACCTTTGGAGTCTGAAGACAGTGGTCAGATCGGGCAATTCGTGTCCGATGACATGGACCTCGGTCCCGTTACCAGGTTCCAAATGGATGATTTTGTTGTTTCTGATCGCGTTAGTGTTGGTCTTGGTGGCAAGGTATCGTTGCTTCTTGTATTTATGCTGAATTGGACCATGTTTTGTGATGGAAATCGTCAATTGAGCTTTTCCTTTTTACTTTACGATGGTTTTGATTTTATATATAACTTATATACATAGGCGGATGAAGTAGTTTTTGAAGCTGCTGTGAAGAACACTAATAGGTTGGTCTGGAAACTTCATTTGGTTCGGTTTGGAGTGATCATGATGAATTTGGCGGGAAGAAACTAATCACTTGTTTTGCTAACTCAAATGTGAAGTGCAGTCCGCTGTATAAAACTAGAGTTGTGCTTCGGGAGCTTACTAGTACTCAAGCTCAACGAAGAGGGAGACGAGCCATAGAGGTTTGTAGATAGTGAAGAACATTCTATTAATTGGACGTGGTTTCTCTTCTGCTGAGAAGCTCCATTCCGATGAACTTATTTTTGTTTTTCATTTGTTGTAGGTCTTAAGAAAGTTAGCTCGTCGTAAGCCTTTGTACCTTTCTTACTCGATGCAAGTTCACGGTTTTATCTCTCCATCGACAAGCGGTAGTAGCAGCTCCTTCACCTTGGTTCATGGTGTAGGTCTTTCACTTTTCAGCATGGTGTTTGTTGTAGATCATCAAGAAATCAGGATAGTTTCATTTGCTGGAAGTCGTTTTAAATTAATGGAAAATCCCAGTTGCTTCTGGCTGAGGCAGGAGTTAGAAGTTGAAAGATATAATGACCTTAGAAAGATAAACAATAGGTGGACTAGTTGGCTAATGTGACTCATTTGTAAATTGTGGAGTGCTCAGTTTCACGTGATTTACAATTGCACATGTTTAGGTAACTATGCACTGTGGAAAAATAATGATTCTTGTTGCTCTCTTTGCAGTATCATGGTAGCTTTTCTTTGAGGCATTGGCTTCAACAGTCTGACTGGCTACCTACATTAGAAGCTACCCTTGCCCTTGATGAGGAATCTGTTAGGAAGGTAGGTGATGATTCAATTGGTGGACCGGCTATCTCAAGACAGTTGCGTATCATTCGGATATTAATGAGAGATCTCTTGATCGGAGTATGTTACATTTCCTTATACCTGTATTCAATTACAATGATGGAATGTTCACATTGATTTTTTGTTCACCTTCAGGTCAACTACCTGCATAGTCATGGACTTGCTCACACAGAGTTGAGGCTAGAAAATGTGCACATAAGTCCAGTGGATAGGCATATTAAAGTAGGTCGCGTTTGTCTATTGTTAAGTATATTTTTGTCCTATATATAGGGGGTGTTCCTTAACTAATATTTATGAAATACTTTTTGCAAACTTCTCTTTATCAGGTAGGTATACTCGGAAATGCTGCTGATTTTTATGAGAACGCTCCCAGTAATACCTTATATAATGTCAGGGATAGGCGGCAAATGATGATTGCATTTGACATTAGGTAATAAATGGAAAATGAAAAAGAAGAATGAAGTATATATTTTGTTCATCAGAGAGAAACAATTATGACAAGTGTAACTATAATAATATTCAGGTGTTTAGGATTTATAATGGCAAAAATGGTCCTGCGAGAGCTCATGGATCCTTTGATTTTCACAAGGTTCAAGTCATTTCTCATGAAGGTAACTAGTGCATGCTTAGGTCTTTATTATGTCAATAATATTCTTTGGTCATCTGACGTGTCTCTAATAGGAATGCATCTTCTCTAGATGTAATTGAATTAGTCAAAGGTTGAAAGAGAAGATGACACCTGGTATGATTGGCTCATGTTAGATTTTTGAAAATGTACCTGATTATACAGTATAGATGATTTCCCAATCAGAGAAATGTTAGATTGTATACGTTTGAAATTTCTTAATTCCAGTATCAGATCCAAAGACTGTCTTTTTGATGAATTTTCTGATCCACATCTTGAAATACAAAACTAGTGTTTTTATTTATTTATAATAATTGCAAAAGAAATAAGATAAATTGCAATATAAATAAGTCGTCTGACATTATTGCTTAGTCCATTAAGTATCGCTCTATGTAGTAAAACTAATTATGCAGCAAATGATGACAATTAGCAAGAGTGACAGTTCATATATAACATACTTTTAGAGTTGAAAGATGTCCAAAGTTTTACAAAACGTTTGAAACAACGTTATATTCTTATAAAGTTGATAATTACTTGGTGATGCTAACCCAAACGGTAAGAAAAAATACATCTGACTTTTTTTTTCTTCTTATAGAAAATAAATAATAAGCATTTATATGTTTTGATCCTTATTACCACTGATTTATTATCTCCTATTGAATTTCCATGACTATACATTTCAAAAATATGGAAAAAAAAAAAGTTTTGGCATGAGATGCAAGGAACATTAGTAGACAAGTGTAGATTTTAATCAGTAACAAGAATAATTTGTCTGATGATAGCCTGGTTTTTTCAATGTCACCTTCATTGTCATTCTGCAGGGCAATGATGCTTCGTGTTTGCGGGAATGTCTGTTGCCAATCCTCACACATAATTCACCAAATGGAAATGCTGGGCTCCAGGTAGTGTGCTGTTCTTGGCTATAGCCTTATCTAGTTTATCGTTTCACCCTCTATTTGTTCATGTTTATATTGGTAAATTATGTTAGATACTTGATCGGAATTGGGGTGCTGGCTGGAATCTTTTGTCTCTATTGCTGGCTACCAAACCTTCGAAGAGAATAAGGTAAGTTTCTCTAAAATATACGGAAAGTCCTGTCATGATATTGCTCTCTTTAGTTGAAACCTGCATTTCTTATTTGGCACTTGTCAGCATACATTACTTATGTCAACAAAAGAAATGAGTAGTTTCAAAATAGGAGATTGCTTTGGATGTGGATTGAAGTCATTAATTGTTCCATATTCTGAAATTTTAAAAGTTGTACTAATTTCCCCCCATCTTGTTGTGTGCAACACTTGGCTGCAATTTTTTTTGAATCTTGCATATTTGCAGTTGCATAGAGGCTCTGAGACACCCATTTCTGTGTGGCCCAAGATGGAGGATAGAACCATCAATGAATATAATCAGATGGGGTCTCGGTTCAACTGCTATTCGAATTACAGAGGAATACATCTATAGGGATCCCCAGGTATGTGCTGAATCAGGTCAAACTGCCAAGGAAAATATCTTTGTAGCTGCTAATTTGAAAAGCTCAATGCATGTCCCCTGTGCTCCCTTGGGTTTGAATTTTCTTCACATCACCATTTTCCTTACTATTGTCTTAAATTTGACTCTAAACTACTTGTATAAACGTTAACTATATGAACACGTGTGTGTATACACTTCGCTCACAACAAATCATGAAATTATTATAGCAGTGAACTTCGTTAAACACTTGATATATATATATATATATATATATATATATATATATATATATATATATATATATATATATATATATATATATGCTGATTTTAGATTGTATTGAAATTGATTAAACAGCTAGCATGTTTGATTTATTTGTAGATTATTAAGCTGAGATTATTGTCCTATACAAATTGTTGATTCCAATATCTCTTTTGTGTCGCCTTTTCAGCGAACTAGGATTGCACATTTTGTTGAACTGATGGAGATGCTGAATCCTCATTCAAGGCCAAAGGTTATCTCTTTGTAAATACTTTTTGACTGGTCACAAAATCTTCAGTTTTCATTTCACCTCTTAATATATATTATTTGATGATCAGAATTGGATAGAGTTGCTGCCAGGAAGATGGCGTATGCTATACTGCACAGGGAAACACATAGGATTAACTCTTCGCCAGCCACCTCACCGCGTCCTCATAGGGGACGTGCACCTCCACGCCACGAATACATCAAATCCAAAGACATTATTTTCATTCACATGTGACATCTGTTTCAAGGTGATGCCGAACCAAGCATGGCCACATGACAAGACCGGTGTCAATGGGAGTTTAACAGCATCTTCTTCTATCAAGTTAAAATCCGGTAGAAGGCATTATTACGTCAAGGAAGAAGAAAATGGCGGTGGCATGTTCTTCACTCAAGCAAACACTTCGTCGAGTTCTTTGGTACAGAAGCTGTCCGGAAAAAGATGGAGAAAAGCAGTTCCTTTCGGTGAAATCCCGTCTAGCCTTCCGGTTGTGAAGCTGGTCTCCAGTGATGTTCAACTGTCTATGAGTCTCACTGGCTCTCTGACCGGTGACGTTGACGCTGCTACAAAAATTCTTCAAGAAGTTAGGTTGCAAGTGCCGCCTGAAATGTTTGATTTGTCTATGATTGTGTGTGGGACTTATGTAGATTCTAGGTTGCTTGTCCTTCGAAGTGTAAATGGATCAGCTCTATTGTTTACTCGATCTTTTCAAGATTGAATACTAACAACACAGTCTTGTAGATTTTCTTGCTAAGCTGCAGGAAAGAAAATTATTTTGTGGGGTTGGAAGATATGAAGATAAATAAATAAATAAAATTTGACAATTTTTTTTCTTTTTCAATTTCCTTACATCTAGTTCCATCTATAATCTATAATCTTATTAATGTATATATTATTTTGAGAGAAGTATTGCTTATTAATGTATATGTTACGAGGCTCCAAATTGAGACGGTTTCTTGATTCGTGCGACCAATAACATGAAAAATATCAAAAGTATGTTGTTTTCCTTAGTGACCATCCATTCGAACAAATATGAAAAATATGCTCTATAATCTCTTTGGAACAACATAAATCCTGCACTGTGAAAATTTGTTTACTTTCTACTATAGGTCCACCCTATCATTAACAGAACTATGGACTTGACCAGATCTTTTTATGCTCTTTTTTAACCCATGGTTATGTACTATGTTCTTTTGTTGATGTTAGTGAGTGATTTGAGTCGTGTTTGGATCACGGTCGTGGTCGTGTGATTTCCGACAACTCCTTTTTGATGGAAATGCTTCCTTGGAGTCTCGTCTTCACGCCCCCAGGAGTTCGTTTCCTATTGTACTTGCTTCCGATGGTGCTTCTTCAGCAATGCTTGAAACATTCATCTCGATCTTCTGTCATTTGGGTCCTTGGTTATACAACCTCTCAACTTTAATCTTCCTTTCCACTTGAGTGCATGAATAATTGATTATAGTATTTTTCCACGGTCTCACTTTTGTGTCCATCCATCAAGGTCCTAATTGAAGTAGTCCACCACGATTGAAGCTATAACTATATCGGGAAACTAATATAAACTAATAATCAAGTTTTCATTGAAGTTATAACTATATCGGGAAACATTGTCAATATAGTAAATTTTCTCATACTTATTGTAATATTTATGATAATAATAAAAGAGGCATGTTATGAGGACAGAGTTAAAATTACTAACGGAGAATACAAACGCTTGGTGCCAACGTCAAAATAGGGCGACGTTTGCCTGCACCAACGCCAAGTTCAGGTGCCGTTACAAGGCGTTAGCGCCGGATTTGTATTTTTTTTATTTTTTTTCCTGGGCGCCATCAGAAGGCGCCGGCGCCTGAATCAAAAGAAATAAAATAAAATAAAAAACCTTTTTTGCAACCTTCTGCGCTCAACACTGTTTTCGCTTCGGTTGCTAAACACCCATCAACAAGCGACTAACTATGGCCCTATGTCTCAATTAAAAAGTGGCACACTGAGAATGGATATGATGATGCGAGAGAATTGATATTAGTTACGATAACAAAACCGGCGATGTTAGATCTAGAAAGAGAATTGAAACAACAACAAAAGTGAGATCCGATAGATTAACAAGAAACCTAAGGTATAACAACGTAGCTGGAGAGGGTGAGAGTTGGGAGAAGTAGCCGTCGACGTCGCTGGAGGAGATGCCAAGATGGTGGGAGTGGGAGAAGCCAACATCGCCGGAGATGGTGGGAGTGGGAGAAGCCAACATCGCCGGAGATGGTGGGAGAAGCCGCCGTCGCCAAGCCTGCTACCTCTCTTCTCCAATGTGAAAGTTGATACGAAAAACAAAGAACTAGCTATTAAAAGTGTTTGGCTTATTGGGCCTGTTGAAAACAAAAAAAAATATATTAGATTTTCAGCTATTTTTTATAAAGAAAAAGAAACAAACGCTGAATATTTTTTTAAAAAAAAGAAGGCTTCAGCGCTTGGCGGTGGCGCCCAACAACCAAACGCTCTCTGAATGCGATCTTTTTATTCCCTCAGTAAATTTGGAACCGTGCATATAGTTTTTTCGTAATAAAAGTTATTTACAAAATAAATTATGGTATAAATTCAAATTTATTATTTCATCGGTGGATAATGCACGTTAATTTTTTTAAAATAAACCCATAATTGATGAAGGAAGGAAAAATATTGTGCAAAAATTAAAAAATTATATACTTTTAATACAATGTATATTCAAAATAACCACGGTGGAAGAAGAAAACATATATACGTGCAATACCCTCAAGCAAATTCAAAAATATATAATTTAAAATAAGGAAAAACAAATATTCAAAATAAATATTAACTTAAAATAGAACAATACAAATATAGTTAACGACCTACATATCGGTAGGTCAACGACTCACATATCAATATTTTCAATAACCCACGTACTTTAGGTCAACGACTCACATACATTAGGTCAACGAATGTGAGACAACAAAATAAATGAAAATGTGGCCAAACTAAAAAAAAATATAGATAATAAATAATCTTAAAATAATTACAAAAAGAAAAAAATAAAAATATTATAACAATTTTTTTTTAAGATTTTTATAATATATTATTATATAGTTACAACCTTTCTATAACATCAATGTACTTTGATTACGTGCAATTTGTTGACCTCTTGTGTAATATCTCCCCAGATTTGAAAACTAAAAAAGAAAATTATCATACAAAAATATTCGTAAGACAACAAAATTATATAGTCGAGAACCCACATACATTAGGTCAACGACCCACATACTAGATATTAATTCGATATAAATAATAATATTTAAACTTAGTCAAAAGGCCAAGAAATGTATGATTTGTTTAATCTTCAAACCATTTTATTTATACAAGTTCTCAAATGTCAGTTTACTTTATAACTGAGGTGGGACGACAAATTACATGAAAATATGACCAAATTAAAAAAAACGTGAATAACCAGTGATTTTAAAAATAGTTATGAGAAAAAAAAAAGAAATTGAAGAAGAAAAATGTTATATTCGTAGGTTAATGGATTTTTTTTAAATTATATAGACAACGACCCGCATATCAATATGTCAACGACCCACATACCAAATATTAATCTGATATGAATAATAATTATACTTAAACTTAACCAAAATACCAAAAAGTGTATAATTTGTTTAATCATCGACCCTCTATTTATACAATTTCTCAATATATCAGACTTACTTGATAACCGATGTTGGATAACAAAAATTAAAGAAACTCGTTCCAAAAAATAAAGTCAAGGATCACTCTCATACTATCAATCAATCATATCAATTGTCATGTTATCTAAAAGCATTACTACACAACTCTCACATATTGTAGGTAATTAAGATTTTTCTCTTGCAACGCTCGCATCTTGTAAAAAATTAATTTGTGCGTAACTTGAACCTATAAATTCATCTTGTAAAAAATTAATTTGTATGGATAAAAATAAGAACTATGATAAGATAAGAATGGCCAGCAATAAAAAAAACATAATCAATTAACACCAATCATAAATTCATCATGTAGGTTAGTAATTAGTCAGCTCTTGGGTTAAGTGCTTGTGTAATTATGTGCTTATGTGTTTAGTTGTTTGAATGCTTATGTGTTTATATGCTCGAGTGCTTATCTATTTATGTAATAGAGTAGTTTTGACCTTATGTTATATGTACTTAAATGATTAAAGAAGGGGGTGATAGCACCTCCATGGATAGTCTTTAAGTGTTCCCTTGTGATTTTAGATTTAGCTAGACGACCCTCTTATATCTTAAGTTTCGGGACGAAACTTATTTTTAAGAGGGAACTGATGTAATAATCTGGATTTTTGATTATCCAGAAGAGATTTTCGTAGTAGGTTTTCTTCGAGTTTTGGGATAAATGAGCGTTCTTAGAATAAAGTCGAAAATATATTTAAGTGACAAATCGAAACAATTAATTTAGGGTGTTACAATATGCCACCAATTCCCTTTCAAAGGGGAAAACTTACTTGAGTATTTTGGAATAAATTTTTAATGTTCTTAACGGTGACCTAAATCATCCAATATAAGAAAGGTTAATCATAACCCTAATATAAAAAAGGTGTAAAAATGTGTAAGTGGACGAACTAAAAGATAGTCAAATTAAAAGAGGATAATATATAAGATCTTCTAGAGGCCGTTGCATGTGATGGGGTCGGTTTGTTAGGTATCTGGTTAATCTTTTACTCGTTTGCACTAGTTGATCGATGTCGATCGGGTTGATTATTTGAAAATTCCCTAGCCAATGGTTCATACTTGAGTTGTGTTTGGCAGGGTTTCGGAACGAGTGTTTTTGAGTGTTAGAGTGTGTTTCTCCAATTAACGAGTGTTTGACACGATTGAAAACACTAGTGATTAGTGTTTATGGAGAGTTTTTTAAAACCTTTGTTTAGGCAAGGGTTTTAGCAAGAACACTACTGTTTTTTCATTTGAAAGACACCGTTGTCCTTCACTTTTATCATTATTTACGCCTATCTACCAGGTATATATATATAACTTTCTCACCTCTTTGCCTTGCACCATCAACATCTCGCCTCTTTGCCTTGCTCAATCGACAGAAGAGAGAAAGAGAGAATCCCCTTGACAGGGACACCGGCATCCTAATCTCCGTTTCTCTCTCTCTTCGGCAAACCTCTTTCTACAACTTCTCTTTCACGCTAGCCGTTGGGTGCCGCACTCGACAACATGTAAAACAATCCCCTCTCTTCCGTCTCAATTGCCGCCTCTAGCCTCCCTTGACCCCTCCAGCCTCCTTCTCCGACTCTCCGAGTCTATATTCTTCTACTTGACTCCTTATGCAAAACCCGGAAGTAAACCCGTCCCTTTTTTTGTAGTTCTTACGAGGGTTTGACAACTAGAGAAAGTATTGTTTCGTCTTTCCCCATTTTTGTCAACCTAATTTCTTCTTCAATTCAAATAGTTTAGAATTTGATTAATATGTTGTGTTTGTATTGATTGATTTTCCAAACATAAACACTAGAGATCTATTCCCCAAATTTTTTGATACTTATGTTTGTAAATGATTGATTTTTCATTATTTTTTCCGGATGAAGTTGAAGTTTTTAAAAGAAAACCCTACATCAAATTTAGGATAACAAAAATGAAAACGTCATTCAAAATCATATTTGATTAGCTAAGGAAGATGAAGCATAAGTCCAACAAAACGTAAGAGCAATTCCAATATTGCATCATAAAGATGCTTATTTCTCGATCATTGAATTCAGAGAAAGAAAACATAATCGAAAACCGAAGATTTCGAATTGACTTGGGAATCTCCGAGCTAATCGCCGCGAATTCTGACCAGATATTCTTTGCTTCTCTTCTTTTTCACCCTCATTCTCTTTCCGTTATTCTTCTTCTTTCTTTATCAATTGCAGCGAGCTGGAGGAATTGAGGAAGAAGGCCGATGACGATGATTAATTTACACACGTGATTTGCACATGATAAAAAAAAACACTATTGTAACTTAATTGGTCCAACCTAACACTCGTTAGGGATTTATAAACACTAACACTAGTGTTTTTCAAAATTCATCTAAAAACACGTCCAAAACACTAAACATTAGTGCTTTTTCATTGCCAGCCAAACACAACCTTAGTGTGACGTGAGAGTAATTATATGCTTGGACATGATGAAATATCTTAATGACTTTTTGTGTGTATGCATCATATCTCATTGTGGTTTTGTTGGAAACATGTGACAAATTAACATTAGCTATGTGTCCTATCCAGTAGCAAAATGAAGCGCAAACCATATTGTGTAGTATTGCTACAAAAACATTTCTATATATGAACATTATATTTTTTGCATGGATGAATTATCATTTGTAGCGTGTATGTACATGTTAATCTTTAAAGTACGGTATCTTGCAATTATATTGAAATAGATTTTCCTTTGCATGGAAAAATATTTTGCTTAGGCAAAGTAGGGTCATGTTTTTAGTAGTTAGTTTGTAAACTTGGTGATCAAGTAACTTGTATTATTTTTTCATCTTATTTTGCTAAATTATATCTCCAATATTGTGGCTGTGTTGGTATGACTTTATGTCTTGCTAATCATGTGTATTTTCATCTGGATTGGTAGTTTTAGTACGATTAAAAAAAAAAAAAAAAAAAAAAGGGTTTGAAGGAGAATATTGTTAAGCAGTACTACTTGTAAGACTTTTTTGTATCAATGTTTTGTTTGGATGTCATTTTGTGCATATAATTACGGACAAGTCACTTTGTATCAATGTTTTCATTTGGATTTTTCAATTTCCTTTCGTAAAGTTGTGAATTTGTGATTACAAATATACTAATATCTCCCATTTGCAATATTCAAATATTCAACACATAGATATAATTTATTTAAGAATTATAATTTGTTTAATTATCAAACTTTTTATTTATACAAGTTTTCAAACTACTAGACTTACCTGATAACCGAGTGGGATAACAAAAAAAAAAAAAAACTCCATATTTATACGAATTATCAAATAATTAACTTTACTTTAACCGATGTGGGATAATAAAATATATAAAAATATGGCTGAAATTAAAAAATGTGGATAACAAATAATTATGAGAAAAAAATATTATGCCAATTATATTTTAGTTTAACAATTTTTTTAATATTATATAATCAACGACTCACATACATTAGATCAACAACCTACATATCATTAGTCAACGACTCGCGACTCGCATGTTAGAAGATCAATGGCTCACATACCAGATATTAATCCGATACGAATAGTTATTTAAATTTAGCAAAAATGTCAAGAAATATATAATTTTAAAAATAATTACGTAAGAAATAATATATATATATATATATATATATATATATATATATATATATATATATTACGGAAAATTAGTTATTTGAATTTTTATATAAAATAAAAACAAATTAAATTATAAATTTTTTTAACTAAAAAAATACTACAAAATTAAGAGATTTAAAAAAAATATTTTCTACCGTTAATTTTTTCTTAAAATTTATTTTTTATGAGAGGGTTAAATTTCAAAATTATAATTTGATATCCGATTTGAATTGTACAAAGTACAAACCGTTCAAAATCAAACCCTAGTTACCCGGTGGGACACAAACCTCGCTAAGCCTTCGATTCTGCAAAGCACACCGGACATGGCCGGCGGCAACACAGCACCCAAAAAAGCCTTTAATCGGAAGCGTGTACCGCTGAGTGCCAACAGAGCTAAAACTAAGAGGAGGAAGAACGACACCAGTAAAGATAAGGGCAAGCCTGTTCAGGACCAAAGTCGGAAAAAACGAGATACTCAAATTCAGCTGCTACAATCTTCGTCGTCGGCTGAGCAGCTGAACTTTTTCCTGCAACAGTTCCAGTCTGCTAATGGCATCAGACTCTCTCCGCTTGAACTCGAATCAATCAAAGGTTATGCCGTTTCCTTCCCTTTTTTGTTCTGTTTTGAGTTCCTACGTAATTCTTTTGGTTTAGTACTAGTTGATTCACGCCCTAATACTTGCATAACCCAATCTACAAAACGAGACTTGCACAGCCCCGTCGAGCTTTGAACATTCACAGACTTGAGTAGTTACGCGCCTAACTGTAATTTACGTCTGCTACTCCTTACAGCTTCCTTTACCACCAATGAACCTATCACGAATTTTCATTTAGTGAATACTTTAGGGCCGCATGTTGGGAATAGTATTTTATGGATTGTAGAAGACATTGTGAAATGCACCTTCTTTTTTTTTACATATAAAGGCTGATTTCTAGCAAGAGGAAATTGAATGAGGTTTGCGTAATGTTTGGAAGTGGAGCACCAAATCAGTGATATTTGATTTCATTAAGTTACTTAATCGGCCTACAACTGTTGATAAACTGCCAAAGATAAAAACAGAGGAAGTCACACCTTAGTTGTTTGGTTTGAGAATCAGTTATCTTCCTTACAGCCTAGCTTGTTCAGAAATATTGGACTTACCCCAGCCGTCATCATACAAGTTACTGGAATCAATGATTTTGCAGTTATTTATTTGAACATGCCCACTTGATATTATCCTACTAACAAGGATTTTGGTAGAATGTCATGCATCAAAAGAGCATGGTTGTTGTGGAGCCAAATAACAAATCGATTACTTTCTTTTGTAATTTTAGGCTTATGATTAGAGAAACAAGATATTTTATACCCCTTTGCTCAATGGAGGCTAGGATAGATGAAATTGATGAGCTGATGTTGTTGGTAGTTGGTACCGCATGTCACCATGGCTAGCATTTGGGAATCTGATTTTGAAGAACATTCATGGAAGTGATTGTGGTGCCTTAACTCTCTTGACCATAATTTGATTCAAATTAAGTGTATGATTTGATAGAATTTCTGTCTTGCCTTATCATGGGCGGACTTCATCTTGAAAACAGCGGTTAAGTAACATTGTTTATGTCAAGAGATAGGGGTTGTGATCTCAGTGTTCAATTATGTCTCTGCAGTAACCATAGTCAATAAATTGGAAATGAAATCAAAAGAGGTGAATGGGATTAATCTACTTTCATAACATAGCAAACTTGTATGAGAAGATGCTATCCTCCAATATGGATGAAGTCTTTCCTGCAGCCTGAACACAAAAAAGTTCTGATTTTTGAACCCTTGCTCTTCATATACCTAGTCACATTTGATAACCATATCTAAAACNATCATCCCCTAACCCATGCCACTTGTCCTTTCCTTGACCGTTGTTTGCTGAATACAATTGTGCCTTGAATACTGCTGCGTCATTGGCCTTTGTTTCTTGTGCTCTTCTAAAAGATTTCTAACAGTTTGATTAGCATTTATCAAATAATACTAAATCATATGTATATGCGATCCTAATTTTTTGTCCAATTTTACAGATTCTTGTATTGTGAAACTATCAGAAGAACTAGCTCAAGATGCTATCAACCTAGAGAAGCACATGAAATCTGCTTTTGGGTCATCATGGAAAGAAGTTCTTTATGACGGAAAGCTTGTTGAAGCAAAAATTGATCCAGGCAGTCCTGCTGTTGCTATTATCAGCACATCAGCTATTCGGTCGCTAGAATTATTGAGGTTTCTTTTCTTTTTCAATTTTATTTGATTTATAAATTGTCATCTCTTCCGAATTTAATTCATCAATCTAAATGTGAATGACATCATATAAAAGCTGTTGTACTCTTATATCATGATAATCAAAAGTATTGTCTTGCATATTGAGTGCTCTTTGATAGTTTATTTTCCAAATTTAGGGGGTTGCGTTCTGTAACTAAGGAGTGCCAAGCTGTAAAGCTATTCTCCAAACATCTAAAGGTTGAGGAACAGGTATATTAACGGAAACAAAGCCTTTTCTACCTTTTGGAATATCCTAGTTGGATGTTGTGTTTCTTCCTGCTAGTGTACTCTATCTCGCTCTTTCTATAATGACCCCTTCCATTTTTCTTATTATATTTTATTGAATTTGAACTAGAAAGTAAATAACCTGAAATCTAGTATCAGTAGGACTTAACTGGTAGGTGATTGAATATCATTTATCTTGCATCCTATTTATATGATAAGAAGTGGCGTGAAGAAGAAAAATGAGATAGCATTCTTGTATCTCCAGAACCTCAATTATAATGAGAAAAATCTTGGGAATAGAAATAGTAGGAGACGCTAGATTCTCACACTGTTTTCACTTTTTACCTTCTCAAACCAATACTAGATTATAGAGGTATTGAATGAATGGTGCTATTATGGTGCTGCTTTATCCATGAAGTTTTGCCTCTCCTTTTGAACCCATCCAACTCTGTGTACTTGAATACATTTCCTTTATTTACCAACTGATTTTCACATCAATAATTCCTCTGATAACACTACCATTGATAGTGCCAAACTAGCCCAAAACACTTTTTGTGAGTGCATCATTATTTGACATAACTAATAATACTTTTAAAGATTGATGGGCATGGGGTTATTTCTTTAGCCAGCAACTCACTTCAATATTTGTTGGCTGAAGTTTTCTATGATTTGGAAGTTCCTTTTTGAAGTCCTTCAGAAAGTGATAGCTTTTTTTTTTAACCAAAAAAAAAGAAAGTGATAGCTTTTATGGGTTGGGATTGGAAAAAAGTACAACTGTTAAGTTCCTATTTCGGGGTGTTTGTTTGGAAGGTTGGGGATGATTCACGGATTTAGGGAATGAAACCGATTTCCTGAACCCCTAAGGCCCTAAGGCATGAGTTTTGTCATACCTCTGGAAAAGAGGGTTTGATTTCCATTCCAAGAAAAGGAAAGAAAGGTGGTGGTTGGGTGGTGAAGGATGACATTGGTGGAGTGGTGGTTGGATGAGGTATTAAAAAGACCCTAATTTGGTACCTAAAATTCATCCAACGCCCAATAACTATCAAGTCCAACCTCATACCATCTCAACACCCCCAAAAGAGGTTTCATTCCAAGAAAAGATGGGTTTCATTTCAAGAAAAGGAAAGAGAGGTGGTGGTTGGGTGGTGAAGGAGACTGGTGGTGGGATGATGTAAAACAAAAATTGATTCCCAAAATACAACCAACACTCAGTATTATCTATCAAGTCCAACCTCATACCACCCGAGCTCAAACAGCACCATAATTCTGAAATTTACACCAAGCATCCTCTTAGAATTTTGGAGATGTATCAGAGCATAGTTCTGAATGCTTGAGTTGTTTGATTCTGGAATAAAATAATAAATAATGTTTCATACAGCTATTACAGTGGTCTCTTTGGGTTGAAGACTTGAAGCTTGTGGTGTCCTTTAAAGGATTGACTTTAAGCAAGTTAATGCCTGGTGGATTGTAATTTTTCCCAATGTTCTTGTTTATACAATCTGTTTCTTAGCGGGTTTCCCCTTTCACCTTTAAAAGAAAAGTAATCTTAGATACAAAATTTGTGTAGTCTTTTGATATTAATCAAAACTCTGCCAAAGCTTGCTATATAAATGCAGCTGGTTTATTGAGCCCAAGTTGCTGATGCTTAAAAGTAAGCAAAGCACTTCATTTTGTATAAAAATCTCGAACAGTAAAGTTATGCAAAGCTGACTCCTCCCTCAGTGGTGCACTAAATGAGCACATTGTCATGTTCACGATAGTTGGCTAGAACCTTTTTTTTCCCATTACATTTCCTGGAACATCTTATTTACCTTTATTATGTCACTCCTTTGGTAATTATAAAAAAACTCCTGTGCAGGTGGAGTTGTTGAAGAAACGTGTGAATATTGCTAGCGGAACACCAAATAGGTTAGTGATTTTGTGTTACTTTTTCTATTTCTCTACTCGCTCGAACACATAAGGGTGATTTTTCTTTGGTTCTTTAGCTCTGTATCTATAAGATTTTGTATATTTTCTCTTGGAGTGTTGGCTCAAAAGAGGCAAAGAACTCAAGGCTGATAGTTTGATAAAATATTATAGTACAAATTTTGCACACTCGCTTCTTTCCAAGAATTGTATATTCAGTGCAACCTGTAAAGTGCTTTCTTTTGAAAAGTTTTCTCTCTTCCTTTTGATGGGGAGGAGAGTCATGTGAGCTTTTGCTAGAAAAATAATAAATGTTGGCAGATACACTGGCAAGTTATGACCTCCTTTGATGTCTTTGTAGGACAAGTAAACTGCTTTTAGCTGATTCTTCAACTTTTCTGGTGTTGGTATATTCTCATTTTATTTGAATAATGAAGAATTTGTACAAGATATATATATATATTTAATCGAGCACGACAGCTAAAAAGATTATTGTTGTCCAAGGAAGGGTTTGTAGGATCCTAGGAAGAACATGTGCCTCATTGATGAGTTGACATGGCTGAGAGCATTTTAAATTTTGTTTCATTTGTTCTCTGATCATTCTCATGTCAGGATAAAGAAATTATGTGAAATGGAGGCCCTTGGACTCTCGCGGTTGGAGGTTATAGTTCTTGATATGCATACTGATGTTAAAGGCTATTCACTACTTACTCTTCCACAAATCAGGTTTGTCTTGATATTATTTTGCCTGAATAAGTGAATTTTGGGTTTCCAAAATGCTGGGATGTGACTGTGAGTCCTGGGATAATAATAAGGGACTTGAACTGCGTTTGGTATCATTGAAGGCATTGAAAGCAAATGTATTTTTACATTTGGCAGGGATGAATTCTGGGATTTGTACAAGAATTACTTTCATCAACGATTGGTTGACGGGAATCTGCGCATCTGTCTGTATGGCTTACCCCCGGCTGCAACTGAGCAGAAGAGCAGAACTTAATTAACAACCAATAATCATCTCTGATCCAAGTTTTGAACCCTTGAATCTTGTCTACTACTTTCATAGTCCCAACTCCAGACACTTGTATGTAATCTTATTGTCTTACTGTTGGATCTTATATCATTTTTGGGGAAAGCCACATAGCTTTTGAAAATATAATTGCTACAAAAAAATGCATTAAAGAGGGTGAAATAAATATATATATATATATATATATATATATAAAGAAAATTTTAAGGGTTGGTTCATGAACATGGTGATCTTGGGGTGCAGATTTACAGAGTAATTTGAATCGTCGATGGATTTGATCCGGTTTAAATTAGTCCATATCATTTAGTGATTTATGAGAGCATTTTGCACTTTTTATAAAGTGCGGTACAATTGTCCTTTTGAAAAATCTTTTTATAAAAATGGTGGACTATGTGAAATGTTTATAATTTTTATGATACAATTTTGTCCTTTTGAAAAATCTTTTTATAAAAATGGTGGACTATGTGTGAAATTTTTATAATTTTTATGATAGAGTGTAATAACATTATCTTTGTTCATAATTTTCGTTCAACTGGTTTGTGTGTTGTTTTGTTCTATCTTTTAGTTATGTTTTCATGCACTTTTTTTTTTTTATGTCTGAACTAATAAAACACAATGTTCTTCACAAAAAAATAAAATAAAACACAATGTTTGAATAATGATACCCAAAATTTGAACTAATACTATAAAAATTCAAAATTTTATAATTACTGTTATTAGTATATCTTTATTATAATATTTGTCAGTACAAAGTTTTTATATTATTAGTTCTCATAGAGTGTTTTATTGGTTCATACATTTTATATTATTAGTTTATGCATCATGTTGAACTTATAAAAAAGTTGTAAAAATATATGAACTATTAGTACAATATAATTTAAACGAAATGTATCTGTTAGGAAAAAAATAGAAAAAGAGAGTAAACTGACATATGTCACAAAGACGACTTTCAAACAATATACCTTAACCATATCCAAATTTTAAGGTTTTAATGAAAAGTTCATTAAGACATTGGGTAAGATTGAATGTAAGTTACAACTAATTAATCATGGAGATAGTACAGTTTAATACCCTCGATGTATTGCCTTTTAATTTTGGTATTCATAATTTTTAAAATTTCTTCTGATGTCTTCAAACTTGTAAAACAATTATCATGCCCTTTCTTTTATAAAAAAAAGCTAAATAAGATCTAATTCATTAATTTAATTTGGTTGAAGTTGATGGAAATTATTATATAAACTCGCATTTCATGATTAATAATCTGCTTTAAAGAACTCTTTTTTTCCTTTATTTTTATAAGATGATTATTGTGTTTGGTTTATCAAGCAACTTTTATCGCTACAAGTGTATCGCCCAAAGACTTATATAAAGATCATAACTTTTGGAAAGAAACTCTCAGAAATTATTGATATTTGCTTTCTCTTCTGATTTTCTTTGACCATCCAAAGAAGCCCGGTGATGAAGAACCATTGATTGCCTCCATATAATATGGTTCGAAATGTGATGTGCACGAATGCCCGTTATGGTGGTTTCAATGTTCTTTTTCTTCACGAAAAGAAGTTAGTGTGGGTCATGAATGTATCAAATGATTGGTAAACTAGGATGTCATCAGGGCGACGATGACTATGAGGACAACGACTTAGGAGCGAGAGCATCAACAACGACGGCAATTGGGCTTGGATGAAGGACGACTAGGTCCCTCAGTTTCTTTTCCTTTTTTCTTCTAGCGTTTCGTTAAACGAGGTCAATCTTACAACAATAGGGGTTTTTTTGTGGTGAAATATAACAATAGGTTAATTTGCTAAGAAAAAAATTACTAAAGTTATAGTTGTCATGATTGTCGTTACGTATATTAATGACTAATTTATGAGTCCAAGCTCTAGGGTGAACGAGACATCACTCACACTCTACTTCACGTCGGAAGCAAGACGGGATTGCACAAGCAAATACCGAAAATATGTGTTTAATTCTGAATTGGATGAAGAGGCTCGAGTGATCTACAAGCAAAGTAGTTCAATGATCGTGAACATTTGAACCTTATCTTGAGGTATCGGTTTTGATTTCTACTATTCGCATATATATATTTTACATATTTAAACTAAAAATAAAAATAAACGGGTTTTTGGACCGGGCTTAGCGGCCCAGCCGGGACTACCTTATGCGCCATACCCGTCCGTTTTCACAGGCCGGACCGGCGGCGTTGCCCGCGTTTGTCCAAATCTACTTGCAATGGGTATGTATCCTGATTTTGGAGATGCTCCTACGTCACTCCAACTTTATCATGTTAATATTTTTAAGAAAAATAAAATTCGTGGTATTTAAATAAATAAAACAACTAACCAAATTTTACTATCAGAATTGGCTCATGCTAAAAGAAATACAACATATCCTTAAAATTAGTGCCTTATTTTGACATTGTAATAGTTGATAACACTAAACATAATTTTCTTAAAATTAATGTTATATAGTGTCCGTAATGCAAATTGTATTAGTCGATCGAAATAAACAAGCTAAATAAAAATTTTATGTAATTTAAAAAATATTTAATAAATATGTTTCACATGCTAAGCTTATAAAGTCGTCTTATTTTTCTATTTATGCTAACACGTACTAATGTTTTTAAACATTTTTGAGATGAAGTAACTGAGTGGAAGTTTTACACAAGTATTAGGAGTTAAAAGTGCAAGTAATTGAAAAGTTGATCGAAAGGTATCAAATCTTATTTGAGTTATTGATTAAGATTGTTTCGATACCAAAAAAATTTTTCGGTCTTTCAATCCACTAAACGGCGTGTCGTCTGGTAATTTCGAACGGCTTTTCTTTAAAAAAAAAAAAAACCCCAATATTTACAAAAATCTTATACTAGTGATTTCTAGAGAGGGGTCTACTATTTTGAACAATCAATATTTCTTTTGAAGATAAATACGTTTTTTTTTAAAGCAATTAATATTTTAAATTTTTTTATAAAACATTATAAATAATATTGACTTCCTATTAATCATTTGTATTTGTCCCACTTGACCTCCTGTAATCATTTATAGTATCAAAGATCCACAAAACCAAGATGATAAAATGAACCAAAAGCAAAAGTTTTAAAGTGCTGTGAAATACAAACGATGGCCTACATTCACATCCGAAATGCAGCATAACTAGCTTCTAGAAGCTATACATCCAATGTAAATTAAACAAAGTCAAAATATTTATTGTGTTTTTTTTCATGACAAAGACACCCACCAAGACGCACACTGCAGCATATCTTATTATGATCACCTAGATCTCCAGTCCTTCGCATTTTCAAATCCATTCTTTGCCTGCCGGTAATCGATAAAAGCCTGATCAATCTCTGCGTGAGTGTTCATCACAAAAGGCCCATGCTGAACCACAGGCTCGTTGATGGGTTCGCCTCCGATGAGCACGAAACGTAGGGCCTGAGTTGGGGAGTTGTTCCAAACGTTGACCGAATCCCCTGGACCGAGTGGCAGGCAGTAGTGAGCGGATACTGGTGCTGAATTTTGAACCCCGAAAATTCCTTCTCCCTCGATGATGTAGATGAAACTTTTGTATGTCTCTGGGATAGGTTGAATAAGGTGGGCACCGGGTTGCAATGTGAAATCTAGGTACATTGTCGGGGTTCGAGTGTAGACTGGGGATATGATCCCCATTGCTTCTCCTGCTATCACTCGAACATGTACCCCGTTGCTTTCCGTCTCTGGAATGTCTTGGGCTAACAGTTCTTGATAGTTTGGCTCAACCCTACAAATTTCAGTGTGAGTTTTATCAATTGAACAGTTTTGTGCAGCAGGCAAACCAAAAGCCATTCATTATGTCATATCACATCAGAAAAACAGATTTCTCAGCTAGGAAAGTTACTGTTTCATTGATGGAGCAGTTTGAAGATATAAACAATTTTGTGCAGCAGGCAAACCAAAAGCCATTCATATCACATCAGAACAAACAAACAAAAACAGATTTCTCGGCTAGGAAAGTTACTGCTTCATTGATGGAGTAATTTAGGAACTTTACATTTTGTCTCTGGATGATAAATTGATCCACAGCTGAAGACCGGTGTTAGGTCCCGGACCTGCAGGCATTTCCGAGTGGATAATCCCTTTTCCTGCAGTCATCCACTGCATATATAGAAGAAACACATTGCTGTAATTGAACTAGGAAATGAAATTGTTCAGACCATGCACATATACAGAAGATAATACTTGGTGATTGGGATTATATACCTGAAGATCACCAGGACCAATAGTGCCCCGGTGCCCTGCAAAATCTTGATGAGTGAATGATCCCTGCTCACAGGCAAATAAGAATAACGTTATGAGAAGCAAGATAAAATATAAGTTCACCAGTCTATGCAAATTATATATACCTGTAACATGTAGGTCACTGTCTCAAATCCTGCAACAAAGAGAGAGTGAGTAATTGAGCAGACTAGTCGATTTAGTATAAACAAGCACCAATTCTAGTAATTGCTTTTACGTTAAAAAGTACACCTCTGTGGGGATGATCTGGAAATCCAGAAGGCGGCGTCACTGTAAATTGATAAGAGCGATTTAGAAGACTATACTTTGTGAAAATTGAGTATAGCTAACATAACTAGTTGCTTACCTGAGAATTCATCCAACATGAGAAATGGATCAAAATTCCTCAATTCACGCCTACAAAGAGATGAAAACAGATGCAAAGACTTATCGATCATATCTATAACAACATTCCAAGGATCAAATCTCGATTCAACTCGATTCAACACCAAACAGGCCTTAGACATGAATCACCAAAATAATACCAAAATTGTGAAGTCGACGGTAAAACAAAGACATGAAAGCGATAAACAGAGTCAAATTAGGGAAGAAAAGAACCTTCCAATGCTACGCCTAACAGTAGCACCATGTCCTTCACGCTGGGGTTCAGCCAGGACCTTCTTGAGCACCAATCTCGGCTGTGTCAGCGATTCCACGGAGGACATGCTGGCGAATGCGACGGCGGTGTTGCGGTGGTTGAATTTGGGAAGATTTGCTAATGCGAATGCGCCGCTTAATCGCCTGATTTGCTGTTGTAGGTAATGGGGATGATACATCTGCGGATCGGTGTGTGGGTTATTTATAGTCGGAGCTGGACATCTCTTCTTTAAATGCAATGGGAAATGTGCATTTTAATTTTTAAAAATGGTATTGTGGCTGTTGAAGGAAGGTTCAATTTCAAGAGTCAAAGAAGGAACAATATTTGGAACTTCCCAATATCTCATCCATTACATCAAATATATTTTTCAAGCTGTAATAAACTTATTTTAATTGCGTCACCTTCATGTCACGCTGACCTTATGGTATATCCCTGTTTAACTTGTAATTTTATAGCTCAATTTAGCTTTCAAAAAGAATTGAAGAGTTCAAACCCACCTGGATGGCCTCCGTCTGCTTGCAAATTTAGTGATGGTGTATTATGATCGTTATACCGGTTGATATAACGGATGAAAATATATGGTTTATAGCCGTTATACCGGTTGATATAACGGATGAAAATAGAGGGTTTATGGCCGTTATACCGATTGTTATATGGAAGTTGACCGTTATACCGGTCGAAAATTAGCGGGAGTCCCTCGTTTAAGGTAATAGTTATTGCCTCGAGTACTGAATCAATGTGTTTCTTTTTGCTTTTATTTTTATCAACTTTTAATTACAATCTCTTATTACATAGTCAATCGAAGTTACACAAGAATCAAGTTTTGTTTCATCTTCAATTTGAAAAGGCATTGTCTTGGTTTTTTACAATTCATTTTTTTTTCTCTATAATTGTTAGTTGACCTTGCTTATTTTATGATTCATAATCCACGTAATCAATTTTAGTTTTTTCTCGACCAAGGGTTTGTTGAGTGTGGGATCCAACATCGACAATATGAAACCCGTGAACCTAATATATAAGTACTAGAGATACTTCTCTTATTGTCATTTGGTTTTAGAGTGAAACCCGAACGATTGTGTGCGTATGTTCACGTACTTTGACGTGCAAAATTCTCCACGTCTTAGACCCTACGGATATAAAAAGATAAATTAATAAGGTTCAATTTTAGTAAATCGATAAGGCTGGACATTGTGTCATATGAGCCATTTTGAACTTCTGCAAACCAGATTCTCAACCAACTTGTTTCTAATTTAGCAAACTTTCTAACCCTAGTTTTTGTTTAATTTTTTGTAATATTTCATTAGGCTTTTTATTTTCATGTTTTATTTGTAGTAGTATGTCAGCTATCGTTATCAATATTACTGACTGTTTGCTTAGCATGAGGGCAATAGATAAGTAATTGGTAAAGATGACGGTGATTGTACATTTTACAATGCAGGGTAAATGTAAAATTAAATAAATTAATTAATTAAAAAAAGAATTTTTTTATCGAGTTTTGCTTTATACGGAGGTTAATCTTTGAATTTTTCAAATAAAGTTTTTTTTTTCTTTCTATTTCTGGTTTGGTGTTTATATATCAAACTCATTTACACAAAAATATAGGAAGGAAAAAGTTTGGTAGGATAATCAATTGAAATTACAAAATTGAAAATTTACTTCTAAATAATAATAAAAAAGAAGGCGTGTTTGCTATTTCTAAAGAAAAATTTAAAAAAAAATTTAAAATTTTAAAAAAATCAAAAATTTTGTTTTGAAACTTTATTTAGAATTTTTTTCTAAAATATATTTCTAAAATATTGTTGACAATTCATAATTGTGTTTGTTGACGGTCCATAATTGTATTGTCAAAAATCGTTGACAATACATGATTGTGGCATCAACGATTTACATTTTTGGGATATATTATACAAAACAAATCTAAGATTATTTGCCTTTTTTTAAAAAAAAAAATTCTTTTTTTTTTAGTTAAAGGGTCAAACCAAAGGATGAAAAAATTGGGGGTTAAATTCCCAATTTTAAAACTCGAATAAGTTCGTTAAAAATTCAAGTAATGTAGGAACAAAGGCGTGTTCGCTATTAATAGATTCATTGGTGATTTGGTCGTAAACCATCTATTTTTATAGCATATATCTCCAATATAGTCTATCTTAAATTTTATTAGTAGGTAGAATATTTGTACGATTTTTTTAGTTATCTCGTCTTTCAATTGTCTTTGTAGTTCGAGTTTTAGTTTTGCGTCATCTCGTTCATTTCTATCATTGAGATAATGCCAACTTTGGTATATGATTTGATGAGGTCTTTATTATGAACAAAAATATGGAGTGGTGAATTGAAAGAGTATTCATCGTGCCAAATGAGTCATCTTTTAAAAATTTTGGTATAAGTTTAGTCATATTATTCCGCTTTCAAGGCACCATGTTTTTCGGCTTGAGTAGAGCAGGTTCTGAATTTACCTTTTTGAATAACACTTTGCTTTTTATGAGGGTTTTTCCAGAGGAGGATGAGAGATTTAAAGAGTAGTACTTTATTTTATTTCTCCATTTACTTATGTGCTTATATTTTTTTATGTCAGGTTGAATATTTTCCGGTGATTTTTGTTGAAAGGTCTTATTTGTAAAGTTGTCGTCAAACTAACTGATAGGACCCACTGTGTAGTTCTTAGTCTAGTGATGTCTTTAGTAATTAAAAACTTGGATTGTTACAGTTGAGACACACTCAACTTGTGCGGTGCAAGTACTAGGGTTTTGAGCGCAATTTTATTGCACTTGTGTATTAAGTCATAATCTTATGATTGCTTCTCAAAAATGATAGTTTTACATCCACATAAATAACAACACCAGTACGACTTTTAATTACCTATTTTTAAGTTGTGAATGTGCGGGTTAATTTATTTAGTTTACCGTTATAAAAGAACTCTTTCAGTATTTAATAGCATCAATCTGAACGCACCTGTCCGAATTTTTGATATAAAGCTGACATTTCATTTTATTCGACTGACTTATTGCATAATTTGTCGATTAGTGCATTTTATTTATCTATTCATTGCTTGATTTAGTCAATATTCAAAATACATCCATTTCAAAGCAAAATGGATCGAACTAGCAGATATTTAACATTTACAAACAAATTACATCAACATTTTACTTATATATATACCTCTCATTAGTATCACATATTTTCTTTTATTTTTTAAATTTCAATTGTGACGATAACACTAAGGTTATGATATTTTTCATAATAATATTAAAATAACTATTATTAATACTATTTAAATAAAACAATGACAAGATTATAAATAGTATCTGATTAGTAAGTTTATCAAATAATATAATATTTTAAGAATGATATTATTATTAACATCTCATGTTAAAAAGTTTGTAAATATAATATAACATAACAAATGCTATCTAATGATAATAACTATTTGCTGATGATATAAAAAAATAGTTTGGTGTCGTGAGATTTCGCCTTTTTGGTCGGTGACCACAAAGTTTCAGTTTCTCGTTTGATGCATTTAGAATTTTGTTTTATTCTGGTTTATGACCATTCTCGTCAAACTCTTTGTTTTTATGGAATTCGGTCGGTTTGTAATTTTTTTTTAAATAAATCAAAATAAAAGAAAGAATATATATATATATATATTCGTTATCATGTTTTTTGAAGGAGTGTGTCGCCCAAAAACATCCATTTTCAAACATTCGAAATCACAACTAGTAATGCGCACCGTGAAAGGCGACAATGTCGTACGTTCCTTTCCGGGGACCGTCTTTCCTAAAGTTTACTTTCTTGACCGCTCTTATAGTGTGAAAGACCGTAATGGAAATATTTAGATTATAATGTAATAAAGACATCCGTCCACATTTAATTATTAAAATAAAAACAATTATCCAATAATACAAAGTTACTAACTATTTTTAAAAGTAAAGTAGTTGTGTAACCCAATATCCGGACATCAATGATCCACGTATCAATAGATCATCGTTAATGATCCACAAATAAAATATTAAAACTGATAAAAACAAATAATACGATATTAGCCAAAAAATTGAGAAACGTACAACTTTCAGCTTCCTATTTATACAAACTCCCAAACCGTCGACCTTATTTATAAACAACGTGCGATAATTTGAGTTATGTTTATTCGTTGATATGAGAAGATTTGCATTATATAAAAATAACCTTTAAAAGAAAATTTAAACAAAGGGAAAATAAAATTTGAAACGAGAAAGGATAAAGAAAATTAAAACCCGGTGTATCTTTCTTTGTAGTTTAACTCTTCGTTCAAGGTAGATATAATCTACTTAAAATCAAGTTTGATTCCCCAAACCTTAATTTTGTACAACTCGTTGCGATTTAGGACTCGATTCAAGATTCAAAGTTAGGGCTCTGGTTTTGGTCAACGTTTGTTAGTAGTGTGGAGTATTGTTGATTTTTAATGGAGTAATGTTGTTGTGATTTTATTGTGTTTTGACAGCTCGTGGTTCTTGCTTGTTTTCTTGTATGCGTAGGTTGTGCTCAATTTGTGTGATGCTATTGCTAGATGGCTAGTTGAAGCGGCATAGCAATTGCTTGGTGGGCTTGTTGCGAAGGGGAAGATGAAGCAAGGTGATGATACAAGATCAAGTAAAGGAGCAATTCGACTTTAAATACATAACCAAATATAACGTCATTTCAGATATATCCGTCATGATAGAAAGTACCTTTTTCGAGTGTCAGTCATGTCTTTAGAGAGGTCAATACGGCGACAGATAAACTTGTCATGTATGGACCATGTGCGCAAGAAGATGACGATGTTATTCCAAGGGATGTGGAGCTTCTCATCCGAAAGGATGCTGTAGGTAGACCTGTTCATATCCGGGCTCGGGCCGGACACGGGACGGGCATTTTCAAAAAAAAGCTAGTTTTGGCGGACCCGGGCCGGGCTGAACCCGGTTCGCGGGCCTGTAAGGGGTGTCGTACCCGCCCGGCCGGGCGGCTCGGCGGGTACCTTTTTTAAAAAAAATATTTTTTAAAAATATAATTTTTTTTTTTTAAAAAAAAACCTGCTACTTCTTATTTTTCAATTAGGGTTTAGAGAATTAGAATTTATTTTTTTTAGTGTTTAATTGTTTATGTGTACAAACTGTCAATATATAATATGTATATATATATTTTTAAATTTTTTTTTAAAAAAATTTTGCCGGGCCGAGCGGCCCGACCGGGCCTGTCTCAATGTTCATACCCGCCCGTTTTTGCGGGCGGGCGGACCGGGCCAGGCGGGTTGCCTGGATCTGAACAGGTCTAGCTGTAGGTCACCAAAAACTGATCTACCTAACTTGCTTATATAGTTATATTGTATAAAAAAACACTTTAATTTTAGAGGAAACTACACAAGACCACCCTTAATTATCACTCTCTTGCAATAAACCACCCTTTATAAATTTTTTAGCATAAAATCACCCTTAATAGTCATATATTTGCAACAAACCACCCTTTATAATTTTTTTGGCATAAAACCACCCTTAATTTTATAATATTTTCAATTAACCCCCCTATACTAGTTAAATTACATAAAATAATTTAAAATTAAGCATAGGTAAGGTAATTTTTCATAATTAATATTAATATCATAATTAGTTTCAATGTTTGATTAACTATTATAATTTATAATATGAAATTAATAAATAAATAAAAAATTATCCATGTACCAAAAATAATCCAAAATTTAAAAATTATTAACTCGTACACAAACTATCGTCAAATAAACCAACAACGGAAAGCTACAAAAAAAAACTAAACATACATATATTTTTACCTGAATTGGTTTGTGATAACCAATAACGGAAAATTATGGAAAAAATAAATTATTATCCATGTACAAAAAATAATCCAAAATTTATTGGGATTTTTTTTAACCCATAAAACTTTCCGTACAATTACTTTTAGAATTTTTGAAATAAAAAATGGTTCAAAAAATTATTGTTCAAATAAAAAAGTGAACAGTTTTTTAAAAAAATCCGATTACCATGTCATCAATTTAGCCGTAGTTGAGAATGTATTAGAATTGATTTTGTAGGCGATAATTTGTGCATGAGTTACTAATTTTTAAAATTTTGTATTATTTTGGTATATGTATGGTTGATAATTTATTTTATTTTTGAATTATTTTTCTACTATGAATGATAATACTTAACAGAATATTGAAACTAATGATAATATTAATACTAATAATGGAAAATTACCTTACTTATGCTTCGATTTTTGATTATTTGATGTTTTTTTAACTAGTATAAGGTGGTTAATTGTAAATGAAGATTAGGGGTGGTTTTATGCCAACAAAATTATAAGGGATGGTTTGTTGCAAATATATGAATATTAAGGGTGTTTTATGCTAAAAATTTTATAAAGGGTGTTTTTTTGCAAAAGAGTGGTTATTAAGGGTGGTTTTGTGTAGTTTTCTCTTAATTTTAATTTAAAAAAAAAAAGAAGCATCCTTATCTAAGATAATTAATGAGACAATATTTAATTATTTAATTAAAAAAAACCTAGTCAAAGGCATTGATGGCCAAAAAATAAGCTCGGTCAAAGAGGGAGGTTTTGACTATGAAGCCCATACTTCCTCTAGGCCCAACCGAGCATTTTCCTTGTCGTGGAGACAAGGTCCATGCCAAGGTAAATCTTGGGCTTGGTTGTCACATAATCTTGAAATGGGTTGTCTAGGTGACAAGCCCACTACAATCCTTACATGTTATATGAAAGTCTACCCTAGTCTTTTGTTATATTTCATACAATCAAACGCTTATTGAGCATCATTAGAAGATATTGAAGGAATGTTTGCATTAAGAAAGAAATTTTACTGAGATCGAGAAGGTTACCACGAGTATCACATCGTTAGAGAGCAAAAGAGCTAACGAAAGAAGAATTGTCGTTTCCACTCCTTGATATTTAAGTCAGTTGGTGTTTGATGAAGGATGAAATGAGTGTCTTAAATCTTGTAAATAATAATAAAAGACCCTTTGTAGTGTATGGGTCAGGATTGAGCACAATGAATCAAAAAAATGATTAATTATTATGGAAAAACAACATGTATTAGAACAAAACTAATCAAAATATAGGAACAACAATTCGATATGATAGATTCGAGCAAAACAAAACACAAAATAGAGCAAATAAAGATTAAAAAAAATATATGAAAAATTGAATCGAATACATCAAAAAATAGAAACAACACAAAAAATGCTTAGACTAGATCGAATTTAGGAAATATACCTTAATTTGAGCTATTCAATTAATTAGAAGCAAATTCAATAAATCACAAGGAAAGAAGTAAGAAGGTTAAGGGGATTTTTATTGTATTTTATGTATATTACTTTGTAAAAATAAAAAAGTTGAAAAACAATTTTATAATAAGGTTACTTATTTTGGTTACCCTACTTAAATTTTTCTATATAGTTAAATTAATATAATGAAGTTTAAAATACAACATAGGGTATGCTAATTATCCTTTAAAATTTTTTTTATAAAAATGAAAAAAAATGCAACTTTTGGCAACCGAAAAGTGTTGAATTTTAATAGCATCATGCTTATTTGGAGTCATACCTAAAAAAGCTATAAAAGCAAAACCCTACTTTTAAAACTTGGTTTCTATCCATGCAGCCATGCTCACTTTTTTCTACCTGTGAGACCCAACAACATTAAATGAGTTTGAGACCAAGAGTACCCTAACAATGTCCATATACAGGGCTGTTAATTTGGCCCGGTTTCATCGCGAACCGTTGGAACCGAACCGGAATTTGGCGTTTCGGTTCGATTCTTGTGCTTTTTTGTTAGAAAATTTTAGAATCGGACCGTTTAATACGGTTCCGGTTTCGGTTTCAAGTAAATAAAAATAATGGAACCGTTTAAATCCGGTTTCGGTTCCGGTCCTGTTCCGGTTCGGTTTGGTTCTTGTACTCATTTGATTTTCAAAGCTTTTTTTCTCCCTTGAGACTATGAGAGGGTCAATATGTATATATAGAATTGTGAAATTTGGTTATTTTTGTAACCTTATATTGAATAAAGAGGTGTGTTTTTATATGTTTCCTTCTAATTTTCACTTTTACTTTCATTACGTATTCAAACGGTTCCAAATTGTTCCGGTTCCAAACGGTTCAAGATGGTTCATGTTTTGTACAATTCTGGTTCCAAATGGTTATGTACGGTTCTGGTTCAACCCGGTCCGGTTCCATAGGTTCTGAAATTTCTTAAACGGTTATGTTCTAAACGGTTCCAACAAAAAAAATATAAGGGAACCGGACTGTTTACCTTAAGCGGTTCCGATTTCGGTTCCTTAAAAAAATAACGGTTCAGGAACCGTTAACAACATATATAACAAAATGAATTTGAACTTATAACCGGTACATAAGGTTAATTACATTATAATCGTGATTTTGAAACTATTATAATTATATAATGATATTTGTAATCTCGTAAATTTTATAATAATAAAAAAAAAAGACTTTTTTTAGTAGAAAAATAAAGAAAGACTAGAACTTGACAAGTTGGGGTTGAAATAAAGTTATGATGATGATAGGGTTCTTTACTTGATTATAAAACAATTTTTTATTTTTTTTAAGAAGGTTAGGTTGATCATCCGGTTCAATCGGCTCAGGATCGGATAGAAAGTCGTGGTCTATTGTTAGAGATACCTTTCTAATATCAGTTTTTTTATACATTAAAAGAGCTTAAGTACCACATCCTACTAGGCTAACTGAGTATTGGTTTATAAAGTAATTTTCGATTCAAAAGAAAAAGAAGTTAAAAGACAAGTGATACGTAGCTCCCACTCGTTATGTATATCCGTGAACAAATCGCACCCCAACCCCCTAAAAAGCACAAATGTCTACAATGAGTGTCTCTAACTATTAGTTATCATCGTAATCATTTCATTATTTTCCTATATGTTTGTTTTTTATAATTTTCTAATGTTCTTAACTAAAATGAAGTTTTTTTAAAAAAGTTTGATTTAGTGAATTAGAATCTAGTATTTTTTTTATCCTATAAAAAGTTATATATAATATTATAGAGGGCGTGGTGACAATTTTTAAAATTAAAAAGGTGTGACAATTTTATAATTTTGAGGAAGGTTGTCGATTTTTTTTCTTATAGATATTTTTTTCGTTTAGATTTTTAATTTATTAGTTCAATGTACTAATAGTTCATATATTTTTATGCCAAAAGATTGTAACATTTATTTATTTTTTATTTAAAATTTTAGTTCAATTCGTCAAAATATTATATATTAATAAACACGATGTTTGAACTAATAGAATGTAATATTCGAACTTATAAGACCCAAATTTTAAAAAAAAAATTTATATTATTATCACCAACAACAAAATTCACGTTTAACTAGGAAGTTGTTCAAGTAATGTTTATGAAACTCAAACTTTATCAGTATACATTTTTTATTATAATATTTATTGGTTTTAAAATTTTATACTATTACTTAATACTTAGGAGAAGTTGGAAATAATTGAAAATGATGGATTTTGGACATATTGTATAATTTTTAATAAATTTAGGCTGCAACTTTCATTTAATTTTTATAATTGATTGTAATTTTAATAAACGAACTTATTGCAATATATATAAAGAACTTGATTTTATATTTAGCCAATACTTTATGAATTATTACCTTATAAATAAAATAGTGGAGTATTATTTTAGAGATATAAACCGGAAAAAAGTCACCTATACTTGGAAGCAAATCATGTATATTTCTGAACTTTGTACAAAATGACTAGTTGTTTAGGAAAGAAAAGGGTCCCCATTTGGCATTGGCTATATATTTCCACATATCCTTCCAAATAATACACAAGCCTAGCCTGTGGGTCTTAAGCACAATGGATGTTACCCTTCAACAATATCTAGTGTATTTTCTCCTCCTCTGGCCGATTGTGTCCGGTAAGACGACGTACGTCGAGGAGGCGTGCAGCGTGACAAGGTATCAAGACCTTTGTGTGCACTCGCTAGCCTCCTTCTCTCATGTCGCGAGACGGAGCCCTAGTAAGTGGGCCCGGGCGGGTGTTTCGGTCACCATTGGGGAACTTAAGGGACTCTTATGCTACCTTGTAAGACTCAATAAATATGGTAGATGGAAAGGGAGGAGCCATGTAGCGGTCTTGGACTGCATTGAGGTTGTCCAAGACTCGTTGGATAACCTTCACCAATCATTGGATGTACTAAGGAAGCTCAACGCAGGTATTTATTTACAGTTTTGATGAAATTTAATTTTAAAAAATCATTAGTTTATGCGTGATCGATCAATATTTCGTTTATCACCTAATTGAGGTCTTGTTAGTACTGTCACATGCAAACATCTTCACAATCTTCAAAAAATTTTAAGATAGATTTTTATGTATGGTGTGAACCAAGGTCGCGACTGAGGTAGAGGTATACGTATGATATTTGGTGATCGTAGAGTTGGAAATGATAACAAAAAAAGAAGCTTGCTTGTGATCAATTCATAAGAGTACACACTCACTTTTTATTTTGGTTTTTCCTTATCATATATATATATATATATATATATATATATATATATATATATATATATATATATATATATATATATATATATATAATCAACTAAAAATTATTTCGAATTCAGGGTTATGATTAATTGTTCGATTACATTCGAAATTATTTAAATTGTTTGACTACATATAAAATTGTTAAATTATTTGACTTTATTTAAAATTATTGAAAAATTTAAAAAAATTAAATATAATTAAACAATTGACTATATAATTGAACAATTGACTTGATCATATATAATTGAACAATTAATCATATATATTAAGATTTTGTGAAATTAAACAGTAAAATTTTATATTTGGTGAGGATGTTTTAAATATCCATACACATTTTTATAAAAATATCCAAATCTGTTTATTTGTAATTTCCTGAAACGTACGTGCAATAATAAAACAATATATATTATTTGCTATATACATATCGTGATAATGATGGGTTCCACTTGCAGGTGAGTTTGAAGGGCAGATGAGTGACGTGCTGACGTGGCTGAGTACAGCGTTAACAGATGAGGACACGTGTACAGAGGGATTGGATGAGGGGAGAAAAGGTAGAGCCTTGAGAGCTGTTAAACGGAGGGTGGCCAACGCTACTTATATCACAAGCAACGCCCTTGCTCTTGCTAACAAGCTTGTTACCTCTGGTTTCGATACAAGTGTTGCTGCTAATGATCCTTAAGTATATATAAATTCTAGTAACAAATATAAGAGGATGTCTCCCTCCCGTATAATTAAACAGTACTTTTGTTGTAAATATGCGGATTCGGACGACGTGTGTACGTGCTCAAACTGTCGAACAACTTCTTTTTTCTTTTCGATTTTTTCTTGGAGATAATAATAATAAAAATGTATGAAGACTAAGATTATGATTTAAGAATGTTAAATGTATTTGTTGTTGTAATCGGTTTTGACGGGGTTTACTTCTTAAGTCCATTTCTGTATGGCCAACTAATATCACATGTTTTTCGATTACCTGACTACAAAGAGAAGTCAACAATGGAATCTTCTCAAATACAATGAGTTGGGTGTGGCGTGCAGGTTTCAATTGCTTGAAAAATTATGTGTCGGTTGTCAAAGGAAACATGTTTCCCCCCTAACAAATATGTTCCGGCTAATCGATTTGTTCACTACAAAAAGAAAACAATTGTGATGGCATGCGTCGACGTGTGGTTGTCGTTGCTAATTGAGTGTAGTTTGAGACGACACTGCCACGGGTCACAACAATTGATTCCATCGCTATTGGTGGATTTTTTTTTTTTGTAACGGAATCGGTACATGATAGATTCCGTTGGATCATAATTGACGTGGAGTTCATCGCACGTCTGAGCGTATATGCGCGTTGGGCCCAAGTCTAGCAAGATTCCATACTAAAACCAACTAGCAATAGAAGGGATAACCCACCAACCTTATGATTTAACAACCATCACTTAAAACATTATCAAAAGAGAAATGTGATCCAACAAAACTAAGACAAATAGAGGTCACATGGTAGAACATTTGGCTAACTGAAAACCAATAAATTTTTAATAAGCAAAAAATACCACAAGATTTGACCACTGATTCAAAAACAGATTATCGATTGGGACGAGGTTAATGCAGAAAACATTAATATCAATACACAACCACTAAAACATAGATGGAAAAGAAAAAATATATATGAAAAGACCTAGGCTAGGCTTTGTTAAAATTAACTTTGATGCACCAAGACACTCGATTGGTCATTGTGTGTTTGGCTTTATCATTCGTGATTATAACACCGTAACACTTGTCCTTGAAGTAGAAACTTATGCACTAAGAGAGGGCCTCCGAAAGGCTAGAAGTTTAGGAGTCACGACCATAGAAATCAAAGGAGATGATCTTGTGATTATCAATTCAATTAACCAAGTGCGGAAATTGCCATGAGAAACACACATGATCATTTTTATATCTCCATTTTGATTTCATAATTCATATAAGCTAGAATTCAACATATTTTTAGGGAAGTCAACACCGTTGCAGATAGACTCGCGTCTCTTGGCCATAGCTCGGATTCAGTCGATGAACTATTTTGCACGACGTTGAAAATCTAATATGAAATTCGACGATGAACCATATCCAAATTAGTTATTTTCATTCGTATGCTCGTAATGAACATTACTCGTATTTGACGCATCCACCCATTTGAAAAACTTACACACGTCACATTTGTTATACAGCCTACCCGAATTTCTTTCGGACCTAGAAAATCCTAATCGAAGTTTTTCTTGGTGGTTTGTTCATCACTCTCAATGTTGAAGATGAAGTAGTTAAATTCTTACACTGCAAAGAGTACATAGATAACATTATACATAGCTAATGAGCTTAAATTGTCCACAACTTGTGAACAAAAATGGTGAGCAAACATATTGCAGTTCATTAAAGAAGTCGAAAGTATATGCATAAAAGAGGGAAATTTAAAAAAAACATTATACATAGCAGACCAACACAAATTGTGAGCAAACAATATTGACAGCATTTATACTTTAAGACTAAACATGAAACAAATTCAATCTAAAACAATTGTTTGTATGGAACTAGTAGAAACAGTGTACAAATAATCACCAAACTAACGTAACTGAATTTCTAAGGCAAATATGAATGTCGTTGTTTTGGTACCAGTGTCGATATGCATATCAGAAGGAAAATCAAAGTTGTGGATCAAAATCATTATATTTTCCTTCTCCTCGAAACCATACATAGAAAAAATCAAGGCTTATTTCATACTTAAATACAAGATTAAAGCAAAATTAGGATGGATTCAAACTCAAATACAAAACTATGAATCATACTCATATTACGATGTTGATTTCAACAAGCATTAGGGTTGATTTCAAACTCATATAATCAAACTGAACCTAATTTTTGAGAAGGGGCTAAGAGCAACGGCGATGGTGCAGGGTAACAACGAAGGACAACCTTATTCTAACGAAGTCTCTCTTTTTTCCTTTTTTTTAAAATTTTTTTTAAAACTTTTTTCACCCCCCCTAATTTTCCCTTCATTTTTTTAATGAAATTATAAATAATAAAACCAACGATTTGATGAGAATGAGCACAGATCGGGATAAAACAGTCACTAAGGACACTAAACAAAAAAGTGAAACTCAATGGTGATCGACCGAAAATGCAAAACTTTGAGAGCATCAAATGAAATTCTCCTTCGATTTGTAATAGTTTGTGCAATTAAGTTGATTCTTATTTTCAAAGTGGTACATGAAGCATGCTTATGGATATGAACATCGGGAAAGTGTGTGATATCATAAAATTGTTGTGGAACCAAGTGTCCTAAATTGATCAAAACAATACTTATATGATTGATTTTTTTCTAGGCACAGTTGCTAAGAAATTAAAGGTGTGTTTGACGTAGCTTTTTCAATAGATTTTGACGAAGCTTTACATTTTTAGAAAGTTATGTAGTGTTTGGTAAAATAGCTTTTTTATAAGGTTTAACTTTTTAAAGAGATTTTTGAAGAGTTTTAAAACGCTATGACTAATAACTTTCTATGGAACATCCTTAAAAGTTAAACAATTTTGTCTTTCTTTGTATCATTGTTCTTCCCTTGAGATTGTATTAACAGTGTTTGATACTTGTAGCAAAGTTTTCTTTTCTTTTATACTATATTTGTCTGATTTGTTGAAGAAATGAAACCCGGAAACAATTGAAATAGTGTTTAATTTCACTATTACATTGATCCCTAAAACAGTAAAAACAAAGTCTCAACAAATGAGGTCATTAGATGACTCTATAAAAGATCTATGTTTTGAAATGACAAATAAAGCTTAACAGAATTATGTTTTGAACATGGAGAAATAAAGTTTAACAAATCGGTTCGGATGCATAGACCGTGAATTGTATTCATCCAATTTGAACTCTAATCGGCTGATATACGGCCAAATCACCTCTTAGTGGTTGATGAGGGTTCCTCACGTAATTATGTCTTGCTCGGTTTCGGAAAATTGAGAGATGGAGTCTATAACCATGCTTATTTGGGATGAATTTTCTTTTTTTTAAGACATTTTTCGAGTGTTGTCTAAACGAATGTTTCGGAAGATGTCGTAGCCACATGCCCCTATTGATCTTGTTTGATCGTGATTGTGTTCGAGGTCTCCGAGGATCCTCCATCTAGATGGGGAACGCCGTGGATCCACATTTCCACGTGAGGTATGACTTTCCCTTGAAAAGGGGTTTCCACTATCTTGCTTACCGGCGGCGATACACCGCGCTAGTCCTCTATCTCGTGTCCTCTCCCTGTTTTGCGAGTCCCGAGTGCTCCTCGCCTTCTTCCCGTGGTTTGTTTGTTCCAAATTTTATAGAGCCTTTTTACCTTTTCGGTCATTTGCTGGTGGAACTTTTGTGGGTTTTTTTGTTGTGTTTCTCTCTTGTTTTTTTTTTTTGCTTTGCATGATGGATTTTCCATTTGTCTAATTTCAACCTGTCGATATACCAAATATGTTTATTGTAATCGAGCATCTTACCTTCTTAATAAAACAAATAAATATTTTATAGAACTATACAAAAAATTTGTATTACCGAACTGACCCTAGTACTCATTCTACATGAGATATTGGATGTCTATCATAAGTTCTTCACAAATTTTTAAAATTCAATAGATGAAGCATGAGATCCCCTTGTTTTGATCGATTGGGATTTTGGAGTGGTTAGAATTCCAAAGAGTAGAATTGTCCCCATTATTCCAAGACAATATTCAAAGTAGATAAACCTTACATTCAACATGATACCATCATAATTAATAAACAAAGATATCACAATGACAACATATTGCTCTATATTTCTCCTAATATTTCTTCAACTTTCCTTCAATCCTTGTTATGCAAGAAACTATATGAGAAGAGCGGTTGGAGCCTTGGAGGTTGGACTTCACTTCTTCTTCGCCACCATGTCTATACAATGTCGACATTTTCCCATTACCTTTGCCTCTCTCCTAGGGTTTCCTCATTTCCTTTTCACTCCTCTCCCACTCTGTTTTCGTCTCCTAGGGTTTCGGAAGTCGAATTGTAATTTGAAGTGATTATGGAAGATGAAGAGATCGAATTATCGAACCATGAAATGGAGAGTTTCATTGATGAGTTGCTTAAGGATACACATGCCTGCACTCATATCCACACTTGTAATCCACCGGGACCTGATAACTCCCACACACACACTTGTTTCCATGTTCACACCAAACTCGCATCTGCTCAAATTGACGATTCCTCAGAATCTGTGGAAAAGGAAATAAGCAAAAAGCGGCCGTTAGGGAACCGGGAAGCAGTTCGCAAGTATCGTCAGAAGAAGAAGGCTCGAACTGCTTCAATGGAAGATGAGGTTATAAGACTCAAGGCTCTGAATCAACAGCTCTTGAATCGGCTACAGGCTCAGGCTGTAATGGAGGCCGAGGTTGCAAGGCTTAAGTGCCTTCTTGTGGACATTAGAGGAAGAATTGAAGGCGAGATTGGTTGTTTTCCTTATAAAAAACCTGTGATTGCTGATTCTGGCTTGTCTGGATCTTATAGGATGAATCCTTGTGATGTTGTAGAGTGTGGTAATGAGGTTTATTGCCATCATAATGGAGCAGAGGGCAAAAATGAGCAAATTGTGTTCACTGCTCAGGGCCTTGGTAGTTCTGATTTTGAGACTTTGAATTGCTTTGGAAGCGCTGGAACTGCCAACTCCTCTGGTGCTAGTGAAAGGAAAGGTGCGAATTCTCTTTATTTCCTACTTCTGTGACTCTGTCCATATAGTTTCAGAAATTAAATTTTGTTGATTGTTTGTTTCCCTGTTGTACTAGGCGCCGATGAGGTGATAACCGGTTGAGGACAACAATGTACAGGAAGGTGTGCTCTGTTACTAAATGCCTCACTTTGTTGTAAGTCTTGAAGATGGCTAACTTCTTACTGTTACTCTTACTTGCCTGCCTTTAAGCTTTTCATAGTCTTCTTGAATGAATGTGTCATTAGAAATCATATATATTTCTAAAATTATCAATTATTTTTGTTTAATCAGAATTTTTCCCTTAATGAGATCATGTTTACGTCGAAATTTGTAAAACAGACAAGCACAAAGTGATTTGACATAGGCTGCATTAATTTAAGCCGATTAGCAAAACAGTAGAAATCTTTGGTTCTATGCTGACATATGGTAAAACAAGGGTTCACTACAATCTGGCACCATATAGCTCCCTACTCAACATCTTCGTCTCGGTAAATACTTTCAGCGACTTGCCAGACCTGAAGGGTATTGTCAGCAGCCACGCTAGAAATAACCCGCGGCTTGTGCTTGTTCCAAGAGAAATCTGATACATTGTCCTTGTGCCCGCCGTGTGAGAAGAGCAGTTCCGGAGGTCCATCTTCTGCCTCTCCTTCCTGCTGCTCATCACCGATCCTGATAGCAGTTCAGACAGCACAATTTTATATAGTCGTTTTAGGACTAATTAAAACACTTAAATTTGAAAGGAAATCACATTCAATAAGTTTTACCTATTAAGGTCCCAAATCATCAACCGTCTATCGTCAGCAGAAGATGCCAGAACAGTTTCATGATTGGGATCCCATTCAACCTGAAATACACCCTCCCTGCAAAGAAATAAGACCAAGAAAAGCCATGTGATGAGATGAACTCGAATTTTATCAGATAAACAATATCCTAGTTTCCTGTTTAAGGGAAGAGGCATACGTGTGACTAGACAGAGCATGAATAGGCGAGTTCAGCTTCCGCATATCAAAAAGCCCAATAGTAGTGTCGGATGAAGCTGTGGCAAGAATCCATTCATTGTATGAATTGAATGACAGATAATTGACCTGAAAAACAACAGTTTCTCTACATAAGAGAGTAGATATGATATACACCTTCCTGTATGCACAGAATTTCTCCTTTTGTCTCTGCAGAACAATTAAGTATAGCTTCTAAAAAATACAAGGGTTAACAAGATGAATTGTAGGCTCATTTAAATCATTTTATGCAGCATAGAAAGTCACATATGCAGCTAAAGTTCATCATACACTTGCTAATAGATGTTCGGGTAAGAAAGGATGCAAGGAAAATATCAAGGAATACCGGGAGTAAAATATTTTTGCAATTAAAGAATGCTCGTCATCTCCCAAAATCATGAGACGAAGATCCCAAAAATAAGCAATTTGGCATTACCTCTTTTTCATGAGCAATGACAGAATGTTGAGGCTTGTCTAAACGAAGATCCCAAATCATGAGACGCCCGTCATCTCCCACGGATCCAAACAAATTTTCATTGTTCGAATGCCATGAAACATGTCCAACCACAGTTTCATGACCCTAGAGAGAAGAGGAAAAACATGAAAACAAGTGAATAAAGATATCACCAAATGATGTCAAAACTTAAAATAGATTGGATGGTCTATAAAATATTACCTGATACACACTTGTTGCATCAAGAACTGTATTACGAGGAGTTGATGATACATCCCACAAGCATATCTTACAATCATTTGAACCACTTAACAAATAGCCTTCCTTATTGGGATTCCATGACAATCCAAACCCTTCTTTCTCATGGCCTTTCAACCGAAAATCAGGAGCACATGTTTCCCCTTTCTCTTCCTCTTCACTAGCCTGGTTACTGATATCAAATACATAAACCTCCAATCCGTTGGTTTTGGCAGCAACAAGATTGCTATTTTGAGGCATACACCTTGCTCTGTTCACTTCACCGTCAACATGTATTCTCTTTACAATCTCTACCTGAGGAAATATGACATCATCTTGTGAAAAGCTTTCATTTAGGAGAAATCCAATAGAAACTTCAATTTCTTGCTACTTGTTGCCTCCTTAATGGCATCGTTAACATTTACAGTCCCTTTAAAAAGTAAAACTGAAACGTGATAAAGAAAATCCAGTTTGAACTAGGCATTTCATTGAATACCTGGGCGGCAACATTTGCATACAATTGAAATAATGTAATAATGAGCAGAATAAGTTACTTCTGAGATCCAGATGGACATTTCGTCAAACAAAAAGGAGTCATGAGAGACACAACGAATACCTTGGGCACCGATGAGCAGGGGGCAGCGGTCGGAGGGAGATACGCATCGGCGACCATGAGAAAATTAGAAGATCCATCGGAAGTGTGGGTGCCAAGTACGAGCTTGTGAACGGAAAGACCCGAATCTGCGTCCAAGTAGGGTTGAGAAGGAAGCCATTGGACGGTGAGAGAAGGCCACACGAGAGAGTGAGAAATGATGAGATCGTAGAGAAAAGGGCTGTTCTTCTTCCAAACTTTGTAATCCTCCTCAACCTGAACCTGGTCACCTGCGTCTTTATCTTCCATCTCGCCCATTTCCGTCCGTATCAACAACACTGGTCTTCCCCGCCGGAGAAAAGGCAAATTATATCAGCGATATGAAATGGAGGGATTATGCTATGGTTTCCCGCCAAAAAGACATGCTTGGACCAGAGAATGGGCCGTTGGGCCGGCTCAACTCTCTTTCCCGTTGTATATATTGGTCTAGTTTTACGGTTTTGCCCCCAATACTGCATCATTGGTCAACAACTGAGCTACCAAACGGCCCAAATGTCAGCACTTTCTAGCCCAATAGTGACTACCTGCGGCAATGTGAAAAAAATATAGACTTGACCGTTAAGTCAATCTATGAACTTAATTTCATTCCATGCTCGATAATTTTAAAAAAGAGCTGAAATTGAATCGATTTTAGATTTAACCCAAAATCATAAATAATCCAACAATATGTAAATCAAATAGCTCGGTAACAAATCAAAAACCGAAAATAGCCAACCAAAAATTACATGAGAACCTAAATGCCGATTTGAAATAAACCAATAATCCGAAGTAACTCGACCAGATAACTTAATCTGAAATAACTTGAGACATAAGATAAATTAAAGGTTTTTTTTTTAAGTAACAATTATTTTATTTCAATTAACTAAAAATTGATTCTCGAGTCAATTTGACATTTTTACTAGACTAGTAAAGTACCATAAAATTAACGGTAAAGTCAATAAGATGATGAATCAAAGTTTTAATATTTGGACATTCCACTTGAAGCTCAAAGGTGATAGTGTTGTTGAAAATTGACGATAATTACTAAAATTATTATATTATAATATAATATAGTTATAATTTAATATAATTTTTAAGATTTTAATTTAATTTGCATGCTGCAATTATTATTAGGTACTTAAGCAGCAATTAGGGCAATATACTAAAATTTTATGAAATTTAGCCATAGTTAGAGGTAAGATGGAATATGGGTTTAGTAATTTTATGCTTTTCTTTTTTTTAGTTTGCAAGTATAAATTTTATTACTTTAAAAAAATTAATTTTATCGAGTTAGAGGGGAGACGGACAACAAGTTACGCCACCAACCCTTTTTGAATTACAAAATCGATTCTTCAAAAAATAACATGTATGTATACTATTGGGTACATTACGTTATTGGTCCCTAAACTTTGAAACGATTTTCTTACTAGTCTCTAAAGTTTAAACTTCACTTACTAAGCCCCTAAACTTTAAAACGTTTTACTTACTAGTTCTTAAAGTTTAAACTTCACATACTAAGTCCCTAAACTCTTAAACGTCTTTCTTATTGGTCCTTTAAGTTTAAACTTTTCTTATTAAGTCCCTAAACTAATGAATATTTTACATTCATGACCCTTCTGTTACTCTAAATTGACGTGACATATAACATGTGAAAATCACTTAATGATTTAACATTACTTATATTTCTTTCTTTTTTTTGATAAAAAACATCTATATTGATCAACATCATGGTTTAAGAGAATAAAAAGAAGGTTTAAGTTAATAATATATTGTGATTGAATGTTTGATGTTAACTACAATTTAGGACTCGTGATGTGCATGAGTACTTTAATACACATAAAAAGGGTAAAAATAAATCCCACAATTTCCGATCGTCTCCCGGTCCAGATATCGTCTCAATCTCAACGGAATTTCATAAAAAAAAAAGCAATCCCGTCCCGTCAATAAATATATTTAATATCAAAATATTCTAAATAATTTTGAATCATTATAAACTTAAAGCACGCCAATTGTAAAATAACAACTAAAAATTAAAAAATTGAAATTGTTAGTGAATATTTATACCCTTAAAAATAAATAAAATTTAAAAGTGAAAATTTTAAATTTGAAAATCACCAAATCTGATATATATATATATATATATATATATCTTATAAACATCAAAAATTTTAAATTCGAATATAAAACGAAACAGCCATATTGGATAAAAAATGAAAATTGTTAGTGAGTATTTATACCCTTAATTAAGACTGAAAATCACAAAATTTGATGGCTTTTGTTGATATTGTTAGTAAAAATAAAAATAGGCGTAAAACAAACATTTTTAGAGGAGTGACATTTTAGTAATATATGACTATTTGGCTTAAATTTTGGATTTTTAGCGTGTCACATCACCAATCCATACGCAACTTTGGTGTATATATAAATATATTGTTACAAATTAGGGTTTAAGATATATAAACCTATTGTTATTTGATGGTGTTAAGCTTTTATTTTGTTTTTCTAGTAGACTAGTGCTATTTGATGTTACACGTTATAAATTTATAAGAAATTTATAAATTTCTTATAAATTTATAACGATTAACATCAAATTACAATAGATTTCACGATTAACATCAAACATTCAATCACAATAGATTATTACCTTAAACCCTACTTTATTTTTTATCCTCTTACACCTTAATGTTTATTAATATAAATGTGTTTTTTTTTATTTTATAAAAAAAATATAAATAATTCCAAATTATTAAATGGTTTTTTACATGTCATTTGTTATGTCAATTTGGAGTGACGGAAAGGCCATGAACGCAAAACATTCATTAGTTTAGGGACTTAGTAAGAGAAGTTCAAACATTAAGGACTAGTAAGAAAAACGTTTCAAAGTTTATGGACTTAGTAAGCGAAGTTTAAACTGTAAGAGCCGTAGTCTTTCGGGTCGAGACCGGACCTTGGCCGAGATTAGCTTTGGCCGAGGTTGGTCTTGCCGCCCCCGCGGTGAGTGGCGCCGCCCCTGTGGCTGCTTGGACCGCCCCCGCGGTTTTCGGCGGCTGCAGCCGTCTTCTTTGACCTTGTTGACCCGTGCTTTACCCTTTACTTTGCTCCTTCTTACCTTTGGTTGATCAAGGGTATTTCTTCATCTTCTTCTCCAGCTTCTCTCCACGTTCTTTGCTTCCCTTGCTCCCTTGCATCTTGTTCTTGAGTTGAGGAAGAGTTTTGTGTGTGTGGTACCTTGTGTGAGTGTTGGCTGAGGTTATGCTGGGCTTGGAAGCCAGCCTTGGTGTATGTTGAGCTCTCCTGCAGCCTTAGACCACAAGTGTGGTAAGGTTTCTTCTCCTCTCTTCTTTCTTTCTTGCCTTCCTTCATAGCTTAGGATTAGATGATTGCCTAGACACGTTTTGATGCTGGTATGTGTATGTATGTGTTTGGGATTGACTTTGGATGAGAGAAGACGGGAATTGCTCACGTGAAGGACCGAGGAGAAACGCGGAATCACGCTCTGCGCAGTCGCCGCCCCCGCGGCCGTGAGTCACCGCCCCGCGGCGACATTGTCCAGGCGCCAGCGGCCGCCCACGTTCCGTGTCACCGCCCCGCGGCCACATCCCGCCGCACCCGCGGCCACCTGTTTTCGCCCCTGCGTCGCTTGTGACCCGCAGGTGCGTTTTGTCCCGGATCTACCTAAGGCTAGGTAGATCCTTTTCCTTCCTAGTATGAGTGTTAGTAGCATGCTAGGTGCGAGTTGAGGTTAGAATGAGTTGAGTACGGAACTGTTATGCCGGTTACGGCCTTGAGGTTACGAGTTGGAATATGATCCGTATGGATCCCTTGAGTCTAGGTGTGACCCCTTGTTATGGATAGGGTTGTGATGTTGTGTTATACCTTGTTTAGGTTGAGTTGATCTCTAGAGTGGAGCCGAGTATTCTGAGTCTGTGACTCCCGAGGTTGAGGTAAGTCCATAGGACTTACTTAGCTGCCCTCCATATATTGGATGTGTGCCTGAGTGGTGGATGTTATGCTTTATAGCTCGTATGATATATTGTATTACCGACCTATGGTCTATTGACTGCCCATTGTAGGGCCGTGACAACTTGTCCTTTCATCCCGCTGGGAGTCTGGAGGTTCTCTACGGGCAGGCCAGTATGGCTCAGTGGGCCGGACACCTGTCCACTCCCATAGGGTACACGGGAGGTGGTACCGGATCCCCACTCCAGCTGGCACTATTTCCGAGAGGCGAGGGTTATATTCCTCGTGTCACATACGTTCATATTGAGTTATTATTTATACGCTGTATGCGCCGGACTATTATTATAAGATAATAAAATGGGTAAATGTGTGACAACATGTTTATATATTTAAGTTTTGACGTGTGCATGTGCTCTAGCATCTTCCTTTGTATGTGTTTGGTTAGCTAACGGTGTAATGCCGTGTTGTAGACTTTGCAGGTTAGGACACTGCAGAGTGATCCAGACGGGCGATCTGCTGAGGGCTCCATACACTGGGGTTATACTCGTGGATGGGTATTTTGGATATGTATATATATATATATATATATATATATATATATATATATATATATATATATATATATATATATATATATATATATATATATATATATGATATGTTTTGTTGTACTCAACAGTTGTATAAACCTTTTGACATGTTTATATATCAGTCTTATGTTTTGGTTTTAATCTGTTTGTGCCTTGTTGTAAGATCGGTGAAATTGTTGTCAGGCTAGGGTCAGGATCCATTGTGAGATCCTAGCCCGGTAGCACCTCGAGTCCTGTGGATTCGGGGTGTTACATAAACTTTTGGGATTAGTAAGAAAAATGTTTCAAAGTTTAGGGACTTATTAAGCGAAGTTTAAACTTTAGGGACTAGTAATAAAAACGTTTCAAAGTTTAGGGACCAATAACGTAATTTACCCGTATACTATTTGAAAAGATTCTGTCAATACGCGCATGTATATAACTATATATACTATTTGAAAACGCGTATAATTTTAGAAGTTGTAATGTTGTATACCTTAGATATGTACAAACAAGTTAGTTGAGGCTTGAGTCAAGTCCATATAAATATATAATATAAGTATCACATGTTGGACACATTTGCTAAAATGATAGACTTGTTCGATAGTAAACTACTTATTTAAATATAATAATTTTTTAATAAAATTAATATTGTATAGGTATTTAACTAAGTTATTACATCGAGTTATAAGTTAGGCGGACAACAAGCTGTGCCGCCAATCCTTTCTGAATAGCGAATCCGATCCTACTAAACACTACATTTGAAGACCTAGGAGACACGAAATTACCATGCGAGACTCGTTGCACCCTCTTGAGAATCTCGACGGCATCAGGCGCAAGAAAACCAAACGTATCAAAAGCGAACGGAAGAAACACGTGTTGGTTTTCAAGACAAGCCCTTTCATGCTTAGCCACCTTCAAAGAGGCCGCGTTGAGATCCGCCTTACCCACCACAAAAGGCCCGTTATCCAAACCAACCAAAGGAGAGACTCCTGTCAAATCAATACAAGCATGCTTCCCACCCACCCATCCAAAAACCAACACATCTGCAGGCTTCAACGTAGACCTTCCTTCACGCGGATCAGTCAAGAAGGATACAGGCGCCTCTTTCTTGGCCGAAATCCCTGCTCTCTTAAACACGTCACATAAAACATCACGAACCAGATCATGCCTATATTTGAAGCCGGGTAGTTTGTTACAATGAACCGCATGCTCCCCAAAAACATCCAAGGGCCTCCCACAATTAGGCATAGGACAAAACATACCAGACGAGAACAAAGGAATCATAAGGCGATACTTGAGGATCGTGCGATACTCAACGGGAGACATACATTGTCCAAGTCCATCAATAGGTATGGCAAGAAGGAAATCTTGGCTATGCTCTGTTTGTAGACACTGAAAAACCGCTTTTTGTCTAGCGGTCAAACCAAAAGTTGCTTCTATCATATGTACTATCTTCCCATAAAAAGCACTCGCCAAAGCATGTTGGCCTTTAGGGGGGACCGTGCTCTTTACAGTGAAACCAGAAAGATCAAAATTAGGAATAGAAGCTTGAAGATTACCCAAAGCTCCAAAAAACTCATAGTCCATATCAACAACTCCACTGTTCCGCATAATGTGGTCTTGAAGGGTCCAAGACTGAGCTCTAGAAGCCACAAAAGCAAAAGAAGAAGTCTCTAAAGCTGAATATAACCCAAGGCCTCCACACCGAATTGACAAAGAAGTAAGTCTCCACTGAAGATCGCCAAAATAAGCACCCTCACAAACCACAATATCCTCGACTGATTCACGGAGTCCCAAATCAAAAAAAACATAGATGCACTCTCCCCATGTTCCGGTAAACAAGTCCTCAAGCTAAACAACATCTTAGCAACACTCATGCAAGAACAAAGCAAAAGAAGCTCACTCTACGGGTCCATCAACTCAACCGCCTTAACAACTCTTTTCATGACTAGCTCTCTAATAAACCTATCATCTTTACTCACAGCCCCACCCAACAACTTAACACCCAAAACCGGCCTTGCAATGCCATCAGGGAATAAATCTTCTCTAAGCTTCGATCCATCACACGAAGGCCAAAAGAGCTCAATCTTGCAAACATTCAACTCAAGGCCAAAACTCGGGCCAACTTCTCTAATGATATCAAGCGCTCTAGCCACTTCCTCTGTCCGACCAATAATAGTACCATCATCAAGATACCAAGCATGTAGAAGAGGCTTGCAATTGTCTCTGATCCGATGAAGAAGTGGGTGCAAGACAAGGGAAAAAAGAAGCGGCCCCAAAGGGTCTCCTTGTTGCACACCAATAGTCGACCAAATAATATCATCACCAACATACAGACGGACAACTTGACCATACATGAAATCAACCCAAAAAGAGATAGAGGGACATCTTTCCCTTACTTCCCTAAGCAAAACAGTTCTGCCAACTAAGTTGAAGGCATTAGAAAAATCCACTATCAACATAGCCAGAGAACCATCAGAGTGACGCTCACTTAAAACCTTGTTAACACTATGTAGAATAACCTCTGCACCACCTGAAATACCAACTCCAAACTGAAAATCTCCCAGATATTCCCTCATATCTTTACTAACTCCCTTCATGACTACTTTGGACACCAACCGTCTCCATATAGTACCTACTGCAATGGGACGAACCCCATTATCAGGCTTCAACAACGGCGTAAGAGACGCTGAAGCAACAAACTCAGCCAAACTCAACGGACACTTACCTCTCAACCACAAATTGACACTGATGATAGCGCTCTCAAAAGACTTGAGGCAACCGCAGAGCCCTCACCACACAAAGCATCTAAAAGGTGTTGCGCTCTCAAACCATCTCTACCACAAGAGGTTACTTTGGGAAAAGACTTGATGCATGTAAAAATCAAATCAACATCAACAACGAGAGGTTGTTCACGAAAAGTAGAACAAGGCTTAAAAGGAGGAGGTTTAAAGGGATGTTTTGCTTTCAACACCTCCAAAGTCTCATCATTATAAGGAGCTACTCCAGAAGAGCACAAAACTTTTACAGCAGCCGTAAAATGTCCATCTCAAACCTTACGAAGACATTGTTTGATATTAGGTTCATCTCCCAACCTTCTTCATACTTTGAGTCACCATCAAACCTAACAACAAGCCTATGATCTGAACTGTCTAGCAAAGCATGCACAAGCTTAAAAAAACCATAAACTTCTCCCCAAGTAAACAAGGCCTGCAAAATCCGCTGATGTTGAATAAACTTTCTACCTCCTGATCTTCTATCTCGCCTACTCATAGGCCTGAACACCTCCAACGTACAACGAGGGAGCAAAAATAACTTAACTCAAGCAGCTACACAACTAAAAAAATATGCCGTTGTTTTCAACTGAGTTCTCTTTTATTTATGTCAAATTAGACTAAGTTCTCTTTTATTTAATAAAAATTTAGTGAAGATATGTCTTTGTTTTTATTAATTGTAACATTATATGTACATAAAATAAACCAAAAAAATATAATAAACTAATACAGTTGTTTTCAACTGACCAATATGTGCGATCCAAACCTACAATGTAGCAATTTTGTCCGACTTCAACCCAAACATTATTTTCCAAACTGCCCCAATTCACACCCCATAACCGAATTCGAAAAAAGCAAAGTAAAATGGGTTATTTACAAGAATCGACATAAAAAATGACTCTAATCAATAAAGAACCGAAACTATCCAATAATCCAAATCCAACTCGTACAATTGTTTCCGACAAATCGAACCGAAGTAAACCGCTTGAAAAAAAAAACCCTAATCCGATTTCATTCCCATCGTTATTTGCGTGTTGCTGTTACTGCTCAAGAACACAAATGTACTAATAAGAAATGAATGACACAAATAATCAATAAATTGTTTCATGGAGCAAGAAACCACACCTCACTGGCCTCGTCATACATAGACAATAAAATTAACTTTAAAAATAAACTAATTGGAACTATGCACGTTTGGTACATCACTTGATAAAAAAAAAAAGTAAAAATATATTTTATAAATATACTCTATCGACTCTAATCTGAGTTTCAACTTAAAGTTGTAGAAAATTTTAATCAATCATGTGTTTATCTATTTTTGAATATTTAAAATTTATATTGACCGGCCTATAAAAATAAAATATCATTGTCACACTCACCAAACACGATATATATTTAGCCAAATGGATACATGATGAAGCCACTGACAAGAACCACAACGCGGCAATTTGGTATGACTAACAAAACGACAAACCAGAAACCAACACCAATCACTATCACATGACGGAACAAGCGCCGGGATTGTCGTCGCTAAACGCGGTGGTGTAACGGACCTCAGTGGAGGAAGCGCGTGCCAGCTGAGACAGACGCGGATCGGAGGCGCTGCGTACGTAACCGGCGGGGGCTTTCCGGTCGTACACGCCGTGAGCGTATGGATGCTCTACCTCCTCGTACGGGACGTAAGGCCACAGCTCAGCCTTCTTGCCGGTGCGGTGCCTTACACGCGACACCACCTTCGACGGCTCAACGAATCCGGTGACCGTCAGTTTGTGCATGTTCGGTTCGACGTCGACCTCCGTTACTCCCTTCATCCCTTCCACTGATCTCCTCACCTTCCTCACGCATCCTTCACAGTCCATCTTGATTCTTATCTCCACCGTCTAATTAGCGGCCAATAACAACCAATTAGTTAATTAATCTATACATTTATACAAATAAAGTAAAATGAAAGAATGGAGAAGTTACCTGAAGCTGCTTGCGCTTGGATCCGCCGACGCCGGAGCAGTCAAACAGGTCGGAGAGGTGATCCAAAGCTCCCATTTCTTACCGAGTAGCTTAAATCGGATCGGATCGGGTCGATTCTTATTCGTTGATATTTGATATATAACAACCGGAGCAAGATTTTTTTGTGAGATTTTTTGGCTTGCAAAAGATAGTGATAAAGCTGTGCAACCTACCACGAGCTTCAATAAATACAAATAATTGAGAGAGGACTTTGTGAAGGACCTCATTTTTGGTGGGTCCCGTCTGTTTTCTATGACAAATCTTGACCCTTGCGATGACATATGACACATGGGCCTTATCTGGGCTGTGGCCCATATATGACTAGGCCCATCAGTAGCTTTACCCTGACGTTTCGTATTCCTGTCTGTATATTTGACACTGTTGTAGTGATGGCAGACCAGGAAATACACAGAAGAGATATTTGAGGGAATATCTGAGCGATGAAGCGATCTAGAAAAGACAACACAATGTTGACAGCAGGAGGCAAGGAAAGAGGAGAGAAGTCCATTGTTGTCGACGACACTGCATCTGCTGGTGTAAATATTCTCCGGAAGAGAGTCCCTGATTCTCCGGATCATCTAGAGGCTGAATCAGATCGTGTGATATCTCCTCATGTATCCGACGACGACGATTTACCTTCCCCTCCTGCAAGGTATGTCACTTCTGTTGATGAATCAGATCGTGTGATATCTCCTCATGTATCCGACGACGACGATTTACCTTCCCCTCCTGGAAGGTATGTCACTTCTGTTGCTGAATCAGATCGTGTGATATCTCCTCATGTATCCGATGACGACGATTTACCTTCCCCTCCTGTAAGGTATGTCACTTCTGTTGATGAATCAGATCGTGTGATATCTCCTCATGTATCCGACGACGACGATATACCTCCTCCTCCATCTCTAGGTCTTGAGCCTAAAGAGCCGGTTAGGTCAAATATCCCAGATACAACCATTCCGCCGAGGTATGAAGTGGTTCCCCTAGTTATCGAAATTCGTCCGGAATTTCGAAACATTTGTAATCTCCCAGATATCACATACATGAGGTCATATAAGAAACGTAGAATCATTCCGGTGAGGCAAATAAAGCCCCCCCGTGTTTTGATAAGACCTCCGGAAATTCAAATCTCTGGTACCCTAGATTTCATAAACAATAGGGAAGACTGGTCTGACGGCTACTTGAAGACGTTGCCTGGAGTAAGACTGAGAACCTTGACAAATGCGGAGTTGCAAACACCAGCCAAACAGGTACTAGAAGCTTTATGCAACGGTGTCTCTGTTAGAGATGTTGGAAATATAATGTTATTAGCTTGGAATCTACATTCTGTACGTTCTGCTTCCAATAGAGTCTTCGGAGAAACATGGTACTGGAATCATGATGGGGATATTTATATTCAAAATCTGAGTGCTGATAAAATAGACAAAGTGACACAACGAGAATATCCTGAATCAATCATAGCAGAGCAACAAGAGTTTACAAAGGCTATGTGTTACTTATGTGCAAGTCTTTTAAGGCTGTTTTGTAAGACTCCTGCCAAATATATCTCAGCTTCCCGAGCTCAATTGGGACTCAGCTATACAAAGTTTTACAATGAAAACTATCCTCTTGAGGGGTTCATGATTGAGGAGAAGGTTCTGTCAAGAATAAAACAACTTTTGATGGATTACAGATATCTGAGAGGGACCTTTGCTAGGTTCATTTATTTCTATGATGAAACAGAAGGCGATGACATGGGTTTGTGTACTATGTTATATGAACAGCATGTCAGCCTAACGGGACTCCATTCTGTTGGGATGTTTTTAAGATTTTGTTCAATCTTGGATCTTGACTTTCGTTGTCTGCTAACAGCCTTAATTCATAGACAGACCAGGGATGCACTGCTGCAGCTCACTACTATCCTTAATGACTTCATGTATGAAGGAAAAAAAAGAGGGCTCTGGAAATGAGAAGCAGACATGGAAATATGCAAGATGCTTTGATGATTCCTTCTTTGCTAGACTCAAAACCAAGAATTGTGGAATGCTTGCATGTCTTTTAGCTTATTTGTGCAGCTTTGTTGATAAGAATGAAAGTTGCTTGGATATTGTGGGTATAAAGGGACTGAACAAGTTTGTCAAAGAGCATTGTCAGCATTCTGCAAAGAAGATATACCGTTCTTTCACAGATCCGCGTTTTGCTGTAGAGTGAAACCAGTTCATGATGGCAACAGGAAGATTCAGGTAACAGGAGATTTAGATCATCTGTTTTTATTTTGTGTGTTTTATGTTAGGACTTTATTCCCACTTTTGCTTATGTAAGTTTTGCCGCTTGACTCTTCGGACGCAAGAGAGGATACACTTGGCATCATAGCTGTTGAGTGATGCTAACAGCTCGCAAACTTTTGAATCTGGTATGAACAATGATCAGTAGAAGAAAAAATTGCTAGAAGGCAAGTGTTCCTACTTAGGGCTGCCCGTGATTGCACCGGACCGTTTCCAGTCTGGTCATGTACCGTAATTATTAAAATCCGGTCTTGTCCGCCGGTCCTGGACCATTAATCTACCCTTTTAATATTTTTGATTAGGAAATGCATAGGGTCCAGCCTGGGTTACTAGATTTAACCCCTACAGTTGTTAAAAAAATCAATACGGAACGTTCCATGGACCCTTTCAAAACGGTCCAAATCTATAGCCTGAACATAACATAATCTTACGTTATCTCAGCTTAACCTAGTAAGAAAAATAAACTCAAGTTAGACACTAGCAAGGCTGATGGCAAGATTAAGCCGAACCTTTGTAGATAAGTTCTTGAGTGACGATGGTTGAGTTTACATTTGATATCAATGTTAAATATGGTGTCAAGATAGTTCCATCAAGTGGCTCATGCAAGTGATGCACAGTTTTAGTACACAACACCACAAGTATATGATTTACACGGTGTAGTTCATATTTTGAAATCAAGGTCGTATCCCCTAGGACTAGAAAATTTATGATTTACTAATCAATTACTAGTAGGATGAAACAAAGAATACATGCTTGGGAAACATATAAACATGAAGTGGATTCATCACATATAATCATTGCATCTTTTGAATTTAATGAGATGATCCAAATTAAAAAAAATAAATCCACATTCATGGTTATTGTAATCAACGAGATCTAGGGTTTTGATGTTCTCCAAATATATACACATGTATAGTATAGAGAAAACATGCGCCTTTCGAAGCATAAAACATACCTTCATCGAGAGGAAGAAAGGCATAAATGTCATTGAGAGAAGTATTACTAAGGTTCGCAGGTTAGGATATCAATGTAATGCAATTAACAAGTCATTAATATAAGCAAGTGATTGAAGTATTTTCTATTGAAGCTAAAAAAAAGTTAGTGATTTTAATTTTGTTTAAACAATTGATTAATAGGGTTTACATCCGTGTTATTATTAACCGTCCTAGTCATGTCTCTTCAATTAGGATATCAAAGAAGCTGCAAGAAAAAGATCCGGAGCAAAGCTTGGAGAAAGGTTGGAGCATACAAGGAAAAGTCAAAGATCACCAAGGAGATGCAAGTCCTATGGATCTAGTGCATGTGCAATCTCGATTGAAGGCTCCTCTTCACTCGCACAAAGAAGAAGGACTTAACTCGATCCAAAAGACTTAGACTCTCCCACAAAGGAATAAAGCTAATACATCAAGCCACCCGATCGAGCTGGAGTGAACTCGAAGATAGAAGAAGAGTGACTCGATCGTCGGTGAGCCAAGCCAAGACCTTTCATGACATGTCACTAAGTGTCATCCAATTCAAGCCACTAACTCACAAGAAGAAGAAATCCATTCCACCGACTTAAAATTCAACGTCATTCGAGTAGTTATGAGCTTGACTCGCTTGAAGTGGTAGATTGGCAGGCCGCTGTAACAAACTCGGCCACGTGAAGGTTGTTACAAGAAGATTCCATTTTGGCGATGTTGGCAAATCATGCCGATTTTAGCCTATTTTAAGGGCTTGACAACCTTTAGATTTATACCACTTCATAGATAGAGCACTTCACATCAGGAGCTTAGCAAAGATCGTGTTTAGGTAGTTTAGAGAGTTTGAATTGTTCTTGAAGATTTTGGAGGATCGGAGGATTTTGATCGAGTTTGAAGATTGCAACTACCATAACTTTTGTTAGGTAACTCGGTTTTTGTTGATTCTTTCACCATTGTTCCTCATTTCTCCTCTACTTTGTTTGTATGGATTCGATTTATGAATTTGAGATGTTTGATTTTTCGGTCACCATGAGTGAGTAGTCATTCATTAGGGATTGGGGTGAAAATTCCAATTCCAAGCTATGTGATGTCCAATTTAATATTATGCCATAAGATCTATGTTAGTATCAAAGCATCTGGTAGCATATAGGAGAGAAGAAACCGATTGAAATATTAGATTCATGATTAAGCTAATTTCAAAGTCGGATGCTAGACTTATATTTAAATTGTTCCTCTAATGCAATTTGTTTAGTCTTATTCATGGATCTATAATTGATAATTTTCCAGCTAGCATGGATGAGACTCATAAGTAATTCCATTGCTAGTGATGATTGTTTAGATGCCTATTTTTGCTGGAGTTTGTATTTCAAGCATGCCAATACACATACCATGTGAGGTTTGTTTGATTACTTGCTTGCTTAGTGTTAATCCGTGCTAGATCAATTCGATTTATACTTGCAAATAGCAAACATCATGTGATGCTTGTAGATCTCTAATTTAACCCTAGTAGTGACCGTAGTTGTCTCACAACTTGTGAATAGAAAATATCATGTGACACTTGTTTGAATGACCTATGCTTAGATTAATCACTTGCCTACTTTGCATACAACCGTTTAACATCATTTAATTGGTGACTTGAGCAAATAGTTCTCACTCTATTGGCATAGTATAATATCTTGGTATTACATTAGCAAGGGATTGAGAGAATTAGTCCCCAATCCCTAATGGTTTCACATTTGATTTCACCCATTTGATACTTTGTTTTGTACTCGCACGAGCCAATTGTTATAGGAATTACACTCGATCGTAGTTGACTAATAACTCGATTGTAGTTACTTAGCCTGGCTCGATCGACCCCATAAACTTTTTGCTCTTGAAGTGTTTTAGTTGATCGCTTGATTACAACTTTTGCTTTTATTTTATAGCACTTGTCTTTATCTAGTTGGCTTCTTAGAGTGAGATTGGATAACATAGTCCCTTGAGAGAATGACCTTGACAACTAATCATATATTTACGTCAACAAGACCTTATACTTGGGAGTTATGTGACGATGTTTATTGACTGTTGATTTTGATTATAACGTGACATATTTTACACACTCGGTAAGGGGGTTATCAGATACCATCCGGCCAAGTACTATAACGACAACAAAGTTCTTCCAAGGAGCTCTAAAATATTGCACCACATCTAGGGAAACAATTATGGAAGAAATGGAATCAATTCCACGAGGAAATTCAATGTTCACATAAGTTGAGGCGGCAATTTCCACTTGTCAAAGACAAAAAGACGCTTTGACAACGGTGAAGGAGCGTGAGGATTGCCGGGAGGGTTAACACCACTTGGCGGTTGAAAAGAGGGCATAGAAGTGGAAGAGGAGTCCAATCCCGTCCCGGAAGGATAAGCTCCGCCGTTAGAGGGGATGTGTCGGAAATCGCATTAGGGTTCACCATTAGGGGTTTTTTGATTAACAATCATCGGAGAATTGTTTATCGACTAACTGATATTTGATAATATAATCTTAATTGTACCATAATTGTAAATTAACCCAAGAGAAAATCAAGCTATAATTACTAACCTAAGCTCGAAGGATCTTGGTCGAGTAGACCATGTTGTGTGATGTGTAGTCCAGTTAATCACCTAGTTCGAGCGACTTGATTGGGACCTATGACTCTATGAGTAGATATTAGGTTTGATATCCAAATTTATGCATTGTAGAATATGGTCAAATTCGATCATGGGAAGTAAGGAGAATAACTTATTTATGATAAACAAGTTAAAAAAAATTGGTCTAATAGAACATTTTTTTGTATATGTGATACAAACTAGACTCTCGTCAAAATCTTCTTTTTTTTATATATATAACTATTTTTAATTAGGTGATAATTTTATATTAGTATATGGCTAATTACTCTCCCACTCTTATTTTAAGATTAACTTTGCCTACATGGAATGATGAGGCCATTCACTTATTTTTATAATCAAGCTCGACTCTTTTGCACTAATAGCCCTAATACTAACTAAAAGGGACATTTGTTGTGATTGTCCGCCCGATAAGATTACATTGGATGAACTTTGGTAATATTTTGTTCTCCGAGAGACATTCGAAAGGTTTTCACCTCACTCGAATCTCAAGTTCCAATCGTAGCTGCTCAATTAATCTCCAAGAGGGATACAATCTAACTTCCCATTCAATCAAAATTTTCTTTAAAATCCTAATTGGGTGCTAACAACGATAAACTACGGCAAAATTAAATTGTAATAGTCATAGAAAACATATCTAAGTAAATTAATTCATACCTAATTGGGTGTAACAGCAATAAACTAGGACAAAATTAAATAATTACAGTGTTTCTTATAGTTGTAGTGTTAATAAAGCTGAAATAATACATTTAGTGTCCGTTTGGTTGGAGTGGTGTAATGGTAACGGAATGAAATCGGTTAAGGAAAAGGAATGGAAATGAAATTGATTAGATTACTTTTATATGTAAAAAGACCTCTAAACAAACACTGTTTATGATTGATTCAGAATTATTCCGTTACCGGAAATGATTCCTAGCGATATCAAACGAGCCCTTAGCGTCCATTCTAGAAGTTAGATTTGTGGATGGACATGCAAAGTATATTGGCATGCCCTCTTTGATAGGAAGATCGAAGAAGGTTCTCTTTATTTGATATTAAAGACAAAATCAATTTTAGAGAAGCAAGCTCCTCTCACAAACTAACAAAGAAGTTCTTCTAAAATATGTTGTCAAAACTATTCCTATTTTTCTGATGAGCATCTATCAATTTCCTTTCAATGTTATCGACAATATACATAGGCTCATGTCCAAGTTCTAGTGGGATACAATTGAGAATAAGAAACGTATTCATTGCCGCAAATGGGAGGATCTATGCCTTCCAAAAAGCCTTGGTGGCTTAAGATTTCGTGACATGAGAGTATTCAATAATACTTTATTAGCCAAGCAAGGTTGGAGGCTCATTCACTATTTTGAGTCTTGATTAGTAAGATATTCAAGGCTAAGTATTACAAGAACTCTTCTTTCCTTAATTCTACCATCAACAACAGGTCACCTAGTTTCTCCTAGAGATCCATATAAAGTGCTAAATCGCTCTTGTTGGAGGGGCTAGATTGGAGAACAGGAAATGGCACCTCTATTAGGATGTGAGATGATCCTTGGATTGTCAATGATGAAACAAGGAACCCTATGAGACATTTTTTTCCCTATCAATTGTGATTTTGGCATTAGCCTTTATGTTTTTCACATTATTACTCATGGAACTTGGAACCATCCACATTTTTGAATCTACTTAATAATACATATGCTAGATGGTTGTACAACGATTAATGAAGCATGGTGGGGTTCACAAGCTTTCATTCATGTAATTAACTCTTGTCTATCTTCGCCTAGTGAAGTTATTTTGTATCTATGGGACTTGCATGGGGCAGCCATGGTCAGTAAGTTTCTTATATGTTCTTGGACAACATGAACATTTCACAACAAATGTCTATATGGATATGATATTGAGATCCCCGACATTAGTATTATGAGAGAAGGGTTCAAATAACTTCTGTAGATTTAGGTTAATTTATGAACTTTGTGATCCTTCTAAAAAAAGGAAAGAATGAAATTAACCACTTGTATCCAAGCCAACTATTAAATTGAATAAGAAAAATGCAGCAAAAGTCGAATATGCCAAAATGCATAAACTTGCCTCTAGGGATTGACGACGGTAGCAAACAAAACTAAAATTTATCGTCCTCTTATTATAGTGTAAAAAGAGAATATTTTAATGTTTGGAAAGTATTAGACTAATTCTGATCGATATGAAATAAAAATCGAGTTTAAGAAATATAAAAATCATAGAAAAAAAAAGATTGTTGTAAACATACAATGTCGTTGTCATGTAGTAAATTTCCCGAAAATTCAACAAATCATTGTCAACTTAACTTAGGGCTTTTGAAAATTTCCGTTCTTCTAGTTTTCAAATACTTGGACTCTACGCAAATCTTCATAACTCAAGAAAAGTTGGTTGGAGCAATCTCGTATCATCCAAATCATGTATAAATAAATGATTTTGCTCCTAAGAGTGCTTGAAAATGCACACACATATCTGAATCACAAATGTGAAGCATAAACATCTAAGAAATATGTGATCTATCATGTAAAATTTGATAACATCAAAATATCTCATACTTGCGTCTCATTTCTTCCAAGGTGAGACCCGTAGAAAACTAAAATCATGTGAAGGATCAAAATCTTGTCTCAACAAAGAAAATATAATGAAACACAGCTATCCTCTAATGAATGTCATCGTCGCGCGCATCATAATTGTCAAACAGTTCGATCAATTGTAACGACCCGGGTTTTTAATAACCCAAATCGCCACTTGGCTAGGGACCACACAGTGGGTCCCATCAGTTAGCCTGACAACAACATCACTTATAGGACCTTGCAACAAGAAGCACGGACAAATAATGAAAACATTCAACCTGTTATTCAAACGTTCAAACAACATAACCATGCACATGCATATGCCCCCAAAACGACAACATAAACTTTATAACTGTAAAAGCACAACCGTCGTTCCTGCGAAAACAACATTTGACAACGCTGTACACCGACAAGTGTACACCTCCGCCAGCAAGCGGGAAACTCAAAATAAAACAGACCAACCCCTGTGAGATCACTGCCCTGGCGGACCACTTCCAACAGCTGACGTCCCTATAACAAGAATACCTAAAAAGATGTCGGTATAAACCGTTAGTTCAAGATCATAATTCTGTCCACGAGAGATTCTACTAACACATATACAATATATGCAACACATCAACCTAGCCATACTATATGCACATGCACCTATGGCCGGAACATTCATTTACATGCTTATTATAGGTTGGTGATACCATTTTATTAATTCATTTGCACTCTGATCGCCCCATGGAGCAAGCCCCTATGTATGTACCCCATGATAGCAGGCAGATCCTATTCGCAACGGTCGCACCCTCCACTCCTAGTATTGAGGGAATCCCGGCCGCGACTCAAAGAGTCTTATCGCCAATCCAGGCTAACGCCAGTCCAAGATAATACGCCATTCTTACCCAAGTCCATGGGTGTAGCCGGTGCACTTATGTGCCTCGCCCCATATGGGTTATGACCATATAATTACAAGCTCGTTCTCACATACACATATCACCTGTGTTCACACATCTTTGTCCGTAAGCTATATGCCACACATTATTAATTCACTGGAATTAATATAACCTTTACACACATTACCACACATCATAGCTAACACATGTATCATATATATACACACACACACACACATATATATATATACCATAACAACATAAGAGCATGCTTATCATAACTTTCAACATTATCTCTAGATAATTATACCACACAACATGCTCAATATTTCATACAAATATCACAATCATCATGGTATCACATTCATCATACATTCATAACAAATCTAATGACACACAATTCAAATCTCTCAGGTAGTAACCTCTACAAATCAAGACTAAGTAAGTCCGAAGACTTACTTGAGAATTCGCAAGTCAACCTACAGTTAGTTTATTGCCTTCTGCAACACTTGTAAGGAATATCAGATTCCTTGTATTAAACTTCTCGCTTCAAACATCAATTAAATTCATTCCTTTGAATTTAATTAGGTTTACGACGTTTCCCGAATCTTAATTTAATTAATTAATCCTTTAGTTAATTAATTAAATTTCGGCAGCGTAACATTTTGCACGAAGGCAATTTCATAACCACCTGTTATTAGTCTCGTCATTCAAACAGCCTAAGATCATCAAAATAATTAAACGAACATAATGGAACTTCCATTTATCCATTTTGACAAGTCTAAGGTCATATTAGAGTAACCCCCAATACGGAAAATGAATAAATTCATAACTTATTCGTTACTAACCCGATTGACGAACCGAAAGAAGATTCGGAATCACAGAGACGAAGGCTACGCTCCGACACCACCAAATTCACCGGAAACCGAGCGACGGAACTGGCCAGGTAAGGGATATGCACGACCTGGCCTTAACTTCGACTGAAACGCGAAACGTTGGTACCGAAATAAAGAGAATGAAGAGAGGAATCCGAAACCTCAAACGAAATTGAAATCGGATTACAAACGGAGAGTAGATCCAAGTTTGAAGGTTGAGAGAAATCAGAGCTTTTACGAAGAAATGTGAAATGAAATGAATTAATAAATGAATTTCCGCTATTTATAGCGAAGGAGATAATTATCCTTTAGCGAAGTCGATAATTATCCTTTTACCGTTCTGAAGGCGGTTTGAGCCAATTCTCCAAACTTTTCGAAATTGGAGTGATAAATCCAGCATATAGCGTGGATAATTATTCCACAACTTCCTCGGAAAACGCGTAATCCTAAGCCGCATTTCTTAGCCGCTAAGAAACAAAATAGCGACTCTTTTTCCTTTTCATATTATTTCACATCTAGGACATATCCGATGTCCTGATCATTTCTCTCAACTGCAGTTTTATTAATTGGAGCCCCCAAATGCTCCAAATAACACCGGAAGGTAAAAATCATTCCCCGGAGGAAAAGTGAAAATTTCCTCACAAGTCCAGAATTACACCAAGAACATAATGCTGGAATTCATACTCAACATTTACGCATTGTTTGTAAGTTATGAGTCAAATACTATCGATGATTAAGTTAATCATCATTTAATTAGGATTACGAAATCCTAGCTTTTACATCTCACCCCCCTTAAGAAAAGTTTCGTCCCGAAACTTTAGTACACAGCTCGCGAGGAGACTGGATTCATCAGTCACATAAATAAACTATCTTTGCATTCCATGCAACCATAGGTTATTACCACATTAGCGGGGGTCATCGAGCTCACACTAGGGAAGTCTATCACTTCCTAAGTTAGCAAACACAAGTCAATTCACACAAGCACATAATTCACATAAGCACGTAAGTTAGAGGAAAAGTTAGATATCACTTTTACCCCTTTTCCAGTTTTCAAGCAGAGAGTTAAACACCCTTGGATAATTCCTCTCCATGTGTTCAACTGTTTCCATTATAGCATCTTTCTTCCTCTTTTGGGACCACTGAATCTTCACTAATGAAATTTTTTTAGATCTCTACTTCTTTATCTTTCTATCTAATACAACATAAGGAACTCGGCATAGGTCTTATTAGCTTCTAACTCAATAGATTTATAGCTGAGTACATGGCTCAGATCTAGTTGATACTGTCTCAGTTGTGATACATGCAACACTGGATGCACTTCATCCATAGTTGGCGGTAATGCTAAACGATATGCCGCTTTACCAATTCTTTCTAGAATCTCAAACGGTCCTATATACCGAGGACTCAACTTTTCCTTAATACCAAATCGTCTGACTCCACGAGTTGGTGATACTTTTAGCCAAACTTGTGTCCCTGTTTCAAACTCAAATGGACGTCGTCGCTTATCAGCATGAGATTTTGTCTACTCTGTGCTGCTAACATCCTTTCTCGGATTAGAGCAACTTTCTCAAAATCACTTTTGACTTTGTCTAGAGCTGTATCTATGACATCAACAAGCTCATCCCAACACAACGGGGTTCGACATTTCCTTCCATATAATGCTTCATATGGTTCCATTCCAATGGATGCACGCAAACTATTGGTGTACGTGAATTCAATCAATGGTAGATGATCTGGCCATATTGGGCCCCAATCAAGTACACAAGATCTCAACAAGTCTTCCAAAGTTTGAATAGTCCTTCCTGATTGACCATCTGACTGTGGGTGAAACGCTGTTGTAAATTTCAACTTGGTTCCCATTATTGTCTGTACTTGATTCCAAAATCTAGAAGTAAACCGTCCATCTAGTTCTGAAACTATGGTCTTAGGAACTCCGTGTAATATGACTATCTACTTCACAAATTCCTCGACCAATTTGTTTACAACCAAAATTTACTTGATTGGAATGAATCTTGCTGTCTTGGTCAATCTATCCACCACCACCCATATGGAGTCATAACCTTTGCTACTATGTAGACTAGTTATGAAATCCATAGTGATGTGCTCCCATTTCCATTCTGGTATCTCTAGTGACTAAAGTTCTCCTCCCGGTCTTTTGCTTTCAATCTTAACTTGTTTACATGTTTGACATCGTGCCACAAACTTGACAATGTCATTCTTCATACCCTTCCACCAGAAGTATGGTCTACTATCCCGATACATCTTATTTGATCCTAGATGTATGGAATATGGTGTTGTATGGGCTTCAACAAGAATCTTTCTTCTGATCTCATCATCACGAGGCACACATATCCTTCCTTGGTATCTAATCATATTGTCGTCATCTATAAGGAATTCTGACCTTTTGTCATTTATGATCATTGACTTCACCTTGGTCAGATTAGGGCAACTTAATTGTTTCTGTTGGATCTCTTCCAATCAACAAGGCATTATCTCCAAGGTACATAGATATACTTGGTCATTCTGAACCCACACTTCGATGCCAATACGAATTAGATCTTTTTGTATCTCGGTTGTGCAGTTAAACGGACAATTACTTTTTCTTGAACTAACTTTCTACTCAACCCTCACCAACCACGTTAGCCTTACCAAGATGATACAATATCTCCAAATCATAATCCTTTATCAACTCTAATCATCTCTTTGTCTCATATTCAACTCTTTATGAGTAAAGATATACTTCAAACTCTTATGATCCGTCATAATCTTGCACGTTGTTCCAAATAAGTAGTGTTGCCAAATCTTCACCGCGTGAACTACCGCTGCTAACGCTAAGCCGTGTGTTGGGTAGTTCTGCTCATATTGCCTCAATTGTCTAGATGCGTAAGTTATAACTCTGTCATTCTGCATCAGAACACATCGTAGACCCATCTTGGAAGCATCACTATAAACAATGAACCCTAGAGTTCCATTCGGCTGAGCTAACACAGGTGCAATTGTTAATCTTTTCTTAATCTCTTCAAAACTTGCTTGACATTTGTCAGTCCATGCAAACTTTGTTTTCTTCTGCAAAAGGTTGGTCATAGGTCTAACCATGATGGAGAACTCTTCCACAAAACGTCTATAGTATCCCGCTAGTCATAGGAAACTACGTATCTCCTTCACAATTTTGGGTGGTTCCCACGCTAGCACAGTTTCAATCTTTGATGGATCAACTCTGACTCCTTCTGCAGTAATCACATGTCCCAAGAATGCAACTTCCTTCATCCAGAAATCATACTTGGATAGCTTGGCATAAAGTTTCTCTTTTCTCAACACTTGAAGTACTGCTTTCAAATGGCCTGCATGCTCCTCCTTACTTCGTGAATAAACCAGTATATCATCTATAAAAACCACAACAAATCTGTCCAAGTATCCGATGAAGATCCTATTCATCAGTTCCATAAACGCAGCAGGTGCATTAGTTAATCCAAATGGCATGACCACAAACTCGTAATGTCCATACTGAGTTCGGAATGCCGTCTTATGGATATCCTCCTTTTGAATCTTCAGTTGGTGATAACCTGACCGCAGATCTATCTTGGAGAAAAACGTCGCTCCTTGTAATTGATCCAACAAATCATCAATCCATGGCAAAGGATACTTGTTCTTGATCGTTACCTTATTCAGTTCTCTATAGTCAACGCATAACCTCAAGGTACCATCCTTCTTCTTCATAAACAACACAGGCTCTCCCCATGGTGACACACTTGGTCGAATAAATCCTTTATCTGCCAATTCTTCTAATTGCTTCTTCAACTCAAGCATTTTCACAGGCGTCATTCTATAAGGTGCTTTAGAAATTGGTCTAGTTCCACGCTCTAGATCAATTCTAAAGTCAACTTGCCTCGTAGGTGACAATCCAGGTAGTTCATCTTGAAAAACATCCTTAAATTCACGAGCAATTGAAATTTCTTTTAATTGAATATTTCCTTCTTTCTCCAAAGCATAACAAAAATATGCTTGACAACCCTTTTTGATCAAACTAACAACTTTTATAGCAGAAATCATAATCAATGGCTCTCGGAAATCACCTCCTTTGAATACATGATAGGTTCCGTCCTTAGCTAACATTGTTATTGTTAGTGTTTTTGCATCTATATTCGCCTAATACTTGACCATCCAGTCCATGCCTAGAATCATGTCATCATTATCCAATCCAATTATAAGAAAATCCGTTGGCCAATCTACTTGACCTAATCTCCACGTACACTTTGACTTATTTCTTCTCCAATGTTGGAAGAAGATCCTTGAGAAGAAATCGTCCCTCGAATCCCACAAAACTTGGTCATAAGCCCCGATTGACTACATTTGAAGCATATAGTTGGACTTTTCGGAGAATCCTTCTTGTAATGATTTGGTCTCCATAGTTGAAACACGCTCTTCCCTCCCAGTGACCCCCTGTCCATGGTTTTGGAGGAGACTTGTTCCTTGAGTCACGGGTTTTGTACTCGCATGTTTAAAGAAACTTGGAGTGGACTTCTGTCTCTTTCCTCCACCAATTCGAGAATCCACCTGTTTCCAAAAGCCTTGTATTTCTTCAAGCTTTAGGGCTTTCTCTTGATATTCCAACAATGTCAGATCTTCAAAAGGTGACAGTGTCAAGCTGAGAGATCGTTTTCAGCCTATTCGGAAACAAGCTTACCAATTGATCCGCAGGTGGTGCCTTCTCACCCAATAAGATATACTTCTCATAAAATTTCTCAATTATCTCCATCATCGGAGAATCTTCAACTATTGCTTCCAGAAAATACTTCAGCAGGTTAGTGCAGACTGCAGTCGGGCAAAAGTGTGTCCGAATCCGTCTCTTGAAAGTCTCATAATCAGAAATGATCGCATAATTTCTCATTCATCAACATACAACATTCTGCAAAAAGGTCGCCGCAAGTTTCACCTCAAACTTTCCTGGTACTCTTATATCCCAAAAAGTCATGTCAACTACCAATCAACTATCATCTCGTGAGCTCCTACACACAACGGCACATTTCTCATTTTTATGACTCTTAGTCACTTCTCGAAAGGAAGTTCACTATCCTCCTGTTCCATGGATGGAACATCTTATGCCTGGGGTTCAGTAACTCGTGCTTGCCCTTGCGCTTCTCTCATAGCAAAATATCTCTCTCTACTGCTACATTAATCATTTCCTACATCTTCTTATCTCGTGCAGCATGATGGGTAGAGGTACTTGACCTCACCCTCCTACTATCAACATTGTTCTCCCGTTCACTTCTAGCACATTGTGCTCATACTGGCACTCTTGCAGTTTCTACTCCTGGCACACTCGCAAAGAAGCTGCAACTTTCGTGTCTCTTAATCAAAACAGGATTGGTTGTCATTTCATGACTTTAACAAGCCGTAACATTCGAGATTGTTCTCTCATCAAACATATCCACTACATATAGCAGTAGTGATATCAAGCAAAATACTACGAATCTTAAAATGCTAGAGAGAGAACTACACTTACATGGAGTCACGTTGAGGAGTGGTAAGGCAGTGATTATTCTCACAATCCCGACTATGCATATGACTTTAAATCTACAAAAATCATATGATGACAATTTTCAAAAACTTTTCCAAAACTTAAATTCATATTTCAAAACCAACCTCGTCTAGGTTGTAGTTAGGTTGAATTGTCATGTCTCGTCTTAGATCACATGGGCTCTTGTTGTCAACCTAAGCACTGATACCACGTTGTAACGACCCGGGTTTTTAATAACCCAAATCGCCACTTGGCTAGGGACCACACAGTGGGTCCCATCAGTTAGCCTGACAACAACATCACTTATAGGACCTTGCAACAAGAAGCACGGACAAATAATGAAAACATTCAACCTGTTATTCAAACGTTCAGACAACATAACCATGCACATGCATATGCCCCCAAAATGACAACATAAACTTTATAACTGTAAAAACACAACCGCCGTTCCTGCGAAAACAACATTTGACAACGCTGTACACCGACAAGTGTACACCTCCGCCAACAAGCGGGAAACTCAAAATAAAACAGACCAACCCCTGTGAGATCACTGCCCTGGCGGACCACTTCCAACAGCTGACGTCCCTATAACAAGAATACCTAAAAAAGATGTCGGTATAAACCGTTAGTTCAAGATCATAATTCTGTCCACGAGAGATTCTACTAACACATATACAATATATGCAACACATCAACCTAGCCATACTATATGCACATGCACCTATGGCCGGAACATTCATTTACATGCTTATTATAGGTTGGTGATACCATTTTATTAATTCATTTGCACTCTGATCGCCCCATGGAGCAAGCCCCTATGTATGTACCCCATGATAGCAGGCAGATCCTATTCGCAACGGTCGCACCCTCCACTCCTAGTATTGAGGGAATCCCGGCCGCGACTCAAAGAGTCTTATCGCCAATCCAGGCTAACGCCAGTCCAAGATAATACGCCATTCTTACCCAAGTCCATGGGTGTAGCCGGTGCACTTATGTGCCTCGCCCCATATGGGTTATGACCATATAATTACAAGCTCGTTCTCACATACACATATCACCTGTGTTCACACATCTTTGTCCGTAAGCTATATGCCACACATTATTAATTCACTGGAATTAATATAACCTTTACACACATTACCACACATCATAGCTAACACATGTATCATATATATACACACACACACATATATATATACCATAACAACATAAGAGCATGCTTATCATAACTTTCAACATTATCTCTAGATAATTATACCATACAACATGCTCAACATTTCATACAAATATCACAATCATCATGGTATCACATTCATCATACATTCATAACAAATCTAATGACACACAATTCAAATCTCTCAGGTAGTAACCTCTACAGATCAAGACTAAGTAAGTCCGAAGACTTACTTGAGAATTCGCAAGTCAACCTACAGTTAGTTTATTGCCTTCTGCAACACTTGTAAGGAATATCAGATTCCTTGTATTAAACTTCTCGCTTCAAACATCAATTAAATTCATTCCTTTGAATTTAATTAGGTTTACGACGTTTCCCGAATCTTAATTTAATTAAATTTAATTAATTAATCCTTTAGTTAATTAATTAAATTTCGGCAGCGTAACATTTTGCACGAAGGCAATTTCATAACCACCTGTTATTAGTCTCGTCATTCAAACAGCCTAAGATCATCAGAATAATTAAACGAACATAATGGAACTTCCGTTTATCCATTTTGACAAGTCTAAGGTCATATTAGAGTAACCCCCAATACGGAAAACGAATAAATTCATAACTTATTCGTTACTAACCCGATTGACGAACCGAAAGAAGATTCGGAATCACAGAGACGAAGGCTACGCTCCGACACCACCAAATTCACCGGAAACTGAGCGACGGAACTGGCCAGGTAAGGGATATGCACGACCTGGCCTTAACTTCGACAGAAACGCGAAACGTTGGTACCGAAATAAAGAGAATGAAGAGAGGAATCCGAAACCTCAAACGGAATTGAAATCGAATTACAAACGGAGAGTTGATCCAAGTTTGAAGGTTGAGAGAAATCAGAGCTTTTACGAAGAAATGTGAAATGAAATGAATTAATAAATGAATTTCCGCTATTTATAGCGAAGGAGATAATTATCCTTCAGCGAAGTCGGTAATTATCCTTTTTACCGTTCCGAAGGCGGTTTGAGTCAATTCTCCAAACTTCTCGAAATTGGAGTGATAAATCCGGCATATAGCGTGGATAATTATTCCACAATTTTATCGGAAAACGCGTAATCCTAAGTCGCCTTTCTTAGCCGCTAAGAAACAAAATAGCGACTCTTTTGGCCGTTTTGCCTTTTCATATTATTTCACATCTAGGACATATCCGATGTCCTGATCATTTCTCTCAACTGCAGTTTTATTAATTGGAGCCCCCAAATGATCCATATAACACCGGAGGGTAAAAATCATTCCCCGGAGAAAAAAGTAAAAATTTCCTCACAAGTTCAGAATTACACCAAGAACATAATGGTGGAATTCATACTCATCATTTACGCATTGTTTGTAAGTTATGAGTCAATTACTATCGATGATTAAGTTAATCATCATTAATTTAGATTACGAAATCCTAGCTTTTACATCAATAACCCATAACCTCTCAAGAAAAATGTGTATAACTCAACTCACAAATTTTTAAGAATACTCAATAAACGTTCAGTTATCAACAAATACAACTATTACTACCATAACTAGTCAAAGGTTATAATCTCCACCGTACATTTCTTGTAAATATAACAAATCAATATGTTTTTTTTTGGTTCTAACGACCACATGTGTAATGAGTAAAGGTGATGTACCAATACTTTGGTTCAGTGGGATGTGGCGTTAGGCTCCTTAAGTGTTTAACTTGGAGATTCGAGTTCGAATTTTCCTGACGACATGTATGAAAAAATTGATATTGAGAGGTCTACGAATTTACCATTTAATAAAAAAAAAGTAAAGGTGATGAACAATATAAGCCAATGTGGTGTTAGTAATATCCGGGAATCAGGATCCATACTTGGCAGAAGTAACCACTAAACACAATTTACTTCGTCCAAAGTGTGAAACACTAAAAAACAAGAATTATTGGAATAATAAGCTTGTAAAATCTTAGAGTTAATTAATTTCTTTTTTTCTCTATTAGTTTATATAGTTTGATTATGAAAATTTCTTATAGATTAAATTACCTTTTTGCCTTTCAGTTTTCTAGTTAACAATACAAGGTAGGTAGTGCTAACGATTCAATTTTTTATAGATTATGAAAATTTCTTATATATTATAAAAATTATAAGGATTATTGAGGCTAAAATCTTACTTTTATCCCCTCCTTTTATTAATATCTTTCATCTTCAAATAAATTTAACACATATTTTACAAGCTATAAGAAAATTTCTTATAGATTTTACATTTTGTTTCTAGGAGGTTAGAGTCGATTATAGGATTACATGATTCCTATAATCAAATTTTCTTGATCTCCATAATTTAGCACCCTTCATTTCCTTACTAAACGAGATTAAGAGAATTACTCTACACCTCTTTATCCCTTTAATTTTATTACCCTGGAATGACTGTTCGATCCCGTACTTGGCCTCCGAGAGTAGCGAGCAGCAGGAAACTTGAATCAATCAAATAGGATAGTGTTTATACTCTTCCTTTCCTTAGCCGGAGCAGTGAATGTCTCCCAAATTTTATTTCATGGTTGTTGATTTTAAGCTTGTTGTTCGGTAAAAGTAGGGTTCCCAATGCTTCTGCACGCCCAAGGGAAAGTAGGGCTCCCAATGCTTCTGCACACCCAAACCGTAAACGGTCACAGTTTCGGATCTGCCATGAGTTTCGGCGTGCGTCTATGAAATCCCCTTTTAGGTAAAATTATTTAACAAATTGACGCACATGGGATACTAAAAGTAGTTGAATATAAAACAAAAGAAGTATTAAAGAAACTGCATGTGATATTATTTTAATTAGAAATTGGCAACCACAAAAATTGTGATTATTCTATCGCACCTCCTATTAGTGAGTAATTGACAGCCATAAAATCATGATAAAATCTGTTTGTTTTTTTTATAAACTGGGCATATAAATCCAAAATCACATCAATCCTCAGTCCTCACAAGTACAAACTAAATGAATTGTTAAAAATATAGAAAATTTTAAAATAATATGTATGTGTTTATAAACCCGTTCGTAATACAGGTCAATTCTTCTAGCAGAAAACTCATTCCCCGTCTTTACTTTGATAAAATCATAAAAAAAGATAATAATGAATCAATAATTATAGAAAATCCTTTCTTAAAAGTTGATCTACTTTTTAGAAGCAATATTTAATTTTTTAGGATGAATTGACATAATACTAAAAATGTATCGATGACGACATATTTTTCCTCTATTACCTTGTCTACCCACAAGATATCTCCCAATAGGAACGTCATTTGACAGCTTAATCGAATGAGAATGTTACACCAGATCAGAGATGACAAATGCGACCACACACACCATAACAAAGACAAATACTCCGTCATTTTGATTGTCTACTCGAGAACAAAAGCTAAAATTTAACAAGTGATACCTACGCCGCACACAAGATTACCATCATAAATGTCTAACCGTCGTAGTCTCCCTCGGCAAACCTCTCCTCTGAATAATACACTGCCACAACTTGATTCCCGCCGAATTTTCTCCCGTTCATCCCGGTTCTTGCTTTTCCAGCCCCATCTATGTCCGCGTACTCCAGAAACACCTATATGTAATCGAGTCACAACATCCGTAAAGAAAGAAAGTGGAACAATGGTATTATTAAGCAACAACAAACACCATTCACAAACCTTTCCAACACCGGCAGACGGTTCTCCATCCAGTCTAGGTCGCGGGATAACTACCTTCACTAAAGCTCCTGCAGATACACAAAATATGAAAATAAATATTGACGAAAAAGTTACATTCCTCAGAATACCAAAAAAAAATGATTTTTTAACCATTGACTCAATTATTAAGAAAATGATTTTTCACGACTCTCTTAATTAATAAGATTGAAAACATAAAACGACACTTAAACTTGATCAAAATTTAGAGGCTAGACAGTCATTTTTTTGTGATCAGAGGAAGTACTGGGGAAACAATAGTAACAATGGGACTGGTAACTCTACTTACCGAACTTGTTACCCTCTTCCTCCATGTCAACCATTATGTCTTCATACTCTCCATCGTCATTAAGCTCATCAGCAGTCACAACATTAGTTAAGCATACAACTTTAGTGGGCTGCGCTCCTGGCTGTAACAGTAGCCTCTGCAAAGCTCAAGAGGTGATAGGCATGATAAGTAAACCATAACAATGTCAACAAGGAACAGCAGCTCAGCTTGCATGATGCACAATTAATGATATCTTACAAATTTCGCAACTAAAATTACTGCTGGACCTTATCAAAAGGCAATTACCACATTAAGGGACAAATTTTGATGTTAAAAAGACAAGATAAACAAAAAAAACACAGAGAGTGTCATATTTATATGCTCCAAAGGGATTTCATTTCATATATAATTGACTAGCATGGTCATTAGTCCATCCTGATGGTATAAGATCCTTATAGAGATTATATGGTGGAATACACAAGCACAGTCTAACCTGTAATGCTATCTGCTGCTGTGCATGCAACAGAACATTTTCTTGCTCAGGCTTAGGTTGAGTAGTTCCCTGGTTTGCACGCCTAACAGTAAGAGTCTTATCGCCCATTTTGATTCCATTCAAAGCTGCACAGGCAATGTCCGTGACACTGGGATCTGAATAAACACAAAACGCATAGCCTTTCGAGTTTCCAGTCTCTCGATCCTTCACAAGATCAAACCCACGAAGACCTCCAAAAGATTCAAGCAGTTCTCTGATCTGTGCCTCGGTGAAGTAGTATGGAAGCCCGCCAACAAATATCCGGTCAGGGCCCTCAAGCCCACCAGCAGAACCAAGAGTAAGGCCAACAGCCATCAAGTTCAGATTAGGATTCGGCTGGCTTGGGCCCAGTGTTGCAGCAAGTGAAGGGTTGTAATCACTAGGTCTCCTGACCTTAACTGGTCCACCCTGTACATAAGAACAAATATCAAATCAGTCCACAGGGAAATCATTTTTCTGTTTTAATGTGATACAGTTTCCATTCAAAAACTAAAATTTGCAAAAGAACTATCTATGCCTATAAATAAGAAACTAGAGAATGTTATATAGAGTCATAGACCTGGGACATTAAGCTATTTTCAACAGCATCCTCATTACATCATGATCATAAAATACACCTTCCCTCGGTCAAGGAATATGATATATATGAACCATCATGCTCAAACATTTTGATGGTACAAAAGATCATAGTAACATTAGGATCAAAAATATTTGGCATATGGGTGTAAATAAACAACAAATCAGTCAGACTGAAAAATTGCAAACCTCAAATATGATACCATCCAATGCCATTGCATTGCTGGCTTCCTCAACCGATCTCATCTCCACAAAAGCAAACTTCTTTTCATGATTGATGTAGACATTGACAACAGCATCACCTGAATAAGGAAAGGAAACATATAAGTCCATGAATACTTTCGTTCGGGGCACGAGGAATTACTTCTTTACGAACCTGGACCAGCAGTGTTTCCTCCAATCAAAGCCATAACATGGCTAAAATAGGTTGCAACAGACTGCATAAACATATAAAGTTGATAAAAAAATCAATCTAATTGATCTCCGTAATGGAAGGATAAAAGATATAACAAGCAATCAAAACATGGAACACTTCACAGTAGTACGAACGTCTCATAAATTCCAGTCAAAAATTATTTTTAGCACTGCAAGATCTTGTGATGACGTAAGTATAAAGCTGCAAGTTAAGAACAAAAAAAATGGGAACTCGCAAGTATAATTTCATCCAAACATATGAAAGAGACTACCAACTACTCGCATGGGGAGTGTCACAGACTCACAGAACATAGTTTCCAACTGAAATATGACATGACGGAATATTGTTCGAATTACTAGATTTTAAAAAGTTCATATAGTTTCCAACTCCCATTTTTTTTAGAAGTCATATGAAACATACTAGATTTAATATTACACCTTTGAGGTATAGGTTACATAGACAGAGACCTGAAGAGGGTTGCTAAGGAAATAAAGATGTACATAATCGTCGTTGGGGAAGGGCCAAACATGCATAAACATTAACCCATAATAACAAACACAGTCAGAACACATCGTGTACAAATTCATGATGACAATCTTCCTCAACAATCACATTCATGCCGGCAGAAGAGGGATATAATCACCTGCTCGTTTGCAGTTGGAGGCAGGCCACCAACATAAACTCGCCGAGCATGTCTCGTAGCCTGTTAAGACAAATGCTTCCATGAAGAAAAGAAATAGTACAAATAATCATTAATGGACCAAATAAAAGAGCAATCTAGGATGCCTGTTGGGTCATAGCTTGCACTGGCATTACAGGAAGAGCTCCTAGCTGCTGCCCTTGGACAAACACAGTCTGTGTCAGGATATCATTGGTTACGACAATTTAATAAGCAGAAGTGGCATTGACCTGTCCAGGAGTGATTGCCGTGAACATGTTTGGAAACATTCCGGTGAGAGGTGGCGTTGGAGTTGTTCCAGGTATCTGGCCTGCAAGAGCTATTAAAAAATGTTTCCTCTTAGTGACCTATAAAGAGAAGTGAAAAAGAGAAACAAACAAATGGAAAAAAGGAAAGAATAAAGAAACGCCTACCAAGGCTGGAATTACAACAAAATGAGACGATTCAATACCCTTAATTATCAGGATCTTTTGGAAATGTTACTAAGAAAAGCATATCAAAAGAACTTTAGTATTATTGTCTCTAAAGATTCTAGTTATGAAAAGTGGCTACTGGAAATATTATCTGATCCAAGTACTGGAGAAAATTTCGCAAGACTACCCAAACAGGCAATAGATTCCGGTTGAAGACGAACTGGTGCACTGAATCCTCCTTGTACATATAAGCTACAGAACTCGGCTCTTGCCCAATGTCAGCAGAATGGGGCAAAAGGCCCAACATTGCCTTCTTATGCGAAAGAAAAGACACATACAGAAACAAACACAACAAGCAAACACAAACCAAAATTCTCAGTTCCAGAATTATATTATCAAGTAATACAGCAAATAACAATTTGAAGAAGAAAAAAAAACAATTTTGCTATCAAAGGACCGAACAGTTAGAAATCCATGTGTGTGAAAATGGATCAAACAGCTTAACAAGGTTATTTGATGAGATTTACAAGCAGATGGAAGGATAAAACTCTTTGGTTCTCCAACTACTACATCCACATTTATATATGGCATTTTGGGCAAATGCACAAGAATTATAGATAAAGTTACATTGTGTGTAAAATATCTCTTGATAATTGTATTTTCAATGTCTTTTACCCACAGTATTTAGTTTATGATACTAGTCAATGATCCTTATTTGTTTTTTTCTAATTACTATTTTACTCCTTAGTCAATAAAACCCGTTGGTTCCCTTCCTTTTCGCTTCATCTCAAATATTACAACCCAATACTCGCTCAAATAATTAAATACTAAAACCACATTAATGAGGAACGAGAAGTAGGATAAAAATGTGTAACGTCTGTGCTACTCAAATCCCAAACGTCGAATAAATTGAAACAGACAATTCATTACCAAGCATCATATTATAAAGAGGCGGAGGGCGTAATAGATAGTCATGTACCTGTAGCAGTTGTCATCATTGCAGAAGCAGGAGGTGCCATGTCAAACCCGCTTACCCTTCTGCTACAATCATGCACATTATTAGACCATCAACATCAGATATGCTAAATCATGCAGCAAGCATAATTCAAATAACACAATATGCTGAAAATTTACAAGGAGCAGGAGATTTGTGGAGTATACTAGTAAAAACCTAACCTATGATAGGTATTGTCACCTTCACACTCAAGGAAAAACAAACTGTTGTACACAACTTGTAGTTCCTGCTAATGAAGCCAATTGGGCAACTTTGGAAGCAAGCAAATTATATGATATAAGGAGATTATAATCTCTTTTTAGCATTGTAAGAAAGAGGTCATAAGCTCTCGATAGATATGCTACTGACAACCATAGCCTCTAATTCACAACGAGGGCACAAGTATGAACAACAAGTTAGAGGGAGGGTGCAGGAGAAAGAAAACCTGCCCCAGTACCTTAGAAATATTCACATAACCCAGGTCAACCAGCAATTGTTGTCTCTTGATGACTTAAAAGTTTCACTTTGTACTGCTGGGGTTGCTCAATCTGGATGTGTTCCCCTTCCATTTATTTTAGTATTTTCTCTATTCATACAACCAAACTGCCCATGCCTTACTTTTTCAATGCTGTTTCCTTTCTACAATGACATAATTATCAACCTTTTTCCTAGACACTGATTTTGATAGGAAGTGAACAATGACATAAAGGAATTGAAATCTGAACGCCAGACTCTTGCAATTCAGCCAATGAGAAACAGATTCCAAGAATCTGAAATAGGTTGGAATCATCACGAATCACAGATCAGGATGGAATCATCAAAAATCAAATAGCGCTGGATGATTACTTGACATTTTATTCACTGATGTTTGGGACCAACATAGGTTTTCACAGAAATTGTTAGCAAACACCTCACAATTATCTCCAAAAGTCACCGCTAACTTCCTCATCTCCTCTTTTTATTCATCACTTTCCTCATCCCTCTGTTTCACTTCCTCTTTCCACTAAAGAACGAAGAAAACAGAGACACCACGCCGGACACAAAGAGTCAAAGACCGCTGACCGTATCAATCATACATTCATCCATGGACACTACTCCCCAACCTTCCTTTCAAAAATGGAGGAAGTTGAAACACCAAAAAGGGTGGCTACACCACCTTCCTACACTTCCCTCTCCCATTGCACTCTTCCCCACAACTCCACTAAAGGTTGGGTGTGAACCAAACCAAGTCTATGGGAAAGGTCAAGTCCATCGATTTCTGACTGAACAGAATATAGATTCTAAAGTATAATCAAATACCTCTTGAGTTATTGTCTTATAAACTCTAGCATATTTTATTTGAATTTACACGTAAAAGGTACGAATGGTACTTTGGGGTTTGTTCGACAAACCACTCTTACTAGTTATAAGGCATATAAGATCTTCATAAGAACCTAATAATTAATAAGGATGGCTTGCCAAACAAACCCAAATGTAGTGAGATTCCAAACCTCATCTCACACAAATGATATTCTTTTCTGAATTTTTGCAAAGGCTGCCAATTTTGTCTAGTGTGTGGAATTTGTAGGTTCTCACGAATTATTTTTGCCTGATGATCTTCCAAATTGTCTTAGAAACTCTAAATCACTCAATAGTCAATAATTATAATTAAATACTTGGGGAATCCACATAATGGGTATATAAATGATGGTTAAATGTTAACACATGCTAGCACTATTTAGCTTATGCTATGCATTCTAAATACTTCTCGGTTAACCTAACATAAGGGTGTCCATTTTCCCTGATTACCTTCTTTATTTTAACATCTAGAAAAATGAGACTTCACAGATCTGTTTGCTGTAATACGATTTTGATAATTCTAAATGTGCATATCATGCTTGAGGGAACGGACTGAAAATTAATGACTAAGCAGCATCATACCAGATATGAGATTCTTTCTAGCAATTATGTCAAGGGGAAAGAAAAGCATTAGAAGGTTCGATATAAGATGATGAATGATCCTTCCTGGAGCATTGTGGAATTATCGACGCTATACTCTTCACAGAATTCATTCACAATTTTTTTTTTTAACAAAATCTAGAAAATACACCGACAAGTGCCAAACAAAATTATCATGTGCGAAGAATAAAACAGATAGCAAATCCAGAAGATAAAACTTGGTAGATAAACAACACACCTTTTTGACTGAGAAGGGGATCGTGATCTTGACCCGAGTCCAGATCTTCCTTTTGAAGGAGATCGAGACCTGTGCCTGCGTCTGTCATCCCTGTCACGATCATAATCCCTGCGCCTAAACAAAGATATAATTTTCAATCACAAACCCTCCCTCCCAAGAAATTGGAAGAAATCAAAGAGTACTGAAGTAAAATATGTACTCCAGAACAATTTGATCAGTACATGTCTTGGTACGTTGAAAGTTGAAACTGAAACAATTGAACTGGGTTCTTTGCAGCGAAAAGAATATGAAACAAGCCAAAAAGAAGGATACAAATACTCATGTAAACATAGCACGGAACATATTTTTCCTCATAGTATCCTCAATATCTAGATACATGAGAAAAGAAAAAAACATACAACTGCACCGAGACAAAATCTGTCACATTTCCTATTCCGTTCACCAGATTGACCTTATTTTCTTCAACACCATGCAGATTACACTCATCCACAGTGGCATAACTAGAAGCAGAATTCTATCACCTCTGTTCGTAAGAAAAAATTTAATCCATGCACAACGTACATACATACTAGAACATTTCTGTTTAGTTTTGTGTACAATTGTACATTTCAGATACAACCAAAAAAAAAAAGAACCGATAGGTGTCAAACACTTCATCTACCTGCTTCAACAGGAGTAACAGCATATGTTTTTCATTCTACAGAAAATAAAAAGCATTGAAGAAATGTTACTAACTTCTCTTATAAACTGATAAGCTCCTGCAGTCAGTTTGGTTTACTTCATATATTTTAGGATTTAGATTCGATGACTCATAGGTTTTAGTTGGCTGATAGAATTTTTATTTTAATTATCTTCTCATAATTTCCCACTTTCCAGTTATACAGCACATATCTTCTATTATAAAAGTGGTGTATTAGCAATGTATTGGATTCAGATGTGAGAACTGAATTGAATACATAGAGGATTCCTCAAAAACCTTGGCTGAATTTGAGGTTCTTACTTTCAGATTTGTCTTTATTTTAGGTTCTTACCAAAATTCAGCACTTCTTCTTAACAAATGTCCTACTTACTTACCTGCCTCTGAAAGATTCCGAACTTCCAACCAAGGAACATTACTCTTTCTTGGGAGAGGAGCAAGGGAGAAGGGGAAAGAACTAAATATTAGAGCAGATGATGATCAAAAAAATTTTAAAAATGAGTTATAAGAATGCTCACGAAGGATAGTTGCCCTATTTCAAGCCTGCCAGAAAAATTCCCCTCACCGTTTAATTTAATCATACATTTTTTGTTGTATGGTTGTGCATATATATCATTTTAATGTTAGTGCAACTTTTCTTGACCTGATAGTGATAATGTATGAGCCAAAGATGAAACAGTGTTGTTTCTTTGGATGATGCCAACAATCCACTCATTTTGCTTACCTAGATTCTTCTATCTAGAACTCAATCAATGAATTCTACTAAAATATTATTCAAATATTTTGTCTGAAGGAACATTCAACACAATAGTAAAGCAAGTTTCAAGTTCAAACTAAAAATAACAATTCCAACTACTCCGTAAAGCAAAATAAGTACTCTGCAGTCTGTACTTTCAGGTATAGATTCAATTAGGACAGTTTCGTTCCACTACTTGTAACTTAATGGAAAATCCATAAGTAAACAAAACATGAAACAGGGCTCATCCAATAAAAAACAATGCACTAGCATTACATTTTCCAGCCCCATCCACCAGAAAAAACAAAAAAATGTGTAACAAAAAGACTAAAAGTTTCAGAGATACTTTTGATACCTTTCAGATTCTCGACTACGATAGGTATCATCACCATCATCTCTATCTCGGCCACGTCTATCACTTCGCTCCCTATGTCTATCTCTATGATGATCACGGTCTCTATCTCGATCCCTCTCCCTATGTTTATCTCTGTCTCTCTCCCTGTCTCTATCTCTGCTTCCTCCATCTCTTGCTTTGTCTCGGTCCCTCTCCTTGTCCCGGCTCTTCTCTCCGTCCCTGCCTTTTGAGGACCCTCGCTCATAATCACGAGAGGACTGCATAGATCAATGCAACATATCAAATTATCTTCCTAAATAATAAACTTGATAAAAGTAAAAGGATGTCCAAGGAAGAATTCCAATGCAAATATACACTAAGATTCTGTCCATGGGACTACTACTACCACCAAGAATCCCGAAAAGATAGGCTTCGTTGCCACAAACTCCTTGTACTTTACGAGGAGTTTGTGCCAAACAGAGACAAAGGTTTTTCATACAATGATTCCAAAAACATCAATCATAAACCCTATCAGCCAACCCAATTCCTGAAATATATATACTCACAATTGAATTGAACATGTGATTCATATTAAAAATAAAAATGCAAGAGTTGCAAATTCAAACCCTAGACTTGGGGTCATTGTTATCATCTGCGCCGCTATGATTATTTCCCTGGGGCTGGGGTGACAGCTCGTAGCCATCCGGATCTTCCTGGTAATCTGGCATATTTTATTCTTCTTCACCCACCTGCTACACCTACAAAATTCAAATCGACATGAAGCAAATTCGAAGAGCAACAAGAGTGGGAGCAAGAGTCTACCTAGAATCTTCCTGTGGTTGGCTCCGAAGAGTACAAAGGGAAAAGGTACGACAGGCGCTATGGAGTTCGGTTCCGCCGCTTTTAGGGTTTTAGGTTGGGAGTATCCAGTTCTCTTGTTTTATTAGTAATTAGTATCGCAAGGATCCGACTTCCTCTCCTTTGTGTTTTACCCATAGGCTGGGCTTCGTATGCTATATCACTTGGTGTTACGTATATCTTTTTTTTTTCATAACAAAAATTGTCTATTATATATAAGAAAAACTAACAATGCCGTTATTCGAATCCAAATAAAATTAATATGGACATCCGTAAAAAAATCCGAGAGAGAAAAAATAATCGTCTTGGAACAAGCTATTTGGTGTCCCGAGTATGTCAAAAGCTCTCGTACCTTGTGCAAGAAGCCAAAAGCATGATTCAAAAAAGCATTGTCTGGAGACAATGTTTTTTCAGGCATTTATTTCCTTTTCTCAGGACTTGTTTCTCGCACTTAAGGTGCGAGAGGCCAATTGTTTTTCCATGTATTCCTTCATACAACCGATATAGAGTCAAAGATGGAGGCCTTGATAGAGCGAGGTGGTCCTTAGCATGCGATTGTGGGTGTGTTTGGTATGCAATGGAAAACACTAGTGTTAGTGTTCACTAGTGTTTTTAAAAGGTTTTCGAAAAACACTAGGGTTTAGTGTTTTTAAACACTAAAGAGTGTTTGTTCGGAGCAAAAATATACACTTGTGTTTCTTGTTATGGATAAATTGATAAATTTTGAGGGACATCGTCATTTGGATCATTCTTCTTCAATGAGTATATGGCGACAGAGAACTCAAAGGTGAAGACATTGTTGCCAGCTTCCACACCCTTCGTCGGCCGGTTCCACCACCATCGCCCGCCGGTTCCACCTATGTACGTTGCTCGCTACTTTCTTTAGGTTCACCAGAGATTTTGTTGTCACAAAACAACCCTTCTGGATTACTAGGCCTCATCTAAACAAAATTCTAAGTTATAGTTAATTATCAAGTTGAATCGTGCGGTTCTTGAGGAAAGGATGATCAAATGCAGGTTGGTAAGAGATATGAACACAATCTGGACTATGTACCACATCATACAAACAAATTTCCACTTGTAGTGAACAAAGCTTGCCAATGATTTCAAAACTATTACCATTACAAGCAACCACAAACTACAAGAACTATACCAATAGATTTGATTAACCACAAACTACATGAACTATTGCCATTAGAAGCAACCACAAACTATAAGAATTATACCAAGATGGGGATAATATAGGTCAACAACAACTACCAAGAAAACAAGGGAGAAAAACAATTCCGGGTGCGAAAGCCCTCCGCCACACATTTGGTAAGCTGAGGAAACAGGTCCAAATTAAAATCACTTAGTTGATTAATTGGCTGATGCTAAATACACACTTCAGACTAAGGAAAACGAAGACAAATCTTGGAATTGAATGAATGCAAAAGAGGGTGATTCTCCTATTCATAACTCAACGTCACCCCTTGATAAGAATAATCCATATTTACACAAGCTTAGGACTCTCTAGATCATTTTTGGCGAAAAAAGCTAAACAATTCTCTCCAAGTTTCTAGATCTTGGAACTGAGTCCTCCTGCACCGCCAATTCCGCCGGATTCCTCCTTTCCTGCGTGCCGGAGTCAGTCGTCCCCTGCACCGCCGATCCCACATGTAAACGAAGACAAATCCCGCAGGTAAATGAAGAAATTGAAGACGAAGACATATCCGTTCAGAGTTAACCAAATCCTCCAGTTCAACCCCACCACCTCGACTGAATCGTGCCGCCCGCCTCAGCTACACATCCACCTCGCCTAAATCGAGCCGTCTTTGACCGTTGGAAACCCATCCCGCAGGTAACCCTAGCCGATGCTTCCAACTCCTAGCCGTTGCTTCAAACCCTGTTCCAAGAAGGCTAACCCTAGCCGCCGCCGGTTGTGTTTAATTTCGGTGTATAAAAAAACGAGTCAAAAAAAAGAAGAAGAAGAGGAAGAAAAAAAAAAGGCAAGTTGTTTGGTTGTTTGTCTCAAAGAGAAATTTCTTGTTGAAGATGGAGAACAAGGGTTATGGCTTTCTCCGTTGTCCGCTTAGTTCCTTTCATGGGTGTGGTGTTGGTAGAGATGGAACTAGAGGTTTCTCTTGTTTGGTTAGTCATTTGAAAAGACAACACTTTTTTGTTGTTGAGCGCAAGAATGAGGTTTGGGGCATCCTTGAGTATAAGTTTGATGTTTCGGTGGAATTTATGGAGATTTTGACTGTCCTCAAGATGTGGTTGTGTGGCTGGTGTAATGGGTCTTCATGCTTTGAGTCATGAGTGTCGTCATCCTGATGGTTCTGTTTCTGCTTTTGGTGAGGATGGTGGATACGTTATGGGTATTTTGAGACCGGTTATGGTTATCTCAAAGATGATTACTTCTAAGAAGATTGTAGTTGATAGTGGGGTTTTGGCGTTTGATGCTAGTCTGTTGGAGAGGGTTATGCGCATTCCTATCACTACTGTGAAAAACATCTCTCGTAGTTGTCGTTTAAGCTTCTCTCAAGCGTTGTTGGATGCTCTTCTGAAGGTGGTTGTTGAGACAAATTGTGTGGTTGCTTGGATTGGGTTATTTTTGCTTCCTCGTTACACATTACAAGTGTTCCGGCCTATGAGTAGGAGAGACAAAAGATCAGGAGGTAGAAAGTCGATCCAACATCAGCGGATTTTACAAGCCCTGTCTACTTGGGGAGAGAATGATGGTGCTTTCAAACTTGTGCAGGCGTTGTTAGACTGGTCAGATCGTAAAACTATTGTAAGGGTTGATGGTGACTCAGAGAATGGAGATGGTTTGGAGAGGAACACTAATATCAAAAAATGTCTTCATAAGGTTTCAGATGGACATTTACGGTTGTTGTTAAAGTTTTGTGCTCCTCTGGAGTAGCTCCCTATAACGATGAGAATTTGAAGGCGTTGGAGACTAAACACCCCTTCAAACCTCCTCCTTATAAGCCTTGAACAACATTTCTTGAACCACCCCTCATTGTAGATGTTCATTTGATCTTTAAATGCATCAAGTCTTTTCCCAAAGGTACCTCTTGCGGTAGAGATGGTTTGAGAGCACAACACCTTTTATATGCTATGTGTGGTGAGGGTTCTGCGGTTTCCACGAGTCTTTTGAGATAACTTTCATCAGTGGTTAATTTATGGTTACAAGGTAAGTGTCCGCTGAGTTTGACTGAGTTTGTTGCTTCGGTCCCCTCTCACGTTGTTGTTTAAGCCTGACAATGGGGTTCAACCCATTTCAGTTGATATTGTATGGAGGCCCAAGATTCTCACAGAGTACTGGAGTGGCCCCCTTCCCATCTGCATTCCTTGCATGTTCTAGCATCCCTTAGCGTTAATCCAGCAGCTCGCCGATCTCCGCGTTCTCGAACCGTCAATGATTGGCGAGCCTTTGATGTCCAAAGTAGCCATGAAGGGTGTGAGTAAAGATATGAGAGAATGTCTTGGAGATTTTCAGTTCGGAGTCGGTATTCTAGGTGGTGCAGAGACTATTCTACATAGTGTAACAGGGTTTTGAGCGAGTGTCACTCTGATG
>CM008283.1:29301282-29358535 GCA_002319775.1 Fagopyrum tataricum | reverse complement strand
GGGATGACGAGTAAAAATTGAGCTGGTTGAAATGGGAGTTTGATCATGCTGGAAGAATGTGAACGTTGAGTCTATTTTAGTTATGGGGATGACAATTGTGTGTTTTGTACTTTTATTTGTTGAACTTTGAGTCTATTTTAGTAATGTATGTCTTTCTTTCTGTAAAAGAAAATGGGGATCTTTATGCAACTTGTCTCTGGAGTTTGATGCATCTATTTATTTTGTGTGTTCGCTTGTAGGTCCTCATAATACATATCAATATGTCAAGCGGGAGTGACGACATTGATCAAGAAGTACAAAGACGTCGTCGTCGTTTTGTACAAGTGTACACATCTCATTCCGCAATTAAAAGACATTATAATGTGTTGGCTAACCACTACTTCAAACACATGCACAAGCAACCTTGCTACACAAATTACGAACGTGGGAAATTGTGGATGGACGACATATTGGGAGGCCATCATATTCGGACGGTGAATATGTTTAGGATGGATGAGAAGTCCTTCTACATTTGTACAACTACTTGGAACAAAATTACGGTCTCACCCCATCAAGAGAGGTTTCAATAATGGAGAAAGTGGGGATCTTCCTATACACCCTTGAACAAGGAGCGTCAGTTTGTGTTGTTGTTGAGCATTTTTAACGGTGCACGGAGACCGTTCATCAATCGTTCAATGATGTACTAAATTCCGTCATCGGGAGTGGAAACGGAGGCCATGGACTAGTAGTTGACATTATTAGACCACGGAACCCTAACTTCCCTAGGACACCATCTCATATTGCTGCAGATCCGAGATATAAGGATTATTTCAAGGTATGTAACACCGTCGCTATTTGAAATTAATTGTTATAATTAATCACTAAAACAGTGTATAATTAATGTTCAGGATTGCATAGGATGTCTTGATGGTACACATATTAGCGCATGCATTCTTGAACATTCACAAGGTCCATTCATAAGTCGCAAACATACAGTTTAACACCCCAAATCCGTAGGACTCGAGGTGCTACTGGGCTAGGATCTCACAATGGATCCTGACCCTAGCCTGACAACAAGTTCACTGAATCTTACAACAAGACACCAATAGATTAAATACAAAACATCAAACTTTTATAAAAATATCAAAAGGTTTATACAAATTATTGCTGAGTACAAACAAAACACAGCCATATACATAATCAAAAGATCCCATCCCACGAGGACGACCCAGTGTACGGAGCCCTCAGCAGATCACCCCTATGGATCACTCTGCAACTCTCCTAACCTGCAAAGGATCTACAACACGATATAAAACCGTTAGCTAACCATACGCATATATAAGAAGATGCATCAGCACAATCACACATCAATGAATAGTAAACACATCAACATGCTTTCACACATTTACCCGGTTTATTATCTTAATAACGTCCAGTCACTCAAGCGTATATATATATATATATATATATCAATATGAATATATGTGAAACGAGGAATATAACCCTCGCCTCTGGGTGCTCATGGCAGCTGGAGTGGCCCCTGGTCACACTCACCCGTGTACCCTGAGGGAATGGGGAGTGGCCAACCGTGTACCAAGTCTGACCCAACCACAGGGATGAAAGGGACAGCTGTCAAGCCCTACAATGGGCAATCACTATACCATAGGTCGGGTAATCATCATAACTCATGCTATAAAGCAGATAACACACACACCACTCATGCACACATCCAATATAAGGATGGTAGCTAAGTAAGTCCTATGGACTTATCTCAACCTCAGGAGTAAACTCAACCACGATCAACTCTCAGATACGTCCACTCCAATCCGGAGGACAGCACTGCCTAATATCAAGGCATACAACATATATCAGACTAATATCCATCAAAGGGGTCACACCTAGACCCAAGAGATCCATAAGGATCGTATCCTAACTCATAAACCTCAAAGCCATAACCGGCATAAACGATAACGTACTCAACATCGTTCTAACTTCATACATATACCTAGCATGCTACTAACCCGCTCATACTAGGAAAGGAAAGGATATGCCAAACTCTAGGTAGACCCGGGACAAGACGCACCTGCGTGACACGAGAGACGCAGGGGCGGAACAGGCAACCCGCAGGCGCGGCAAGGCTCAGCCGCAGGCGTGGTGACAAAGGCCGCAGGCAACGCAGGCACGGCGCGGGCGCTGTGGCACAACTTCCGCAGGGGCGGCGGCTTCCAGGCGCGGGGGCGGCGACGGTGCAAAACGTGATCCCGCGATTCTTCTTCAGCTCTTCACGTGATCAAATCACGTCTTCTCTCATCCAAACCAAGTACATACATACACATACATATACATACATATACTAACATTAATCTATGATCAAACATCTAATCCTAAGTTAAGGGGAAAGAATCAAAGGAAGAAAGAAGAGAAGAAGAAAGATGGAGCTTACCACAACTGTGGCCTAACCAAGAACTGATCACCACTAACACCTCAGCTGGCTTCCAAGCTCAGCAAACATGCACACCATCATCAACATCATCAACAACACACTAAACCACTTTCAAACTCAAGGAAGATCAAGATCAAGATCAAGGAGAGAAGAAGAAGAAGCAAGAAGGACGTAGGGCTGGAAAGGGAAAGGAGATGAAAGTGAAACCCTTGCTCAGCAAGGTAAGAAGTAAGGAAAAGAGTAAAGCACGAGTCAATCGGTCAACAAAACCGGCTGTAGCCGCAGGAAACCGCGGGGGTGGTTCACTGGGCCGCGGGAGCGGGAACCGCTGGGGCGGCATACAAACCCGCAAGGGCGGCTATGTCAATCTCGGCCAAAGCCGAATCTCGGCTAAGGAAAACTCGGTCCAAAAGACTAGGGCTCTTACATCTCACCCCCCTAAAAACAATTTTTGTCCCAAAACTTGTAAAATCCTCAAACCACTCGGACTCACAAGCCGAGGTACAACTCTCTCTATAACCTCAAACACAAGCATGGAGGAAATCATCAACTCCAGCAACAAAACTATACTATCCAAGGCATAGAGGAAAACCATCTCTAGCCAAACCATAAACACATCACAAGGCATAGAGGAATCACATCTCTAGCCGTATCGTACTCATAACAGAAAGGCATGGAGGAAAAACATCTCCAGCAACACTATGTGTCTATGTCCATCAAATAGCATGGAGGAATAACATCTCCAGCTGAATCCTAAACGTATCACAATAGCATGGAGGAAAGAGCCATCTCTAGCTATAACAATAATCATACTAGCACAACAAGATCTAATAAGATCATATATCACATCGAAGCTAGTATGAAAATAAACACATCATAGCATATAAGCATAACACTCATCAAGATAGTACTAAGATCTACTCGGTGATCCTACTGGCGCATCTAACTCAGCATAGAACTCTGGATAGTTCCTCTGGATACTATCCTCAGTCTCCCATGTAGCCTCATCAGGTCCTCGTCTCGACCACTATATCCTCAACATAGGAATGTCCTTCGGACGCAGGCATCTCATACCTCGTTCTAAGACTGCAATAGGGTGCTCAACAAAAGTGTGGTCCGGCTCAACCACCAAATCATCATAACTCACGATATGTCTCGGATCTAGTATGTACTCCCTCAGCTGAGACATGTGAAACATAGGGTGAACACCCTCTAATCTCGGAGGCAAGGCTAACCTGTAAGCTGCGCTCCCAACCCGATCCAGAATCTCGAACGGTCCGACATATCGGGGGCTCAACTTTACCTTAATGCCGTCTAACACCTCGTTTCGGGGACACTCTCAACCATACATGGGCTCCAACTCTGAACTCTAGAGGTCTACGCCTCCTATCAGCATAGGACTTCTGACGGCTATGGGCAGTCAGCATCCGCTCTCGAATCAGTGCTACTCGAGCTACATCATCCTGAATCTGATCAGGTGCTAAACCACTAACACAGCTCTGCTCATCCCAGCATCTGTCCATACAGTGCCTCATATGGGGCCATCCCAATAGATGCATGCCAGCTGTTGTTGTATGAGAACTCAATAAGTGGAAGATGATCCGTCCACACTTGTCCTCAATCTAACACACAAGCTCGCAACATATCCTCCAGGGTCTGAATGGTCCTCTCTGACTGACCATCTGTATGAGGATGGAACGCAGTCGTGAAGTGCAAACTTGTCCCCAGGGCAGTCTGAATTTGTTGCCAGAATCTCGAGGTAAATCGCCCATCTTTGTCTGAGACGATCGTCCTCGGTACACCATGGAGTCTCACTATATGCCTAGTGTACTCCTCAACTAATCTGCTCACCGGCTACGTCTCCCGAATAGGAATGAAACGTGCCGTCTTCGTCAATCTGTCCACAATAACCCAGATAGCACCAAAACTCCGGCTCAGTCTCAGCCCAGTCACAAAGTCCATGGTGACGTCCTCCCACTTCCTCTGTGGAACAGGAAGTGGATGGAGCTCACCTCCAGGTCTGCCATGCTCTATCTTGACCTGCTGACAGGTCGCACATTGTGCCACAAATCTGGCCACATCGGGTTTCAGCCATCCCCACCAATATAAACGTCTCAAGTCCTAATACATCTTACTCGTACCTGGATGTACAAAGTAAGGTGTACAGTGAGCCTCCTGTAAAATCCTCTGACGTAGATCCGCATCAGCGGGTACACATACGCGACCGCGGCGCCTCAATACTCCATCTGCTCCTAGCAGAAACTGTGGTGCCTCATCTCGAGACATCCTATCTCGTATCCTCATGAGTGTCGGGCAGCTCTCCTGCTTCTGTTGGATCTCACCCAACAGATTAGGAAGAACCTCTAACGTACGCAGCTGGGCATCCTCATCAAGAAACTGGATGTCCAACTCTAACCAGATCAGATCCCTCTACAACTGATGCTAAACTGTCAGCCTTGCAATCGCCTGCTCTCAAGGCGTCTTCGTGCTCAGGGCATCGGCGACAACGTTCGCCTTCCTTGGATGATACAGAATCTCTAAATCAAAGTCCTTGATCAGCTCGAGTCACCTACGCTAGCGGTTATTCAATTCCCGTTGCGTGAAAATGTACTTCAGACTCTTATGGTCTGTGAATATCTGACATGTAACACCATACAGGTAATGTCTCCAGATCTTCGGTGCATGAACTACCGCTGCCAACTCCAGATCATGAGTCGGGTAGTTCTCCTCATACGTCTTCAACTGTCGAGACGCATAAGCAATAACTCTGCCTCGCTGCATCAAAACACATCCCAAGCCTAGCTTGGATGCATCACTGTAAACCACAAAATCCTCGGTACCCTCTGGCTGGGCCAAAACAGGAGCAGAAGTCAAACGTCTCTTCAGCTCCTAAAAACTCTGCATACACTGATCAGACCACACAAATCTGGTAGTCTTCCGCAACAAACTCGTCAGTGGACGGGCAATCACAGAGAATCCCTCCACGAAGCGTCTGTAATAACCGGCTAGGCCAAGGAAGCTACGTACTTCCTTGACGTTCGTCGGTGTAGTCCATGATGCTACTGCCTCAATATTGGCCGGGTCCACCTTAATTCTTTCAGCTGATACCACATGACCCAGGAATGCTACCTCTGACATCCAGAACTCGCACTTAGAGAACTTAGCATAAAGTTCTCTATCCCGCAAAACCTGCAATACATTCCTCAGATGTCCTGCATGCTCCTCTCTACTACAAGAGTATACCAGAATATCATCAATGAAAACCACCACAAACTGATCCAGGAAGTCGATGAAGATGTTGTTCATCAACTCCATGAAGACTGCTAGGGCATTCGTAAGCCCAAATGGCATCACTACAAACTCGTAGTGTCCATATCTGGTCCGGAATGTTGTCCTATGCACATCCTACTCTCTCACCCTCAGCTGGTGATATCTTGAGCGCAGGTCAATCCTGGAGAATACTGTCGCTCCCTGAAGTTGAAAGTCATCAATACGCGGCAGTGGATACTTGTTCTTGATGGTCACCTTGTTCAGCTCTCTATAATCAATGCATAATCTCAGTGATCCGTCCTTCTTCCATACGAAGAGGACAGATGCTCCCCATGGGGACACACTAGGGCGAATGAAGACCTTCTCAACCAACTCCTCGAGTTGCTTCTTCAGCTCCAACATCTCGACAGGCGCCATCCGGTATGGGGCCTTCGAGATCGGTCTCGTACCAGGCTCTAACTCAATACTGAAGTTCACACTCCTCTGAGGCGGCAAATTGGACGGCTCAGCAAAAACATCAGTAAAATCACAGACCACTAGGATATCCTCTAATGCTGGACTCTCCCCCTCCTTCATGGCATAACACCAAAAGGCCTCACAACCTTGTGCAATCAGTCTCGCTGCCCGTATCGCGCTGATAACCATGCTTGATTTTCCAAGGTCCCAACCTCGGAAAACCTCTATTTGGCCTAACTCGGTAGAGAGGGTAACAATCCTCCTACCTACATCTAATATAGCCCGGTGTCTATCCATCCAATCCATACCCAAAATGACTTCTTCATGCACTAATGGCATGACAAAGAAGTCCACAAGTAATACACGGGTCCCTACAGAAATGGGACAGTCACGAATCTCATGGGTACCTCTGACCCTACTACCATCGGGTAACCCTATACTAAAGGGTATCCCCTCAATCGTATCTAAATCTAGACGCTCTACACAGGCATCAGATATAAAAGAGTGCGTAGCACCCGTATCAAACAAGACTCTTACAGGTAAACCATGAATCAGAATGGTACCTGTAGCAGTCGGTGCAGCTGGCTCCTCTACACTCCTAAGCTCAAAGACTCGACCCTGTGGTCCTCTGGTATCAGTGGTGCTCCCACCACGACCTCTGCCTCTACTCGGCCCAGGAGCAGATCCCTGAGTCGTAGGGCGATCTGGGACTCTCTGCTGTCCCTACATTTGCTGCTGAGGTGGCCTCTGCCCACCTCCCGCTGTACTGGCAGGAGAAGAACCCTGCTGTGATGAAGCTCCACCCCGTCTATAGAAAACATGTCGGTGACCGAGTCTACCACAGATGTAGCAAGTCACCTGTCTGCCTCATACACTCTGACCGCATATGTCCATAACCACCACAGTTGTAACACTGTACTCCCTTATCTGCAACTGGTGTAGAGGAGGGATGACTCTGGCGACTCTGGCCTCGTCCTGCACTAGCAGTCCCACCAGCACCACTGGTCTGCCCAGTACGATGTCTCTTCTCAGACACCCCGGTCTGAGAAGCTCTCCTCTGACTAGCCCGCTCTCGCTCATAGTCGGCGGCTCTATCCTGGTAGTCCATCAAGGACTCACAATGAAATCCCGCCATATAGGCCCGGGTGACATCCCTCAGACGTCGGGAAAACAAGTATACATGCTGATCTACAGAAGGTGCAGTTGGACCCAACAATGCCAGCTTTTCTTGGAACCTCCTGATAACCTTATTGATCTGTAAGCTGTGCTCCCAACCCGATCCAGAATCTCGAACGGTCCGACATATCGGGGACTCAACTTCCCCTTAATGCCAAAACGCCTAACATCTCGTGTCGGGGACACTCTCAGCCACACATGGGCTCCAACTCTGAACTCTAGAGGTCTATGCCTCCTGTCAGCATAAGACTTCCGACGGCTCTGTACAGTCAGCATACGCTCTTTGATCAATGCTACTCGAGTCATATCATCCTGAATCTGATCAGGTGCTAAACCACTGACACTGCTCTGCTCATCCCAACATAACGGGGTACGACATCTCTGTCCATACAGTGCCTCAAATGGGGCCATCCCAATAGATGCATGTCAGTTGTTGTTGTAGGAGAACTCAACAAGTGGGAGATGATCTGTCCACACTTGCCCCCAATCCAACACACAAGCTCGCAGCATATCCTCCAAGGTCTGATGGTCCTCTCTGACTGACCATCTGTCTGAGGATGGAACGCAGTCGTGAAGTGCAAACTCGTCCCTAGGGCAGTCTAAATCTGTTGCCAGAATCTCGAGGTAAATCGTCCATCTCTATCAAAGACGATCGTCCTCGGTACACCATGGAGTCTCACTATCTGCCTAGTGTACTCCTCAGCTAATCTGCTCACCGGTCACGTCTCCCTGATAGGAATGAAACGTGCCGTCTTCGTCAGTCTGTCTACTATGACCCAAATGGCATCAAAACTCCGGCTCGATCTCAGCCCAGTAGCAAAATCCATGGTGACGTCCTCCCACTTCCTTTGTGGAACAGGAAGTGGATGGAGCTCACCTCTAGGTCTGAAATGCTCGATCTTGACCTGCTGGCAGGTCGCACACCGTGCCACAAATCTGGCCACATCGGGCTTCAGCCCTCCCCACCAATATATACGTCTCAAGTCCTGATACATCTTACTCGTACCTGGATGTACAGAGTAAGGTGTACAGTGAGCCTCCTGTAATATCTTCTGCCTCAACTCTTTATCAGCAGGTACACAGACGCGACCGCGGAGCCTCAAAACTCCATTTGCTCCAAGTAGGAACTGTGGTGCCTCATCCCGAGACATCCTATCTCGTATCCTCACCAAAGTAGGGCAGGTTTCCTACTTCTGTTGGATCTCGTCCAACAGATCAGGAAGGACCTCTAAAGTACGCAGCTGGCCATCCTCATCAGGAAACTGGATGTCCAACTCTAACCAGATCAGATCTCTCTACAAATGATGTTGAACTGTCAATCTCGTAATCGCCTGCTCTCGAGGCGTCTTTCTGCTCAAGGCGTCGGCGACAACGTTCGCCTTCCCTGGATGGTACAGAATCTCTAAATCAAAGTCCTTGATCAGCTCTCTGTAATCTATGCATAACCTCAGTGATCCGTCCTTCTTCCGTACGAAGAGGACAGGTGCTCCCCATGGGGACACGCTAGGGCGAATGAAGCCCTTGCCAGCCAACTCCTCGAGTTGCTTCTTCAACTCCAGCATCTCGACAGGCGCCATCCTGTATGGGCCTTCGAGATCGGTCTAGTACCAGGCTCTAACTCAATCCCAAAATCCACACTCCTCTGAGACGGCAACTGGAAGGCTCAACAAAAACATCGGTGAACTCACAAACAACTGGGATGTCCTCTATAGCTAGACTCTCCCCCTCCTTCATGGCATAACACCAGAAGGCATCACCACCCTGTGCAATCAATCTAACTGCCTGTATAGCGCTGATAACTGTGCCAGTCTTTCCAAGGTCCCAACCTCGGAAAACCTCTATCTGGCCTAACTCGGTAGAGAGGGTAACAATCCTCCTACCTACATCTAAGACTGCAGAGTGTCTATCCATCTAATCCATACCTAGTATAACTTCTTCATGCTCGAACGGCACGACAAAGAAGTTAACTAGTAACACATAGGTCCCTACAGAAAGGGCAAAACGCAGATCTCATGGGTACCTCTAACCCTACTATCATCATGTAACCCTATACTAGGGGGTATCCTCTTGTCATAATTAAACTCAAATACTCAACACATACATCGGATACAAATGAAAACATAGCTCACATATCAAATAAAACTCTAACAGGTAAACCATGGATCAGAATGGTACCTGTAGCAGTCGGTGCAGCTGGCTCCTCTGCACTCCTCAACTCAAAAACTCGGCCTTGTGGGCCTTTGGTTTCAGTGTTGCTCCCACCACGACCTCTGCCTCTACTCGGCCCAGGAGCAGATCCCTGAGTCGTAGGGCGATCTGGGACTCTCTGCTGTCCCTAAGTCTGCTGCTGCTGAGGTGGCCTCTGCCCACCTCCCGCTGTACTGGCAGGAGAAGAACCCTGCTGTGACGAAGCTCCACCCCGTCTACAGAAAACATGTCGGTGACCGAGTCTACCACAAATGTAGCAAGTCACTGTCTGCCTCGTACACTCTGACCGCATATGTCCATAACCACCACAGTTGTAACACTGTACTCCCTTATCTGCAACTGGTGCAGAGGAGGGATGTCTCTGGCGACTCTAGCCTCGCCCTGCACTAGCAGTCCTACCAGCACCACTAGTTTGCCCAATACGCTGTCTCTTCTCAAACCCTCCGGTCTGAGAAGCTCTCCTCTGACTAGCCCGCTCTCGCTCATAGTCGGCGGCTCTATCCTGGTAGTCCATCAAGGACTCACAATGAAATCCCGCGATATAGGCCCGGGTGACATCCCTCAAACGTCGGGAAAACAAGTATACATGCTGATCTACAGAAGGTGCAGCTGGACCCAACAATGCCAACTCTTCTTGGAACCTCCTGATAACCTTAGAGACTGGGACATCCTCGAATCCAGCCTCAACAAAATCTCGCAGTTTCTCCCTCCTCAATGAGGCAGGGCAGAAACGCTCTCTGATCATCGTCCGCATCTGATCATAACTAGTGACCTGCACTCGTACAGACCTCCACCAGTGTTGTGCCAAATCTCTGAACAAAGTCTGCACCAACTTGATCTGTCTATCAGCAGGACACCTAATGGACTCTAGAGCTGAGTCCACATGCCCTATCCACAGCTCAACCTCCAACCCCATCTTCCCAGAGAAAGGGGGTACACCCATCTGATGGAATGCCTTCAACCAAGTATCTGGTCGAGGCCCTCTATGCTCCTTTGTAACTCGAGCAGTCTCAGATACAGGTGCCGGTGCAACTGGCACCTGTGTAACCCCATGGGATCTCTCAGATGATCCCTCATGTACTGACAGATCCGGGATAGGTCTACCCGCTCTAGCAGCCTCCTCCACTCGTCGGATATACTCACGGAACTCTGGTCCTCCCATGGATACATAATCCGAGTCATCTGACTGGACTCGTTGTGGACCTTGTCTCTCAGCTGCACCGTTCCCAATCTCAGGAACGACACTCTCAACAACGTCCTCATGAACCTCCTCCGCTGCACATGGATCAACAGCGTAAGTCCTACCCCATCCTCTACCTAGAGGGGGTCTACCTCTACCTCGTCTAGCTGCAGGTAAGGCTCTAGTCTGAACCATCTACAGAAGACGTAAACCTAACTTAGAAGGCTATATATATGCCGTATGTATATATCAAATCAATCACAACAGAATATCTATATATATCTATATTGTCGAGATCTTCAGAGGGGCAATGACTCACGTACACGATATCCCAAAACATTTGTACTCATTTCAAAACCAAAACCTTTTGAAAAGTCAAACTCTTTCGGGTTCTGTTTATTTATCTATTCGACCTTTATCGCAGATTACTAGTGTCATTGTTGTCACCCTGGGCTCAGATACCAACTTTGTAACACCCCATATCCGTAGGACTCAAGGTGCTACTGGGCTAGGATCTCACAATGGATCCTGACCTTAGCCTGACAACAAGTTCACTGAATCTTACAACAAGGCACCAATAGAATAAATACAAAACACCAAACTGTTATAAAAGTATCAAAGGTTTATACAAATTACTGCTGAGTACAAACAAAACATAGCCATATACATAATCAAAAGATCCCATCCCACGAGGACGACCCAATGTACGGAGCCCTCAACAGATCACCCCTCTGGATCACTCTACAACTCTCCTAACCTGCAAAGGATCTACAACACGGTATAAAACCGTTAGCTAACCATACGCATATTAAGAAGATGCATCAGCACAATCACACACCAATGAATAGTAAACACATCAACATGCTTTCACACATTTACCCAGTTTATTATCTTAATAACGTCCAGTCACTCAAGCGTGTATATATATATATATATATATATTATATCAATATGAATATATGTGAAACGAGGGATATAACCCTCGCCTCTAGGTGCTCATGGCAGCTAGAGTGGCCCCTAGTCACACTCACACGTGTACCCAGAGGGAATGGGGAGTGGCCAACCGTGTACCAAGTCTGACCCAACCACAAAGAACCGCCCAAACTCCAAAGGGATGAAAGGGACAACTGTCAAGCCCTACAATGGGCAATCACTATACCATAGGTCGGGTAATCATCATAACTCATGCTATAAAGCAGATAACACACACACCACTCATGCACAAATCCAATATAAGGATGGTAGCTAAGTAAGTCCTATGGACTTACCTCAACCTCAGGAGTAAACTCAACCACGATCAACTCTCAGATACGTCCACTCCAATCCGAAGGACAACACTATCTAATATCAAGGCATACAACATATATCAGACTCATATCCATCAAAGGGGTCACACCTAGACCCAAGGGATCCATAAGGATCGTATCCTAACTCATAAACCTCAAAGCCATAACCGGCATAAACGATAACGTACTCAACATCGTTCTAACCTCATACATATACCTAGCTAGCATGCTACTAACCCGCTCATAATAGGAAAGGAAAGGATCTACCTAACTCTAGGTAGACCCGGGATAAGACGCAGGGGCGGAACAGGCAACCCGCAGGCGCGGCAAGGCTCAGCCGCAGGCAACGCAGGCACGGCGCGGGCGCTGTGACACAGCTTCCGCAGGGGCGGCGGCTTCCAGGCGCGGGGGCGGCGACGGTGCAGAACGTGATCCCGCGATTCTTCTTCAGCTCTTCACGTGATCAAATCACGTCTTCTCTCATCCAAACCAAGTACATGCATACACATACATATACATACATATACTAACATTAATCTATGATAAAACATCTAATCCTAAGCTAAGGGGAAAAAATCAAAGGAAGGAAGAAGAGAAGAAGAAAGATGGAGCTTACCACAGCTGTGGCCTAACCAAGAACTGATCACCACTAACACCTCAGCTGGCTTCAAAGCTCAGCAAACATGCACACCATCATCAACATCAACAACAACACACTAAACCACTTCCAAACTCAAGGAAGATCAAGATCCAGATCAAGGAGAGAAGAAGAAGAAGCAAGAAGGACGTAGGGCTGGAAAGGGAAAGGAGATGAAAGTGAAACCATTGCTCAACAAGGTAAGAAGTAAGGAAAAGAGTAAAGCACGAGTCAACCGGTCAACAAAACCGGCTGCAGCCGCAGGAATTCGCGGGGGCGGTTCACTGGGCCGCGGGAGCGGGAACCCGCTGGGGCGGCATACAAACCCGCAGGGGCGGCTACGTCAATCTCGGCCAAAGCCGAATCTCGGCTAAGGCAAACTCGGTCCAAAAGACTAGGGCTCTTACATACAGTGACATTCAACATCCTCGCAGTATGTGACTTCAACATGTTGTCCACGTTCGTGTTGTCTGGATGGGAAGGGTCCGCTCACGACGCAAAGGTTCTCGATAATGCTCTTTGTAACCCAAACGTACAGCTTCCACATCCACCTCCAAACAAGTATTATCTTTGTGACAAAGGCTACGCATATAGGCCCGGATTTCTAGTTCCGTACTCAAAGATTAGGTATCACTTGAATCAATTTGATAACGAGCCACCAAACAACAAAAAGGAAGCGTTCAACCGGGCACATTCTTCTTTAAGAAGTTGTATTGAATGTTGTTTTGGAGTACTTAAGAAGAGATGGAAGATCTTAGTTGCCATGCCATGTTACCGGGACCACAAACAAGTGGACATTCATATTGCTTGCTTTGCTCTCCACAATTTCATTCGCTTATATTCAGGCTATGATGACTTGTCTGAAGATGATGACCAACCATCAATGTCCAACCTTAATGATGGAGAAGATGTTGGAAACAACGTTGACAATGATAGAGGAATGGGTCATATTCGTGATCAGATTGCTTCTGTAATATGGAACACAAGATGGAATGTGTAGTGGTTATGTTTTCAATATTTGCGTACTTGTGTATTGAACGATGTGGTAATGTTATGTTTACTTTTGCGTTGTTGAAAAACAAAGGTTTTTTTTGGAATATCGGGCGAACAAGAGAGTGTCTCGGCCTATCTGGTAGCAATCTCGGCCGAGATTTGACAACAGAAATTGTTAAGACACATTCATACATAAGACATCGCAAGCACTAGCTAAAGCTACATTCATACCATTGAAAAAGTCACCGCATTTATCAATAAACGAGAGTCTAAATTGTCATTCCCAATATTCAAAGATACATTCATACATTCATCAATAAACGAGTCTAATAGTACATAAAATATGCGAAAAGTACAACGCCGGTAAGTAAACCATAAACAAACGCATTGAATTTCTCACTTTCCGTTTTCTTGTTATGCTCTTTTGATTGAGTGTGTTCTTTCTTCGTTGCGTCCAAATCAGCGGCATTCTCCATTTCCCACATGCGTACTCTTCCATATTCATATTTCAATTTCTTGTTTTCTTCCCTTAAGCCATCCACGTATTCTCGTAATTATGAGGATTGAGGAATTTGACATTCAGCAAAAGCACACATGAGCATCTCATCTACAATTGTTTCATCCTTTGGCATCGATTCACCATGTCTCCAGATATAGTAGTCGGGATCTCCGCTGTCACAACTAGAGTCGTCCGACATATTCCTGCAATAAAAAGTCCTTAATATTGCAAGAAAAAAACATAGGAAAATCAGTGAAGATTGTTCCTGGACAACAAGACTATTTCTGGGCAGCAATAAAAAGTCCTTAATATTTGAAAGCTTAATTCCATCAAATAGCAGTTGTCAACCTATTCTCTGCAATCAAATCCACATTATACTCTGTATTACTTAAGTCCAATACACGAAATGAAATAAAAAAAGATAAAACTTTTTAAACCATCCAAGCCGAATCATGACCCACGTTTCATAAAGATTAGCTTCATACACTTTGCAACACCAAAGAAGACTGCCAAGCATAGAATTCATGGCCAATTGGTCATCAAAAACATAGGAAAATCAGTGAAGAGCATAACTTTCATTAGTTTATCACTTACATTACCAACATAAGACATTGCAAGCAAATGCCACATATAAATTTCTTAATATTGCAAGCAAGATAGCCTTTTATTTTTTTTTTAAAAAGGAGTTAAAGTGCTTCATACACTTGGCCAAAAAAGAGAATTTGAGCAACTAGTTTCATTCCAAATAAATATTTGCACACAATAGTTGGGTGTTTTTCTGATGTAGTGTTTCATTTTCACATGTACAAGGTAAAATTATGAGAAGTGATTTGGTTCTGAAGCTGTTAAAATTATGATTTGTGCAACTTGCGGGATTAAGGAAGCTATCTGCTTATAACAAATAAGATTGCAACTTATTTATCTTCTGCTATTCAGGTCTCATTAGTCATTACTTTTGAGTTTTCCCTAGTTTGTTTACTTCTCTTCAAAATACCTATGATATGGCTTGTCCTAGCATAAAATTTTGAATGCTGAATGTAAGATGTATATAACTGTATATGATCTGTTTCTATCAAATGTACTTGTAATAATGCACATAGAACTATTAATCCCATTTGCTGCTATGTAATAAGAATGTCCATAATATATTGTCAGACCTTTGAAAATTCCTATCTGTTAACTAACCGCGAACTATTAAAATTTTAAGCAAATAAAAGAACAATAGGCAATTGCAAGTTTGTTGACTCGTGGATACCTTTCAAACAAGCTGACAAGATGAATAAGGGTTGGGTAGTTTAATATTTGAGGAAAGACATTGCACTTTGAGCACTTTGGGTATGTCAAACAATTGCAATAAAAGGCAACAACTAAATTTACAATCAGAGAAATCAAAAGAAATCAAAATAAAATGAAATTAATATGATTTCTCAACGATAATAAAAAACAATCACAAACAAATAGGGCAAAAGCAACACAATCGTTGAGGAAAATTTCAGAAACTTCTAAAAATGGAGGAAGATAGGGTTACCTGGAAGAGATGATGACTGGAAACCAGGCTTGACAGAGGTGCGTTCACTAGAAACCAGGTAGGGTTCGTCGAGAAGAGATGGAGGAAGATAGGACAGAAGCAACACGCCGTTCTTCGTTCGTTCGTCGAGAAGAGATCGAGGCAGGTAGGGTTACACAAATAGTTGCTGTAGTCCGTAATTATTAGTAACATTAGGGATAACAGGGTCATTTTCATTCAACAAACACTAGTTAAAAAACAGAAACTGTTAATTTTTTACAGTTTCATAAACACTCTCAAAAAACCGGAACTACAGTGTTTTTGTGCCTTCCAAACAACAAGATAGAACTCAAACACTAATTAAAACTACTATAAAATAGCTTCCAACACACACTTAGTGTTTTGGAGTGTTTATCATATATTGTTGTTTGGTGGGACTATGAAACGCTAGTGCTTTCAGTTTTTTATGGGTGTTTATAAAACACTAGAGAGAAGGAGGATTTTGGTTTTTGTGAGTGTTTTTGAAAACAAAATTACCTAATTGTCCTTACCATTCATAATATTTACGATCTTACCAGGTATATCATTGACACTCTCTTACCTTGTTTCCAATCCTGTCGCCTATTCGAGGACCAAAGCTCTCGATTCGCACTGGTTTTGCTTGCCCATCTGTTCTTCCTCCGACACCACCGCCATCGAAAGCTCTCGCCGATCGCCCTGGTCTCCGACCGTCTCTTCTTTCAAGTAACCCCTTTCACTTTCTTCGTAAATTTCATTACCGACATCTTTATTCATCATATTTGTCGGCTAACTCCCTTCTCGCTTCTTCTACACTCTCTCACTTTGATTGTTTGATTGATTTTAATATTTGGCCTTCAATTATGCAATTTTATCCTTTGCACAGGCAATACCTACTCTTTCGTCTACAATTTTTATACTTTGTGCATGCAATACCTAATCTCTTTCATTATCGAAATCGTGATTGTTTGATTGATATTAATTTTTTACCGTCAATTCTATGCTTAAACAACTAATTACAGAAGTGTTCAATTTTCAGTTTCTTTTAGTTGCAATTCTTGTGAATTTGGGATATTATACTCGTAGTTGGTTCTCGGTTTACAATCAAGTTTTGTTTGTTATACTGTAAAGTTTTCTCATTATTCTCTTGTTTTATCATCAATTGTCTTAAGTTTCAGGATGATTGGGCATTTTTTACTGAGCTGATTAAGTATATGGAGTTAAGTAAAAGCAATTTACAAAAGAAAACAATCATCTTTGATAATGTTTTTCCTAGTCATAAAAGTCTAGTTAACTGCATCCATTGTTGTATGGTATTTTTTTAGTATTCTTTTGAATTAAGACGAAATATCCTGACAATGTGGTACTTAGAATGAGCGATTTCGACAAGGTGTAAACTTTTAGAAATATGATGCAACAATGTGTATTTTAGGCTTTTTACTTGCTCTTTGAATATGTGGAACTTGGAAATAGAACAAAAATTCACTATCATTACTTATTGAAGTTTGTAGTTGCTCTAAACGTGTAGTCATTTTGTATATGTTATTTGTTTCTATTCATCAGTGTTGATCGATAATAATATTCAAATAAGATTAGTCATTTTGTATTTGTTATTTCTTACATGCTCTTCAAACATGTGGAAGTTGGAGTTATTATCAAGCAAAGGGTGTGTATATTCATAATTTTCAACATTGATTATTAGGTTCTACTTATTTGCATTTTTATTAGATTTCAATCTCTTGATTGTTCAAAATTGAAGCCTTGGCTTGATTATCATGTTTTTGAAGCTGACAAGTTGAAAATGGAATAACTTAAATGTTTGACGTCGTTTTGGTTCTAATGAAATAGACAATTTAGTAGCTACATAGAAAACAATAACAATATATGTTTGCTTATTTGCAAAATACTTTTTCTTTACCAACTTCTCAAAAGAAATAACATTGTTCATACAATCATCACCCCTATAATCATCTTATAAAGAAATAATTAACTCGCTCCACCTTCTAATTATATGATTTGTTCTTAAGCCACTTTATCGTTGTTTGATTGCACATTAGTATTACAATATTCAACTTTCACAAACTGTAATTCACTAAATGAAGCCTTAATCACTTATTACTAGCCTTAAGCATTTCTTACTAGCAAGCTGAGTTAGTAATCTGCTCTATAATATATGTAACCACAACGGCCTTTTTTCTTGGTTGATTTTGCTCACAATGTGTTGATTATATATATACCTGAGTTAGTAATCTGCTTTGTAATATATGTAACCAGACTGATCTTTTTTGTTGGTTGATTTTACTGACAATGTGTTGTCGATTATATGTAACCAAACTGGTCTTTTTGGTTGAATTTTCTTGGTTGATTATACGCAAGAAGATGTCGGAAGACTCTAGTTGCGATAGTGGCGATCCCAGCTATTATAGCTTAAGACATTATATATCCATTCCCAAGTATGATCCAATTGAAGATGAGATGTTGATCTATTGTTTCGATGACAATGATCACACAACATTACGAGAATTCGTTGATGGCTTAAGAAAAGTCAATAAACAGTTGCAATATGAACACCGCATAACACGAATCGAATGTGGGAAATGGAAAGTGTCGTTGATGTAGAGGCAATGAAGCACGAACTTGCTCAAGTGAAAGAGGAAAACTAGAAAATGAGAAATTGAATGCGTTTGTTTATGAGTTTTTACCGGCATGGTACTATTTGCTTATTTTATGTATTATTACCTTCACATTTAACAATTTGTAGAATGAAGACTTAAATATTGACAATGTTTGAATCTTTTTAGTTGAATGTAACGAGTTGAAATGAAAATGTTTGAATGTTTTTAGTCGAATGCAACAAGTTTGATCATATGCATAGAAAATTTAAAGTGTCTTAATACCATATGAAAACAAAATGTTATCATAATATAACCGCACTTATACTTTGAAAAAAGTGGGAAACTAATCATGGCATGACCAAATTTACACACTTCGACATCCTTGTTGTGTTCCATACTACAAAAGCAATACAATCACGAATATGTTCCATTCCTTTGTCATTGGTAGCGTTGTTTAAAACTTCTTCTCCATCCTCTTGGTTTGTCATCGGTGGTTGTATGTCATCTTCTGGCAATTCATCATAGCCTGAATATAAGTGAATGAAATTGTGGAGGGCAAAACAAGAAATATGAATGTCAACATGTGTGTGGTCCGGGTAACATGGCATAGCAGGTAAAATTTTTCATCTCTTCTTAAGGATTCCGAAACAGCGTTCAATACAACTTCTTAAAGAAGAGTGTATCCGGTTGAACACTTCATTTTTTTTTTTGTGGCTCATTATCAAATTGATTCAAGTGATGCATGATCTTTGAGTATGGAACTAGAAAGCCAGACCTATATGCGTAACCTTTGTCACATATATAATACTTGTTTGTAGGCGGGTGTGGAAATTGTAAGTTTCGATTGCAAATAGCATTATCGAGTACCTTTGCATTGTGGATAGACCCTTCCCATCCAGAAAACACAAATGTGAACAACATATTAAAATCACAAATTGCAAGACGTTGAATGTCACTGTATATTTGCAACCAGTGGTGGAGCCAGCGATATTTTTTTGTTGAAAAATAATATATACTTATTTCACATTAAAATTAAAATACATCGATATTAATGTAAAATAACGGAAAATGAGTTTTATAAACTAAATAAATTTCCGTAAACTGGTTTATTTTAATTATAATCTAGATGTACGTATTCATCTTAAGAATTTTTTATATTTTTATTTTGTGTAATAATTAGTAATTTATAAATTTGTTATAAATTTGTAGTTAAATAAATAAATAAATAGTCTAATAATAAAACTAATTTATGATTAAAAAATCTCAAGTCTAAAAATATATTAAGTTAAATAGATCGGTTAAAAGTGAAATCACTAATGCACTCCACTTACTTTAACTCAGTATAATATGTAATTTGTTTAACTAAAAAAATATCAACTTAAATTATTAGATTACCACTTTGTTAGTAATAAAGTTATTATATATTCAAACGGTTGATTAAAAAGAAGAAGGAAAAAAAAGAAGACAAAAGGAGGTTGTATTTAAATAATTGATTAAAAAGAAGGAAAAAAGGAAAGGTAGTGCAGTGGACATATCTCGAACCCGTGACCAATTGATTAAAATTAGTTCTAGCCCTTCAAAGAAACCAGCTGAGCCATTAGAGATAGTCATATGCTACCTTCTTGTATAATATACGAAGTCCAACAGGGGCAGTGACCCCCCTCAAATCCCCCTTGGCTACGCCTTTGTTTGCGACCGATGAATGGACATTGTGAATCTCCGAGGATGCATGCACTAATATGGGTATCATCAAGACAACATATGCAATCTTGAATATCAAGGATTTAATACATAGTGGAGTGCTCAATATGAGATGATGTCCTTGGAAATTTAGGATTCCTTGGTCGAATAATGTCACTTGCTAGTCCATGGCCTCCATTCCCACACCTAATAAAAGAATTTAATACATCGTGGAGTGCTCGATGGACGGTCCCCATTGACTGTTAAAAATGCTCATCACCAACACGAACTGAGGCTCCTTGAGCAAGGGTGTATAGGAAGATCCCCGCTTTCTCTAAAACAGAGACCTCTTTTGATAAGGTTAGACCATAATTCCAACTCGTTGCACAAACGTAGAAGGACTTCGGCGTCCATCCTAAACATATTGATCGTCCGAATGTGATGAGCTCTTAGTATGTCGTCCATCCGCATTTTTCCACATTCATACTCAGTGTAGCAAGGTTGCTTGTGAATGTGTTTGAAGTAATGGTCAGCCACAAAACATTTTGTGTTGCATTTCTGCATGATACGTAAACATTTTTATAAGGCGACGACATTTTTGTTTTTCATGATCGTTGTCATCACCCACGCTTGAAATATTAGAATGTACAATGCGGGCCTGCAAGGGAACACATAAACAACTAGATGATCATTGAAGAGAAAATAATATGCATATCGATAAAGCAAGTTCAATGTTCAATACAGAAAAGTGATACACACAAGTTCAAACAACATAAACGATTGTACGAAATATAGATGTCAAGCAACGATAATGAAAAATGATATGCTTATCCATAAAACAAACACCATAATCAATGATTTTCAAATTCTTGTTTCAACCACTTCACTCTTTTCTCGTCATTCGCCAATTTGCATAAGATTTTCATATCTTGACCTACTTTCATCTTTGAAACAATATAACACCACAATGGTGATCCATCCTTAACCAAACATTTCCCACCAACCGATCTAGAATTTTCATTCCCTCATCCAACATTTTGTCTTCTTGTTCATCCTTCGAACATACTTCCTCTTGGAAGAGGGCAACCATCTTCTCACTTTGTTCTCTTGTTTGTGCAAGATGTTGTTCAAACTTAGACGAGCCTTGTGACCGTCTTCTTTTTCTCTTCACTGGAGCCTTGTTAGTAGAAACTCTAGTTACTAGAGTCAGTGTAGGAGCTTGTGTTGTCTCAAACATCTGCTCAGTCAAGTTTGCGTCCACTCCAATGTGGCTAGATGCTCCTTCATTGCAATTCTGAACAAAAATGTGAAAGAACTCACCATCACCTCCAACACCATCACCTATCCCTACTTCCTCATCAACTACAAGTGTCACATGCTCAGTACTTGTTTCACGAACCATGCTAGACGACATGGCTAGTCGCCTTGTTGCTATATTCATGGAAAAAGAGTACGCAACAACTCCTCATACTCGACATCCATACCCTTGTTCCTATATTTCTTGCAATTTGCATCTTCCTACAATAGAAATAAATACATAAGTACATTACATATTTTTAAATGATTTTTGTAGAGACAAGTAATATAAATACATTAATCTTCCTATACCATCATTCATTAGATGCCGTGATCCTACGAGTATTGTCGTCCCAACCAAGACCCGTCTCTGAATTCATATGCAAATTCCAAGCCTTGTACTCTTTTTTCATTGACTCGTACTTGTTCCTACAAAGATCCTTCACACCACTCTTTCCGCATTTACTCGTAAAAGTACTAGTAATGTCCTTCTAGTTATATGTATGTTTGCTACCGTTTTTCTTTTGGTATTCAATTAAGATCTTCACAAGTAGTCTCACAAGTTCATCATTCCATGCAAAATTTGGACCTCTAAAGCGCATCAGAGAAATATTATTCTCCATCTAAACTAAACGATAACAACTTTAATCAATTTGTGAAAACAATATATCAGCTTATGTTGATCACAAGTTCATCAACATTCTATAAGAAGGGGCAAACAATTATAGAGCATGAAAGAAGATTATGTTCATCACAAGTTCATCTGATTATGTTCATCACATTAATAGAGCATGACAACAATTATGTTAATCACAAGTAACACAAGATGATTTATAGAACATGACAACATGGACTTATGTTCTTTTGTTTCACCAAAAGATGAATTATAGATCATGACAACAAGGACTTTTGTTCTTCCCAAACATCACAAGATGATTTATAGAACAAATTATGTTCATCACAAGTAGCACAAGATAGTGCTGGTGAAACAAAAGAACATATTATGTTCTTTATGTACATATTATGGTATGTTCTCTATGTACATGTCTGTGTTTATCACAAGCAACACAAGATGATTTATAGAACATATTATGTTCATCACAAGATGATTTATAGAACGTGACAATAAGGACTTTTGTTATTTTGTTCTTTTGTTTCACAAACACTATCTATGTACAAGTATATGTACATCATTGCATCGAATCAAATTAATCCTATCTATGACAACATTACATTGAATAAAAAATGTCTATGTACACCGTTGCATCAAATAAAAAATGTCTACGTACAACATTCTATCCAAATTAGGTCTATCTATGACATCATTGCAAATTAGGGATGGAAATGGGTGCACAACCACCCGACCCAACCGATCACCCGACCCGTATATATAGGTGAAAACCCGAAGAATTCCGGTTGGTGGACGGTTGGTGGGTGAAATTGATGGGTGGTGGGGCGGGTATGGGTGGAGGTACAACCACCCACCACCCGCCCCGTCACCTAGGAGTGTTCAAAAAATATCCGATCTGCCTATAATCCGACAATCCGACTCGTGCATATCTGACATTTTAGTGATCCGACGGAAATCTATCCGTATCCGCTCCGATCCGCCTAATTTTCGGATCTGCGGATCGGATACGGATCAAGGTTTTGTTAAACCCGGATATCCGATATCCGATTATATAGTACATGTATCCATAAAATATAAACATGTTGCAGTAGCCTAGTTGGTCGGAGCTTGACCATTTTTATTACAATTCACCCTAAGGTCTTGGGTCCGAACTCTCATTCATGCAAAAAAATGAATTTTTTTATTATTTTATTTTTGGGAAAATGAAACCCTAAATCCACTTAGTTATAGCCTACAAGTAAGAGTGATGCTGCCGGCAAAAATTATTTCTCTTCTCGAATCTCGATTTCCCGGTGTTCTCCCGGCATCCATTCACTTTCGTTCGGATCTCCCTTCCTTTTTCGCCCCCAGTGAAATTGTTGACTTCTCGAACCTCGATCTCTTCGTCTTTTGCCGGCATCCCTGCATTATCGCTCGGATCTCCCTTGTTTTTGTCATTCCTCCAGATCCGCAACATACTCCCCTTCATCTTCTTCAAAGGCTAGTTTAAAATACAATTTATGCTTGTAGGACTCATTTTCTTCATTTATTAGTTGATTTTGTTTAATTGTACAATAGTACGTTTGAGATGTACGTTGTTTAATTGTTTACAAATTATCATTTCTAGTTGTTAGTTTGTTATTGTTTACTTGTTTACAAGGGATGAACAACAAGGAAGAACAAGGGATGTGATGAAAGAGTGGAGTACCCAACTAGCGATTGCCCAAAGTGCACATCTCCCCATAGTTAGATCATGTAGAGGCTTTGGTTTATATTTTTAGGCTTTTAACTTGTGTTGTTGGTTGTGATTTGTGATTTGTAAACTTTCAACTCATGTTGAACATAATTGGTGTGTTTAAGTTGAATTATTTTATTACTGCTTTTGAATTTTCATTTTAAAAACTTTACATGTTCCGTAAAAAAAAACAACCCAATTTTTGGAAAAAGCACAATTTTAGTGTAATAGGATATTTCGGATATCCGGTGTCAGATATCCGAATCCGTTTACCTTTTCGGACCGGATATTCGGCATATTTCGGATCGGATTAGGATACCAGTTTTACCTTTAAAAATTCCCGGATATCCGGGAATGAACAACCCTACCGTCACCCACCCGTCCCGATTCACCCGTTTAAATTATAAAAATATATATAAGACCCTAAATCCCTAATATCTAATATGGAAGAGAATTGACAAACAAACAACTGTTTTGAGTCCCGATCCGTGTCTCTCTAGCCCTTTAGTCTTCGCCTTCACCTTGCAATCACATTTGCCGTTTGTACCGACGGGTGTTCTCCCATCACTTCTCGCCGACTCCGTCTTCGATCTTCTCCGGAGTCGTCATTACTTTGCCGACGTCGTCTTCGACCTTCTCCGGAGTCGCCACTACTCCGCCAATGCCGTCTTTGACGTTCTCACTGCTCCACCGACGCCTTCATTGACGTTCTCGCTGATTCAACATTCGCCACAAGGTGACAAACATTTTTTTCCGGAGGAAACTACCCAACAAGTACTTTGTTCGTTCGAAATGTTTGTCTAGTTAAAGTTTCTTTACTGAAATGGGGTTCCATTGATGACTTGATGATCAATGAGATGGATAGAAACATGCTTGAAAAAGCACTGGTCGATTATAAGTGGAGTTTTTGCAATAGAAATTGTTGTGATCTTTCAACGAGTTACTTCAGAAATAGAGAGAAGAAGAGAGACAATACGTTTTGTGGTTTTGCTGCACAAACCTTGCAGCCGGGGTTTTCAATATACTTTGGTGGATAATGAATACAACCCTACACCTATCTATTTATAACCATAAATAGATAGAATCCTCTATTAATAGATAGAGTCCTATAAATAATAGAATCCTACAAATAAATAGAATTCCTTATAAATAGATAGGATTCTATAAATAGATAGAATCTTCCGCGGGGGCTCCGCCCCCGCACCCCCTGTCGCCTCGGACCCATTAATCCATGGGCCCAAAATATGTTTCCCCTGACCCATTGTATCAGTATACCTAGATTTATTGTCTTATTATAACAATCTCCACCTAGATAACATAATCTAATATAAAATTTGGAAACACATATACAACTCCAGGATCTTGTCGCCATATCCTCCTTGTTTTTCTTGACATGGAGCTTTCTCATAGCCCCTGCGGCTCCTGACGTCGCCCTTGCGGCTCCTGGCGCCGCCCCTGCGGTTTCCTGGATCCGCACCCGCAGGCCGCGGCTCTGTTGATCCACCCCCGCGGTCACGCTGCAAAAGCTCGTCTTCTTCGTCTTCAAAATCCCCTGCTGTGTTAGCAGATCCTTAACTCGTCGCTGCCAAAGACCGAAGTTGCTAGTTCCGTTGAATCGCGGAACCTCAAATTTTGCAACGGAACTCATCGACAACCTTGCTCTTGATACCAATTGTTGTGATCTTTCAACGAGTTACTTCAGAAATAGAGAGAAGAAGAGAAGACAAAAGGTTTTGTGGTTTTGCTGCACAAACCTTGCAGCTAGGGTTTTCAATATACTTTGGTGGATAATGAATACAACCCTACACCTATCTATTTATAACCATAAATAGATAGAGTCCTCTATTAATAGATAGAGTCCTATAAATAATAGAATCCTACAAATAGATAGAATTCCTTATAAATAGATAGGATTCTATAAATAGATAGAATCTTCCGCGGGGGCTCCGCTCCCCGCACCCCCTGTCGCCCCGGGCCCATTAATCCATGGGCCCAAAATATGTTTCCTCTGACCCATTGTATCAGTATACCTAGATTTATTGTCTTATTATAACATAAATAATTTTAGACCCAAGAGACAAACTGAAATGTGTTGAATGGTATTTTAACAAGATATATGATGATCTTTGTTGAGATTGAGAAGGTGAAAACTTTGATGTTGGTTTTTTTTATGAGTATCAAGACTTAGGTGATGATATTGAGGATCACGAATATGTAAGTTCAACCTCTAGATTAATTGACAAGAGAAATGTAATTTCTGATGATGATGATTTTGACGATTATAAGAAAATTTTGAAGAAGAAGGCTAATGTAAGTCATGAGTTGGTATATTATCTTCAAGAAATTGTATTACCTAATATTAAAGATTTTGATGTTCTTATCTTATGGAAAACTGATCTAAAGTGTCCAAATTTGCGAAAGATTGCAAAAGATATTTTGACAATTCTCGTGTCTACTGTGACTTCTAAAAATGCTTTTACCATGGGTGAGCGAGTGATGAGTCCTCATCGTTCTAAACTTCATGGAGATATTGTAGAGACATTAATGTTTTTGCAATATTGAATTAGGAGCATTATGTAGGTGAGCATATCTAATTATACTAATAACCTCTTCTTCGTTTTTACTTATGATATCCCCTCCCCTTTGATGATTTTTAATTATAATTTAGGTTTTTCACTCGATGAACAAGTAGGTTGATACTATATTGAAGGATGTCGATGTTGAAGATTCCGCCATGAAGGCGTGTACCCAATATGTATACTTTTGACATTCAAATTTAATTAATGGTTAAGTTTGATTTTCAAATTATTGTTTTTTTTATTTTTTTAAAATTAATTTAGGTTGTTGAAGTGTATCATTATATCGAGCTTTAGAGGAGTTTCATTTGATTTATGTTAATTTACTTTTATTGTATCCATAAAAAGCTGTGTTTTTTTTGCATCATTTTGATTTGTATTACTTGAAAATCTTTTTGTTGTTGGTTTATTATGTTTCACAATATTTCGTGATTTAGTAAATTTTGATTTGTGTTATTTTTAAATTGAAAATTGTCATAACTTTGAAAATTCTAAAAACAAAAAAAAATTACTTCACACCCGACTACTTCACCCGAACCACCCGATCACCCGGTGGTTGATGTGTGGGTGGAATATGGGTAAAGTGTTAGGTGGGTGATGGGCGGGGTGGGTGACAACTTAAGTAAGATGGGTGGTTGGCGGAATTGGTACATCCATCCATCAACCGACCCGTTTTTATTCCTATTGCAAATTACTCCTATCTATGACGACATTGCATCGAATCAATTTTAGGTCAAATTAGTTCGTGTTGTAGTTGCTAATAAAAGGAGGAGCGACGATGATGAAGGTTATTTGGAAGCGAATTAGCATCGGCGGTGACGAAGTTGTGCATAGGTGGTGAAGTTGAGCGACGGTGACGATGAGCAACAGTGATGAAGTTGTGCAATTGTGGTAAATGTTAGCATCCTTTCGCAAATCAGGGCTTCAGAGTCGGGGAACATTACTCTTCTCAAAGCATGTCTTTCATTGTTATATAATTGGTACGTAACGTAATTTGGATGACTAGTAGAAAAAACAGTCTTTTTCATATAAAAAATACTCTTCAAAAAACACTGCCCATACCAAACATTTACTAGTGTTTTTAAAAACCACGACACTTAAAAACACATACCACTTCCTTAAAACACTACAAAACACATACCCTAGTGTTTTTTGAAAAACCAACAAACACATTTATGTTGTTTTTAAAAGTGTTAATTTTTATTAAATAAATGTTGATCTTGTGTCATGATGTATGAAGTCAACATGGCTCAAAACAACTTGACAAATTGGTGGTACGTCACATGTGCTCCCATACAATTTTACGTTGATAAGAGATGTTTTTCACCCATCACCAAATTAAAGCAAGACTGATCAACATCTATTTATGGAAAACTCGTCAACTTTTAACGTTGAAGGTTATGATAAGGTGGTGTTGAGGATGTAAATTGAGATGGAGTTGACTTACATGTGCCAAACAATCGGAAGATCTTGCTTTTTTGCACATTACTCAATAAGAATGGTTTGAAAGTGATACTAGGGTCTGAGAAATGATTTATAGCAAAAATGGGATGACATAGGCAAAGAATATGTAAATGATGGACCGATCAAAATGAATTTAATGAACTTCATTCCAAAAGCAAATGTATAAAATATTGCAATAAATGAGAATAATGTTTATGTTTATATTGTTGAGTCTTTCAATAAATTTGACACGAGCGTATTTTTTTTAAAATAGGATTTTTTTTAAAAAAATTTTGGTAAAAATTATATTTATAGAAAATAAGAGAAACAACATAATTGAGTTATACTATTTGAACAAAGTATATGTATATGTCTATGACCAATGGTCGGAGGCCCAAAACATCTCACACATAGTACTCCAGATAGACATGCAATCCTCTTTAACATACTAGCTACGTGATAACAATAATCATGAAAGTACATCCAAAACCGGCAAAACTTGTGAGGCTTGTCCACCTTCGGCAAGCTAGGCCATCAACAAACAAAAACACTCACAAGCAAACAAGTGCCCAAACCGCGGGTCAATGGCCCGTTCACTTCGGTAAAGCCATCAACAAACTAGGACCAAGCCCGGTACATACATATATAAGAAGAATAATAGCAGGGCATGTAGCAGAAAACCCACAACAAAGGTGCAATCCTCTCTCTAACTCTAACTCCGAAGGGAAACGCCTCATGTAGTAGTGTGTAGACATGAGTCTCAATTAGTCTCACAAGGGTATCCATAGGAATCTTGTTTTGGTTGTTTTGGTCAAACACCAAGGTATTCCTAGAATACCAAAGGTCTTAGACCGTAGTAGAAAATGCATAGATCTTGGATCTACTCGTCAACTCTTGCATTGTACGGTGTGAGTCAACCAATGTAATACCCCTCTGATCTAGTGGTGATATCTCCAAGAATCCAGAAGTCTACACCTACCTTCCTCCAAACCTCTCGTGTATAGTGCATCCAAAGATCAAATGGTCACGAGACTCACTCTCACTAGTGCACCAAATGGTTATAAATTTGTGTAAGAAGATTGTGTAGGAATTCTTGCTCGAACCCATGACCATGTGCACTTGTTTTACATAGAAAACCAACTAAGCCATCAAAATAATATAATTCTAAACCAAACTATACATAAATAAAACGAGGCAGGGGGAACACTCCCCTCCCTTACTCACTTGTCTCCGCTACTGCTCGCCGACTCGCCAATCACTACCGCAACTCCCTCTTCCTCAGTTTTTTTTCTTTCCAAATTTAGTTTGGTTTAATAACTCTTAAGGAAGTATACAAATTGTTGTTGGTAACTTGTATTGTTGATTTGTTGTTTTAAATTGGTACGCATATTATCATATTGTTGATTTAACTTGTATTGTAGTATACAAATTACACATTGTCAAATTGCATATTATCTTTATCGGTACATAGTTTTGAATAGGTTGTTATGGCTGAATGTTGATGCAAGTTGCAATTCTACAAGTTTTTAATTTGGAAAAAAGGTACTCATCGGGTGGGTTCGGCAGCCACTATATGCCCGCCATCCGGGCTTGGCTAAACATGCTTTTATATATATATATATATATATATAAAATCCGACCCGAGCCTGAATATAAACATGTCTAGTTATAGCCTAGATATATTTGCTTGACACAACTTTTAATAAAAACTTAAAAACTAAAAAGTATATATTTTCTCTTTCATTGGTCAATTATCTAGGTCCTTTGTAACTAATGGACAAAAAATATAAATTAAGCACACTATTTTTTTACCATCTAAAATTACAATTTAATAAAAAAATTAGTATAAAATAATGTATATATTTTGTTTTGAAAGATTATGACTTTTATGGTGGTAGAGCACAAATTCTTTTAGGCCGATAATAGATGTACCAGCGAAAAACGTTAAATGTCACCTAAACTACGCACTTCGCGTGCATAGTTTCAGTTTTTCATTACGGAATCCAACTACGCGTTTGGCGTCCGATGTGAAGCCGCATGAGCCGATAAACTACGTCATTGGGGAGCGTAATCGGAATTTTTTTATAAAAAAAGAAGAAAAGAAACTACTACTACGCTTGCCAAGTGCGTAGTAGTAAAATAAAAAAAAACAAAAAAAAACTACTACTACGCTTGTCAATTGCGTAGTAGTAGAGTTAAAAAAAAAACGCTTCTTCATTCGCATCAAAATCTCCATACCAAATTCCAGAGCAGACCCACGAATAACCCTGCTTCATACAAAATATAACCCTGCTTCAGTCGGATGCAACTATGCAAGGCAAGTGCTTGTGGAAATCACATCAAAATCCATAACCGAAAATCGCTTCTTCAAGTCAATTCCAAACAGGTAAAAAAATCACATCAAAATCTCCATACCAAATATCATACGCGATTTTGAATAATCGCCCCTGCTTCAGTGGGATGCAAGGCAAGTGCTTGTGGAAATTTTCCAATAATCGTCCCTGCCTCAGTCGGATTCAAGCAGACCCACGAAGAACCCTGCTTCAGTCAGATTCAAACGCTTCTTCAAGTCGATTCCAAACGCTTCTTCAAACAGACCCACGAAGAACGAAGACAAGAAAGAAGACTAACCCCTGCTAGAGTCGAGTCCAAACGCTTCTTCAAGTCGATTACAGTCCAAACGCTGCTTCAATTAGGGTTCAAAAACTGCTTGAAGTCGGGTCGAGTCCAAATCGACTTACGCCTGCTTCAATTAGGGTTTCAATAACAAATCAATGATTGGGTCGAATTAAAACGGGATGAATTGAATTGAAATCGGGGCAGGGATCTAACCTTGAAAACCTTTCTATTCGAATGAGATAGAGACGCTGAGGAAGAAGACCTAGATACAACGGGGAAGAAGACGCGTAGTTCGTTTAAGAACTATAACTACGCACTTGGTTAGCGTAATCGTAGTTTTTTTAGTTGATTTTTTTTTAAAAAAAATACTATTACTACGCACTCGGCAAGCATAGTATTAGTTTTTTTTTTTAAATTTTTTTTTTTTCGATTACGCTTCCCAGTGACGTAGTTTATCGGCTCCGTTCTGCTTCACCTCGGCTCCAACTACGCAGACCAAACGCGTAGCTTGAATCGGTATTGAAAAACCGAAACTACGCACGCGAAGTGCGTAGTTCAGGTTACATTTAGTGTTTTTCGCTGGTACGTTTAAAAATCGCGTTCTTTTACGGTGGTAGAGCACAATTTGGGCATTTGCAGGTAATTTGGTCAAATAGGGTGATTTTGTGAAATATACAGAAACATTTAAAATGAAGGTTAGATTTGTCTGTCTGAGATTTAAGTGTTTGTTTTTTCCGCTGACTGTTGTGGTACACCTTGGTTGGAGGGATGACAAAATTGACAGTCCTCTTTTGACTCCCTCTATTTTCTCAACACTCATCTCCCTCTACTTAACCATTAACATTAAATATTACTTTACAGTTTCAGCATATTCATTTATCACACCATTAAACTCAAAAATATGAATTAGCATTAGTCATTAAGATGTTTAAACGTTCATAAATTATGAATCAAGGCAAACACACAAGAAAAGCTTGAGCAGGAAAACCGCAGCTTCTCCCCCTCTTTCTCGAGCCCCTTAAACACCTTCTCTTAAACCCTCTCTCTCTCTCTCTCTCTGGTTCAAAATAGCCTTTTTTCCTTCTGGGTTCTCACGCTCTCGCCTACACACTACACAAGAAGAGAGAAAAACTAGGGCAAGAAGCAGAGCACCTCTGTTTTCTTCTAAGCTCTGAAAATGGGGTTTTACCCTCTTGAACACCTTTTTATGAAAGTGGAAATGGGGGAAAACTAAAAAATTTTTTTGCACATTAGTCCAAAATTTCAACTTTCTCACGCTTTTTTTCATGCTCACAGGTAGAAACATCAACTCAAGTTTTCTTTCTTTTTTCCGAAACCCAAAAATAGCAACAAAAAGAAATTTGTGAAGAAGAAGAAGAAGAAGAAATGGGTGGATGTGTAGCATCAAAGCTAGGAGAAGAGCAAGAGGTTGTAGGAATATGCAGAGAGAGAAAAAGAATGATGAAGTTAGCTGTTGAGAGAAGATATGCATTAGCTGATTCTCATTGTAGGTATTCTCATTCTCTTTATGCTCTTTCTGCTGCTTTAAAGCTCTTTGTTGCTAGACATTCAACACCTTCTTCCCCTTTTCTTATCACTTTTCCGCCACCCGAGTCCCCACCATCACCACCACCACCACCACTCGCCTCTACGTTTCTTGAACAAAAGCCCTCTTCTGAACCCACAACCACCCAAGGAGCCTCCTCCTCACACTCCATTACATCCTCTTCTGACTGTGACGACGATGATGAAGAAGATGAAGTAGTAAATCAAAAAGAGGAAGAAGAGCAGAAAGAGCAAGTAATGGCCCACGCTCATGGATACTTGTACATGGATGGGATGATGACGATGATGCCATCTCCACAAAGGGATTTTGGTTGGGATTTCTTTAACCCTTTCTATGGTGTAAGACCTGAGGTCGTTGGAGGATTTAAAGTCAACTCTGAGTTTGACTTGAGAGCTGTTAGGGAAAAAGAAGGGATCCCTGAGCTTGAAGAGGAAGAAGATAAATGTAGTGATAATAATGTGGTTGAGCCTTTGAATTTGGGGTCTCAAGTTGCAGTTTCAGTCACAGTAGATAATGTTAGCTCTGCTGAAATTAGGGTTACAGGGGAGAAACGTTTGACTGTAATTGACACACCAGCAAGAGGGAGAGAGCTTTTGGATGCACTTAAAGATATAGAAGATCATTTCATTAGGGCTTATCATTCTACAAAAGATTTGTCTAGAATGCTTGAGGCTAATAAGGTTCATTTAACATCAGGCCTTGAAGAAATCAAAGGTAAATACTTTGAAAAGATTCAATTCAAAATGGATAAACTTTTGATTTGTTTTCTAATTGTTGTTTTTTCTGATGCAGAAAATTCAACTAAGCTCATCCAAGCTATCACATGGCACAGGTCCAACACAGCTAGGTCTTCCTCATGTAAGAGCCTAGTTGCATCGAGCTCCAAGTATAAAAATGACCTCTTTGATGAAAATGCGGGCATGGCAGCCGGTAGCCACTCGCTAACACTAGGAAGACTCTATGCTTGGGAAAAGAAGCTTTATGAAGAAGTCAAGGTAAATGAGAGAGATTTTATCAAGTTTTTCATTAACTGGTGTTCAGAGACTTCCGTTTATTTATACCTTCATGATGTAGGCAGGAGATAATGTAAGAAAGCTATATGAGAAAAAATGCTCACAGTTGAGTAACAAACATGTTAGAGGGGATGACACTATGTCCATGGACAAAAGTCGAGCAGGAGTTAAAGAGCTATACTCGAGGATCCTAGTTGCAGTGCGAAGAGCAGAGTCAATCTCCGAAAAGATACAAAATCTTATGTCTGAAGAATTACAACCGCAGATCATCGAGTTACTGCATGGGTGAGAGAATGATGCGGAAAGCTTTTAGGGCCCGCTTGGTTTTAACCCGGAAACATAATGAAAACGAATCTAGTCCATATGTATACCATTGTTCATGAGATACATTTTCATTCCGTTTCCGGAGTTACAACCAAACGAGGCTTAGATCCTTGAGTTTGCAGCATTTTTATAGTAATTGATTTCGTGGTGTTTTTGGTTTACAGATTGGCACAGTCATGGAAGATAATGTTGGAATCCCATGAAACCCAGAACATGATTATACATGAAGTGAAGATTTACGAGTGTCCAACATACGGAAAATTCTGCAGTGACTCACACCGGCTAGCCACCCTACAACTCGAGGCTGAAATTCAGAATTGGAGAGAGTGTTTCCGTGAGTACATTGCATCTCAGAAACTGTATGTTGAGGCTCTTCATGGATGGCTATCGAAATTCGTTGTCCCGCAAGTCGAGTTTCGCGCCAATGGTCCCCCGCTGTACATGATATGTCATGATTGGCTAACAGCTCTGGAGAATTTGCCTGATAAGATGGTTTCGGTATCAATGAGAAGTTTTGTGAAAGATGTACGGGCGTTATGGGTTCAACAAGGCGAGGAACAAGAACAGAAGAGGAAAGTTGACAAGTTAGCGAAAGAGCTAGAGAAGAAGATGTTATCGTATCAGAAGATGGAGATCAAGATTCATGAGCCGAAGCTGTTGGAGTACAATGTGGATTCAGATGTAAAGAAGGAAGATGATCTGCATCAGCAAGTTGACAGCTTGATGGAGAAGAAAGAAACACTGGAAAGCTTGAGGAGGAGGTTGGAGATGGAGAAGGAAAGACATAATAAGTGTATGCAGGAAACTAAAAGAAAGACACTAGATGGATTTCAAACCGGGTTTGGTTCGATTTTCGAGTCATTGGTGCACTTTGCAAATAGTTCTCATAAGATGTACAATGGTCTGACGATTGTGAGTCAGAGTTTGGGGAAAGATGGTAAAGAAGACAAAGGGAGTTGAAAAATGGAAGATATGAGTATTCTTTCAGGATTGTGATGCCAGATTTGTACATTAAACCATGTCGAAGCAGCTCGCTGAGACATGAGTTTTTCTCTAGTGTTAGTTTTGGTAATTTGCTTGGTTATATTAATAGTAGTATGATGTTTGGTTGGTTGCTCACAATTTTGGATGACTGATGAACATCTAGTGTGTCACATGTTGGGGTTAAAGAGCCCTAAGATTTGTGTTAACATTAGAGGGTCAGGTGGGCATTCCTTGCGTTTTGATGTATGTAGGCTATGTTTGGGTTGGATAATTATAATGATTTAACCCGGTCTGTCTGATAACTAAGAGGGTGTGTTCTGTAGAGCTTTTCGTAAAACTTTGAGAAAAATGAAAGCTATTTATTGTTTGGTAGTTGTAGGTTACTTAGGAGATTAGATTTTTAGTAGATTATTTTGAAGTTTTTCTTGGTAGATTATTTATTTATTTATTTTTTTTGAAAATGGAAATCAGTTAGATTGGACTATCTCCTCGAGGTAGTCCAACCTAAAGCATCCTTGCGGATGAGAACACGAAGTTCGGGGTCTTCAGAAAAATTGGTGTTGGGGGTCGAGTTTCCCAGATGGGTCAATCGGTCAGCAACACAGTTTATTTCTCTGAAAATATGCCTAATACGGACTTCGTCAAAGAAACGAAAATCCAGTTTGGAGTCGGATATAATTATCGCGACTTTCCACGGACAACTCCACAAACCTTGAAGTGCCTTGATTACACACAAGTTATCACCTTCAATTTCGATCTTTTTAATTTGTAGTCTAATCGCCTCTTGTAGCCCGGTTTTGAGGGCAAAGGCTTCAGCTTTTATAACCGAATTAAAGTTATTTTTTTGCGTCGAGGCTAACAACTTCACCATTGTAATTCCGGATTACAAATCCAATAGATGTTATTCCTGAATCGAGTTTTGAACCATCAAAGTTAAGTTTAAAGAAGCCGGGTTTTGGTTTATCCCATTTAATATTGTGTTTTTTTCTTATGTTTGAGTTATAATTCTTTGGTTGTTGTTTTATGTTGTAGTCGTCCTCATCAGTTATGTTTGTTTTCCAGTTCTGGATTTTGTTTTTAATGAAAGTAATTACTTTATTATCAGAGCCCATAGGTTCGTTATTAAAGATAATTTTGTTCCCGAAGAACCAGATACTCCACCAAACAGTTGCGAGGCAGACAAATTTGTTTGTTCCTATTTTGTTTTTAATATCTTGTAGGATGACATGAGCTTTTTTGTTTTGGAGGTTAATTTTGTTAAGTTCAATGAGAATTGTTCTATCGATTTTAGCGATAATTTGTTTAGTGCGAGGACATTCAAAGAGCAGGTGGATCAAGTCCTCAAGGTGATGGTTGCACAATTCACAATGCCTTGTGACGGCAATTCTTCTTTCATCAAGTTTTGCTTTTGTCGGAAGTCCGTTAATTGAAATTTTCCATATAAAGTTTTTTAATTTTGGGTTGGGTATCCAATTTCCAAATCCATTCACATAAATAGTTTGGTTGGGTATTTGATTCCTCTTCAATCATATCGGAAGCCGATTTTGTAGAAAACCATCCATTTTTACGTCTCCAATATAGTTTATCTTGGATCTCGTTTTTGGGAATGGTTATTTCCTTAATCATTCTCCTAATATCCGGGTTTATGATATTTTGTAGCTCATTATCAATTTTGTTGTTATCCCAATTTTTTGAGTCATTTATGAAGTGACTAACTTTAATACCTGTATCAATTTGGTTGGTATTTTGGACCATTTTTATTAGTGGTGTCGCAGATACCCAACTATCGTGCCAAAAGTTTATGGTATTCCCATTCCCGATCTGCCAAATGATACCTTTTTTGAACTCGGTTTTAAGTTTCATAAGATTATTCCATTGCCATGAAGCTCCACCTTTCAATTGGTAATGGAGGATATTCTTATTTTTTAAGTATTTTTCGTTTATAATTTTAACCCAAATATTGTTTGGATTTGCTAAAATTTTTCCACAAGAGTTTCGTTTGTAGCGCTTTGTTTGTGATGGCAGATTTTCTTAATCCTAGGCCGCCATTCTTTTTTGATTTACATATTTTGTCTCAACTAATGATAGGTCTGTGTTGGTCTCCTTTATTACAAAAATTTTTTTTGTAAGTTTTATCAAGCTCCTCCAAGTTATGGCTTGAGAGCATAAAGCTTTGCATAGTAAACGTTGGTTTAGTTGCGAGGTTGTGTTTTATGAGTGTGTTCCTACCTTCTTGTGAAATAGAGTTTGCTTTCCATTTTAGAAGTTGTTGTTTTGCTTTAAGGTTAGTTTCACCAAAAGTTTCTTTTGTCACTCTTCCATTAATGATTGGACATCCAAGATATTTATCAAGGGATGTGGTATGACACATATTTAGAGCATTTTTTAATTGGTTGATATTACTCTCGCTGGTATTTCTTGTTGTTTGGAAAGCCGATTTCTGAAAGTTAATTATTTGTCCAGAATTAGTTTTGCTCCACTCTTTTGCTTTTGATTTAAGGAGTTGAGTTTTCCTTGTAAGGTTGAACATTTCATTTCCATTAAAGTTGGATCGCCAAGTTTGTTTAACAATATTCTCAAAAGATTTTCGTTTAGTCCACATCATTTCGAATTTAAACGGATGTGGTGAAAATGGTGTCGAACCTCCAATTTCTAGAGAAATTTGGCAGTGATCCGAAAAAGTGAAGGCGTGATTTTTAGTTTTTAAATTTGGGTACCATTGTAAATTTGATTACTCACCAGTACACGGTCTAATTGTTCAAGTATGTTATTCGGGTCATCCCGTCTTTTCCTCCAAGTAAAGATATTGCCAGTAGTTTGAATGTCTTCCAAGTTGCATGAATTCTTAAAATTCAGTAATTTATTAAATCTATTTGAATTGGTTATTGCCCCTCCAAGTTTTTTCGATTGTTGTTGAATTTCGTTAAGATCGCCCAACAAGATACAAGGGAGGGTGGACTCTTGAATAAATGAAGAAAGTGAGTTCCAGAAGTGGGTTTTTGAAGCCTCTTGTGGAGGAGCATAAGCGAAAATGAAATTCATTTTGTTATTTGAGTTGTTACAGATAAATAAATTCGATACAAATGAATTGGTCATCTTTGTGAATGATGCTTATTGTTTGATTACTTAGTTGGTAAGATTTCCATAAGAGGCATAAACCTCCCGCCCTACCAATAGCAGGGCAATATGTCATGTTGTCGAAGCCTGCTGATTTCCATAGACAATCATCAGGTGGTTTTTCCGATTTGGTTTCGGCAAGGGCGATAACTTAAATCTTATGAATTTTACAAACTGCATCGAGGTTTGTCCAGAGGTTACTCCGACCCATACCTCTAATATTCCAAAAGCTTACTATCATTTAAATCCTGTAATACGAGATATTAGGAGAGCTAAGAAGCTCGGTAGCCCTGATTCATTGTGGAAAACTTCAGTTGAGTATTTGGAAGGGTTAAATAAAACTGTTTTGGTCAAATAAGTACAGAGGAAATAACTTAAAGGGGTAGTTTAAATAACTTTGGAATTTATTATTTGACGGTGAGTCAACTTTGAAAAATTTATGAGGCTGTGAGCCTATTTTGTTGCTATTAATATTAATATTATTATTAATTTTTCCTTTAAAAATTAAGCAAAATAATGACCCACAGAACCCCTTTTTTACCTCTGAAGAACGCGCTTAATGCGCCTCCTTCACCTCCTTCCCGAAAACCTTCTTCAAACCCAGAAATTCTAGCCAACAATGGATTCTTTCTTGGTAGATCATTGATTAGCTTTCAATTTTGGTTCTTTTTAGTAAATTCACCATAAAAATCTACCAACAAATCTCCTTCTACCAAACACTAATAAGATTTTCGGATTTTAAAACACAATTCTAAATTCTACCCAAAAAACTAACCAAAAGCTTAAACTCCTCAAAATAATACCGAACAGGGCATAAATCATGATTTATCTTCTAAGGTTGCAAAGCCAAGGAAAGTAACGGCAGGGAAGCCCTTGATCAAAGCTATACTAGGATCTCAAGCAGCAAAGCCGCCTCCCTCCTGAGCCGAAATTTCTCAATAACATAGTAATTCATCAATGAAACAAGTGCACTCCAAGTGCTAATTACAAAGGGCACTTGAATGACTGTACAAAAAGCAGAGAGTTATATTATATTTATAGGTAGGTTAAATGATGCTGATGTCTATTTTTGTACAAAATATGATGTTACACATCCTTGGAGAGGGAGGATATGACCATGCAAAAGAATAACTACAAGTGTAAGTTTGAGATACTTGCCATTTTCTAATTGCAGATGATTCAAATTCTATCTAAGATACAAGGATGACAAGAACTGAGAAACTATTATGAATTCACTGACCACCGCGGCAGGAGAGTGCAAGCCGAGGAATGGGACAATATCTACCTGAAGCCAGTTCTCCACTGCTGATCCAACAACTGCACCAGCCAGAAGGCCACCTATTGTAATCAAACTTGCTTTCCCTGTAAAATACAAAATCCAGATCAACTTCCCAAATCTCGTGTAATTAATATATGTTTGCTTTATAACTTATTGACAATTTCTACCATTTCTACTAAAGACAATGCATTTAAGCAAGCCTAATTTCTTAAAAAAATCTAATTACTATAAGCATGCACATTTTTAAACTGACATTTGTAAATTTTGGAGTATTCGGCAGTAGTTTGACTAGATTAGACAATCAAAGGATCCTGTAAATATATATATAGACGCAACAATAGATATGTTGGCTTACTCCACCTGTCAGGTATCAAAATCAAGAAAACAAGAACAGCAGTTGTATACAATGGCATCAATTCTTAGAAAATATGGATTACTCATAAAGTGATTAAGAAAAGACTCAAAAGAGAGAGGAAAGGGATTGTTCTTTTAAGTTTGAAGTTCCAGAAAGAGAACAACCTTGTCCTCCACTAAAAAAAAAGACTAATTCAATGCCACATTTTACAGAGACAAATTGTATGACCCAGTAACATAAAGGAAAAAGGATTGCATAAAGAGAACAGAATTGAGTTTGAGCTTCTTGTAGTACTACAAGAGGATGATAAATAATTCAGGGGAATGTTGTCTTACCTAATTTGACATTTTTCTTGGTCATGAAGTATAAAGAAGCGCCAAAACTTGTGGCGAGAACTAATCCAGGAACATCTGCTCCACCATAAGGAGTTGCAGAAGACACAGTGGTCCCATTGATGTATGTTATGGCCATCATTGCTCCATAAACCCCAGCCTGAACACCCAAAGTAGCAGTCATCGATGGAGTATCAACCATAACAGGCGGATTCTTTACTGTTTGCTGGAGCCACTGTGGCATCGGCCCCATTTGGGGAGCACCAATAGGTTTGACATCAGCATATCGGATGTTACTACTTACAACCTTTCCAGCTCGGCGCTGTGTTAACCTCTGCATGAGCAGCATGTCATATGCAGCTTCCACCTGAATACACAAAATTTATCACCTAAATGATTTCTGACCCACTTTCATGACCTGAAATACCGATCGAAATTTAATGTAAATGTTTGAGATGTTATAACTGTTCAAATGATTTCACAGAAACTGCTGAGCCTTTGAGCAGTTGCTGCTCATACCAAGACATAACTCATAATAGGTACTTACAGTACAAAGTTGATCACCAAAATATCTTAATCTCGAGATAAACAGTTCAAAAGTCAGAAGTTGAAAGCAATTCAATTGGGTATCTCTTGATAATTCCAACACATTAACAATAATCCTATAAATGCCCATTATGGCTACTGGGTATCTCTTCTCTCATTATTTGATCAATACGTTCATCTCTGGATGAAGTGATTACAGATCATTTCTAGTTCAGATCAAGGAAGCAAGCCAGTAAGTTAATTCATTGCAAGTAAAAACAAGACGATACAGCGTCACAAGCAAAAAAGCGGTACAAGCAAATTTGGGAAAAAATGCAGGGAGCATCCCAAATCAAGCTTTCAGCTGAATTCAGCATTGTCAAATCCAGATATTATAGATTTTTGTTTGACTTTCCAAAAGGGGGAAGTTATCAAGTGGACGCATTTCCCCCAACACCCACATGCTCCTACGGTTAACCTAACTCTACACCAAGGAAAGGAATCAATGAATCAGTGGAAAGTCTCCAGGTTCTCAGGGAACTAACCTCGAACACCTGATACGCAATCGAAGAAGCAATCAATTGAAAACAGATAACTACCACCACTACTACCAAAAAATCCAAACAAAAAAATCCGAGTCATGCTTAGTTACTAGAATCAGAAGAAACCAAAGAAACCCGTCCTTGAATTTAGCAAGCAGAATTAACCTGGGCAATCGCTTGCTGGTCATCCTTGCAAGTAGTCAGTATCGAATTCTTAGCGCGGAGAATATCATCGAAAGAGGCCTTCTCGGAGACGCCCAGAAGCTTCAAAGCGTTCTCCACAGACATCTCGAACGGCGCCGAATCATCAGCGCGCGAGTTAGCAAGGGCAACTAACCTACGCCGGTTAGGAGGCGCGTTGTAGCTCCATAGACGGCTGGTTTTGATGGGCCGGAGAGTGGATGCAGGCGTCGGAGAGCTGCGAAGTAGATTGGTCGTCGCCGGTGTCGATGGATTTTGATTGAATACGGCGGGATAAATTGAGGTGGACATTGTTGGAGATCGCTCCTCTGTTTGTGGATGTTGGAAAAAAAATGAGAGGCTTTGATTTTTTTGGTCAAGTTGTTTGGGCCTGTAGCATGAGATTTTATTGAGTGTTGGTGATGTGAATTGAAATTTGATGTGTTTCATCAAATGGATAAAATTGAATGATTAAAGTTGGGCAACTTGCTTTTGCTTCTAAGGTACGATCACTTGCTCTGTTTTTATCATGAGTAATCAAATTAGAAATCTAAATTATATTTTAGAGTTAAAATAATACTCCGTATTTAATATCTCAATTTTTATTTATTTTTAAAATTTTATTTTGAAAATCTTATGAGTTAGGAATGTGAAATTTTTTATACATGATATTTTATACATATGTCACAACTCACATGCATGTTTTTTAATGCGAATTATTGCACGAAAAATTGCTTGGTTCTTATAGACCCTGGTGAACGAGAACTATAAGTAATAAGACGCGTCAATAAAAAAAAAACTTAAGTCTTCTCATTCTCTTTTTTTTAATACACGGGTAAACAAATAGGCATGATCACTGTCTATTAATTGGTACACTATCCTGTGATATCCTTTCGGATGTCTACCAAAAAAAAGATATCCTTTCGGATGAGAACTTTGACCCAGTGTTGCGAGCTTGTATGCAACGCTATTGACTTTTCTGAAAAGATGATTAACCTTTACCTGCGTAAATTCATACAATATAAGTGAAATATATGTAATAATAAGTTCAATCTCCCACGGTGGTTTCCAGATTTTATTTATTGAGGTGATAATCGTTAGATTATTCTCTTCGGTTTCAATATTCTTTATTTTCAATTCTCTTGCTTTCAATATACCTTTTCTAAGGACGATTGCTTTTGCATGCAAGACAAACATATAACTACACTTTCCATATTCAAATGTTATTGTTGTTGCTTGATGGTCCCTTAAAATATAGCCAAATGAGCTATAACACCCCAAATCCGTAGGACTCGAGGTGCTACTGGGCTAGGATCTCACAGTGGATCCTGACCCTAGCCTGACAACAAGTTCACTGGATCTTACAACAAGGCACAGATAGATTATATACAAAACATAAAACTGATATATATATATATATATATATATATATATATATATATATATATATATATATATATATATATATATATATATATATATATATATATATATATCAAAAGGTAATACAAAGGTACCGCTGAGTACAAATAAAACATAAACTGTACATATGAAATATCCCATATCCCCGATATCGACCCAATGTACGGAGCCCTCAGCGGATTACCCACTCTGGATCACTCTGCAGCTCTCCTAACCTGCAAAGGATCTATAACACGGTATAAAACCGTTAACTAACCTTACACATATATATAGAAGATGCTAGAGCACAAACACACTTCAGGAATGATAACATATAAACATGCTGTCACACATTTACCCGGTTAATTATCTTTAATAAGTCCAACACTCAAATAATATATATATATCTGCGTATGAAAATATGTGACACGAGGTATATATATAAAATCCTCGCCTCTGATCGCTAGAGCCAGCAGGAGTGGTTCCGGCACCCAACCCGTATACCCTATGGGAGTGGTGAAGAGTCCATCCCGTATACCAGATCTAGCCTAACTACAGAGAACCTCCCAGACTCCCAGCGGGATGAAAGGCAAGTTGTCACAACCACTACAATGGACGGTCACTATAACATAGGTCGGTAATAAACCATAACGCATGCTATAAAGCATATAACAAACACCACTCATGCATACATCCAATATAAGGACGGTAGCTAAGTAAGTCCTATGGACTTACCTCAACCTCAGTAGTAGTCTCAACCACGATCTCAAACACGGTCCACTCCAATCTAGAGGACAACACTGCCTAATAACAAGGCATAACAATATATCAACTCATATCCATCAAGGGGTCACACCTAGACCCAAGGGATCCATAAGGATCGTATCCTAACTCATAAACCTCAAAGCCATAACTGGCATAAACGATATCATACTCATCATCATTCTAACCTCATACACATACCTAGCATGCTACTAACCCGCTCATACTAGGAAAGGAAAGGATCTACCTAACTCTAGGTAGACCCGGGACAAGACGCACCTGCGTAACAAGAGAGACGCAGGGGCGGAACAGGCAACCTGCAGGCGCAACAAGGCTCAGCCGCAGGCGCGGTGACAATGGCCGCAGGCAACGCAGGCACGGCGCAGGCGCTGTGGCACGGACTCCGCAGGGGCGGCGGCTTCCAGGCGCGGGGGCGGCGACGGTGCAGAACGTAGCCCCGCGAGTCCTCTTTCACTCTTCACGTGATCAAATCACGTCTCTTCCATTCCAAAATCACACACATGCATATACATACACATACTAACATCAATCTATATCCAAATCATCTAATCCTAAGCTAAGGGAGATGGAATCAAAGAAGAAGAGAAGGAGAAGAGCAAAGAACTTACCACACTTGTGGTCCTAGGCTGCACAGAGGATCAACACCCAACACAGCTAGCTCTCAAGCTCATCACAACATCCAACATCATCAACATCATCATCCTCACAATCAAAACTCTTCCAAACTCAAGAACACTCACACACAAGATCAAAGAGGGAGAAGGAGAAGCAAGAATGACGTATGGTGGCTGGGAAAGGAGTGAAGAAGAAACCCTTGCTCAACAAGGAAAGAAAGAAGTAAGGAAGAGAGTAAAACACGAGTCAACCGGTCAACAAAACCGGCTGCAGCCGCAAGAAACCGCAGGGGCGGTTCCCTTGGCCGCGGGAGCGGAAACCCGCTGGGGCGGCACACAAGCCCGCGGGGGCGGCTAAGGTCAATCTCGGCTAAAGCCAAATCTCGGCTAAGGCAAACTCGGTCCAGAAGACTAAGGCTCTTACACGAGCAACTACCGTTATATTTTTTTGATCCATTCAAGTTGAGTTTTAGGCTTCCTGTTGTTGGTTTAGTCCATTGTATTTTTTGTCTCTTCTATGTTTTATCCTCTTTCTAGCATTCTTGAACACATCAATGTATTATATATACTAAAGCTGAAATAATTTATGCTATGTATCAAGTCGTTAGTAATTTAAGACCTACGTGTCAATCAATTATTAATTCCATTAAATAAGCTTTTAAAGTATTTAAAAAAAAAATTAAATATCAATAATTCTCACAATTAATAATTTCACAAAATCTCCTTTAATAGAAAATCCCATTAATATGATTAATTATTTAACTGATAAATTTATAAGTTCAACAAGAGGTGCACAAGCAATTTTATTACTCTTTCCGGTTCTCAGTACATGTCATTAGAGCTTTAAAATTTTGGTTCTCAATATTTGGCATTACAAGTGTTATTAATACTTAAACTTTCTATAAATATATTTCTATCCACCTTTTCATTTATTATTTGTATTTTCAAAACACTCTTTTCTCTATTCCCATATAGTTTTCTACATTCTACCATTGTTTTCATACAAAATTTAAATTATAGTGCATAAATAAATATTATACCTGCTACTTTTTTTTTCTTTCTTAATACGTTTGATTTTTCTCTAATGACATCTATTAAGAATCGGATGGAGTAATAATACTTCTACCGTAAGTTATTCATTATGATACTCATACTAAATTTCACTTTTAAATAAAAGTTATTATATTATAAAACTATTGTTTATAAATATAATTCTAAGAAAAAGTTGTGAAGACACGACGTATGAAAACTTTGAGTTCCGATTGAACTTTGATACTAAGGTATTATCTTAAGCCTTTCTTAGTTTCCTATTAGATAAGAGTTAGTATACCAAAATTATTCGAGGAGTATGCTTTGTAGTTGTACTTTTTCGTAATCTTATACATTAAAATTTTAAGATTTTGGAACCTAAATTAGTTTGAAGAGTAAGATCTATAGTTTTTCAAATTTGAGAACCTTTACATAAAAAAAACAAGGCATTTGGTCCTAAGATCTAAATTTGAGATATACTTACCTCTTTTGACAAAGTCTCGTGTTAAATTTATTGCTTTCAGCATTTGGATTATGAATAAAAGACTTTCAAAAATAAAATGATTATGATAACGATGATATTATAAATAAGAAAAAAAACAAAAGGAAAAGCTTGATTGGGCATTAGCCGGCGACTAATATCATCATCGACCATGAATATGAATATTTTCCCACCGAATATGGAGATGAGGAGTAAACGAGGAAGAAGATAAGGATGGTGAAATAAAGTAAAATGGATGGATAGAGATTATATGGGTAAATAACCGAATTTAATTCCTTATTTTTGTAATAGTTATTTATCTATCCATCTGATTCCATACTTTTGACACACGATATAATAATTGTCTTTTCATATTGATTATTCCTTTGACATGTAACGCCCGAAATTTTATTAATTTTATTCCGGACTTAGAGCGCCTTGTAGTTTATCCCGTAGTTCCGAGATGCCGAGTGCCGGGATTTATTCCTAAGAAAATCCCGAGCCGACTCGTCGTTTTTCCCTTTTTCCCGCGTTCCGACCTTTCGTTCCGAGTCGAAGTGACAAGGGGTCATTTCCGACCCCTCGTTCCGGGCAAAAGAGGACAAGACAGCTGCTGTCCCCTCACTTTGCAGCCCTTGTCCCCCCCTCTCTCTCTCCTCCCTTTCTCTTTCACGTTCATTCCTTTCCCTCTTCCTCCCTTGGCTCCATCTTTGCTCCTTTCTCTTCTCTTCTTCCATTTTGTGTGGAGACCTTGTTGTGGACATCTTGGAGAGGCATTCCAGATCTGTAAGCTCCTTCCTTTCCTTTACCTCTCTTCTTTGGCTGATCATCCTATCTTCTTTCCTCCTCTTCATCCATGGCCATGGATGAAGCTTTGAGAGGTTTTCACTCAAGTCCCTTGCATGCTTGTGATCTTAACTCGATTAGGTCGAGGAGAGGTGCCTAAGACTAGTGGTGGGTGTTTGGAGAAGATCCAACAAGAGAAGAAGCACTTGGGAGCCAAGGATCCACGATCGAGACGAAGAAGACGAGCTTCTGCAGCGTAACCGCGGGGGCGAATCATCACGGCCGCAGGGGCTGCTCAGCACGGCCGCGGAGCGGCACAGCACCGCCGCGGGTGCGGCTCGGCATGGCCGCGGGGCGGCGGAAGACTCACGACCCAGCACGCTGCGGGTGCGGCTCGGCATGGCTGCGGGGGCGGCGGCAGACTCACGACAGCACAAGGCCGCGGGTGCAGCGGCGGACGGCCGTAGGTGCGGCTGGGCTCCGGCGCGGGCGCGGCTCGGCAAAACCACGGGGGCGGCTCCTGGCAGGCGACGCAGTCCTCCGCGGGTGCGGCTCCTGTGTCCGCAGGGGCGCCGGCTTGACTCCGCGGCTGTGGTTTTGGCAACAGTAGGTCCCTCCTCTCCTTTCCTCTTCGTTCCTTCCTTAGTATTGATGTTGGATCTTGTTAGTAGCATGTCTAGGATGGACCTAGAGTAGCTTGGAATGCCACTTAGTGGTTGTGAACCTAGGAGCCCTTAAGGCTCGATGTAAGTGATGGATATGAGCATGTGAGCATGATGGACCTTCTAAGCTAGCTTGTGCCTCTTTGGTTGAGGATTACTCTTGTGGAATTATGGACTGTTGTGGGATGTTGCATGTGTTGAGAGTGTGATGAGTATTTGGGACCTAGGATGCGTTTCCTAGTTTGAGGGTTAGGTGATCTTGCGTAGATCACTAGAGTGAAGTCTAAGACTTCTTGAGTGTGAGTATGTATTGATATGCATATCTCTTGTGAGCAGGTTGTGGGCTTCCTCCTTAAGGAAGCAAGAGTGTGGTTGACTTGGGTTTGGTGACGAGGTAAGTCTCCGGACTTACTTAGCTCGTATTTTACGTATTAGCATTGATGTGTGTTTGGTGGTGCGTGTTTATGTTTTTGTTATAACTATTAAATCGGTAAATAGGACCACCGACCTTATATGTATATTTTGGCCCAATTGTATGATAACGGGCGGTGACAATACTGCCTAGCCCATAGTGAGGTCTAGGGGATTCTCGGCGACTAGCCCGGCGGGTTAGATGAGCGGATGCATCTGTACCATTCTTTGCCGGTAAGTAGGGACCGAGGCGAGACCACGGTGGTCTCGTGTCACAAACCAAAGTGGAATTAGAACGGGATACGACTTAATGATGTAAAGATAATAAAACGGACTTGCGTGTTTTATGTTATGTGCTATGTATGTGTTTGTGCCTTCACCGCTTTTCTAATGCCTAGAATATTAGCTAACGGTTTTAAACCGTTTGTGTAGATGACTTGCAGGTTAGGGATGCCGCCGAGTGAGGCGGAGGAGTGGACAGCCGGGGTCTCCGTACATTATAGGACGGGGATGTTTTTGGGTTATGTTTTCGTATTGTGGATTGTTGTACGGTTTAAGTTTCGTATTAGAGTTGTGTTGTTTTGAGGACTCGGCTGAGTTTCCAAGTTGTAGTTTCTTACTTTTCGATTTCCGCATACATTAAAAACGTTTTGAGTTTTCTCCTTTATTTGTGCCTTGTTGGAAGGTCCGGTGAAATTGTTGTCAAGCTAAGGGTCGGGACCCATTGTGAGGTCTCGCCCGTAGCATCCCGAGTCCCGCGGATTTGGGGTGTTACATGACATACGTTAGTACGTCACATATTAACACTACATGCATTCTTACAAAAGTGATATATCATCATCATGATATCCACATGCCAAAAAAGGGCCTTACATCTCACTTCATTGATTCATAACTTCATACATGTTTAATGTTTACATAAATTATAATTTTTTTATATGTAGTAATCACATTGAAAAGCATTGCAAAAAGAGAATTTGACGTCCTTGACTTATCGGGCCAAAACCACCTTAGACGAAAGGTATGCTCTAGCCCATCTTAAGGCAATGAGCTTAAACACAAAATTGTGGAGAACAATGATGCCATTTCCCAAGAGAAGTAAAAAACAATTGTAATCCTTTGCCATCACATCCACACAAATCTCAAAACTAAGCTTATTTGTAGAGGATCCTAAGACTTGTGGGAAAGCTTGAATAAACGGTATAGACATCAAAATGAGACCCTTCTTCCACAACCTTTGTATGAATGAAACACTTTAAGGTTTCATGATTTCACGTTACCATCACTAGGTATAATACTATTATTTACAAGATGACCTCCCAAATTGAGAATAAGTAATCATACCATCACCCAACAAAAAATGTAGGAGAAAACATTTTTCACTATGCATGCCTCAAATATGTGGTTACAACACCAATATAAAGAGAAACTTCAAGAGGCATTCAAGTCTTTTGAAAATATTGTTGGTTGTTGAGAAGAACAATGTACTCTTAATGAAAAACCACAACCTCAAACTCACTAGATCAATAGTGGCTAAAGCCAATTCAACGAGTAAGACATTCTAAGATAGGAATGTCAAGTGTAGGGAACCTTTTAATTCTAAGTTTATGTGTCGTTTTGTACACCATGTAAGTTTTGGAACTTTTTGAATTTTTTGTAAAATTGAGTGACCTTTTGTGTTTTTTGTATGACCTTGTGCAAAATTTTGGCTGCATGTGACATTGGAAAGAGTTGTTTTTTATAACAACTTGTAAAGCAAAGTGTGCTAGCATGCTTTCATCAAAATGTGAAGCAAGTGGGCCAACAAACTAATGGGCCGGTTAACTGTGCTCTCTTTAGATCCGAAAGAAACACAACAACAAACAAAACAAAATGATGAGGCAACACTTGTTTAAGGCCAAAACTCAACACTATTCATTCAATACAACACAAAAAACTTAGAGAACACGATACACAAAGAGAAAAAGAGAGTGACGTACATAGAAAGAGAAAACTACAAACGAGAAAGAAAATAGGGATCGTGAGAGAAGACGTCGAACAAGGGAGAACACCGGTTCAAGGAAGAGAGAAAGAAAGTCACGTAGGACTGCAGGATTCAACGTGAAGAGGCTTTCACCGAGATCTCAAGGAGCCTTTCTCTTCTTTTGATTTTTGTGTTTACTCGTTTTGTATGTGTTTTTATCTTTGATCTATATAGTCGGTGCATACCGGGTCACTCTTGAGGGCAGTAACATGTTTAAGTGGTTTGGAACAGGATCGATCTAGAACCGTTCTTGTTTGTCTTTGAAATTGGATAATTTACATAAATCCGACCTAAATCGTGCAAATACTTAAAATCGAAACAATAAATGAACGGTGAACTAGGGAGAACACCGGTTCGAGGAAGAGAGAAAGGGAGTCGCGAAGGACTGCGGGATTCAACGTGAAGAGGTTTCACCGAGATCTCAATGAGCCTTTCTCTTCTTTTTGTTTTTGTGTTTATTTGTTTTGTGTGCGTATTTATCTTTGATCTATATAGTAGGTGCAATAGGGTCCCTCTTGAGGCCAATATTGTGTTTGAGTGGTTCGGAATGAGATTGATCTAGATCCGTTCTTGTTATCTCTGAAATGGGATGATTTGCATAAATCTGACCTAAACCGTGCATATGCTTAAAATCGAAACAACAAATCGGTATCAGAGGTGTTGTTACGTTTCTTGCACTATATTTGTTTCTTGCTGTAAATTTCTGCGATAAAATGATATACTTGTGAATCTTGCTTCCGCTGCACATGCTCTATCCTTTTTTTTATGCAACTGTATGTTTTGAAATTTTGATAACTGCAAGTTCCGATTTCTAGAATTGTTCTCTGTGTATTGTAGGAGTTTATATCACTACTGTATTTTTACTTGACAGTCTCGTTTATTCTAAGATTACTTTTAGTTCTTGTTGTGTTTATATATATAAAACTGTTAGAGATTTGTTTGTTATCAAATTATTTGTTCTTTACTAAGTTGTTTTATAAAAACTAACCTAATGTAAGTTTTTAATGGTAGAAAATAACAATCCGGTTAAGCCATTTGATGGCTCAACATACTTTGCAATGCGGCAAGTAAAAAATAAAAGATGTATTGATCAAAGAAGTGCTGGAAAACTGTGAAAGGGGAGTTCTCGGAAAACCTTAATGAGGATGAAATAAAGGAGCTAGATGAACAAGCACATTCAGAAATACTGATTTGGCTTTCCGATGAGGTAGCTCGTCAACTTGTAAGTATTACTAGCTCTAAACTATTATGGAAAGGTTTAGAACAGTTATATCTTACAAAATTCATGCTTAGTCGTACTTCCTTTCTATGTCGCTTGTTTACCTTTGAAATAGATGTTTCCTTGTCATTACATGCTAATCTTGATAAATTTTTGAAAATGAATCAAGACCTTGAAAGATGTGGTGATAAGATTGTTGATTCTCATCAAGTTGTGATTCTTTTGAATTCTTTACCTGCTGAATTTGATGGATTTGAAGATGTCATTCAACTTGGTAGAGATGAATTGTCTAAGATAAAAATCATAGGATCTTTGATTGAGAAGAATGAGATCCCTAAAGTGTTTAAGCATGCTTAATCTGAGAATTATGTTGACAATAAAATTGGTTTCGATTATGCATGTTGAGGGAGATTATAAAGTTGAGAACAATGTTAAAAAGAAAAGGCAATCTGATGTAAATAATAAGAAGTGCTTTTATTGTGATAAGATTGACCATTTCATAAGAGATTGTAAGAAAAAGAAAGTTGATGATATGAATAAAACTGAGCATTAAGTTTCTGCTGTTTTAGAATCTAGATTGAATTACCTTGTTGAGTTTCTTTTGCTTGATCGCACATGTGATGCTAATACTTGGATCATGGATTTTGGATGTTCTTTGCATGCTACACCTTATAAGTTCATGTTTTAGTATTTGCATGAGTTTGACGGTAGTAGTGTCGTGCTAGGTGATCATGCATGTTTGGATGTTAGAGGTATTGGAAATGTACCTTTCAAAATACATGATGGGAGGGTAATGGTTCTTTAAAAGGTTAGGTGGGTGCCTAATCTTAGAAGAAATCTAATTTTTGAGTTCATTTTGGATGAGAAAAAATGTAGAATTAGATCAAACCATGGTATTAAGGATGTCATTAAAAATGGAAAAACTCGTATACATAGTATTAAGTGTAACGCCCGGAATTTTATTAATTTTATTCCGGACTTAGAGCGCCTTGTAGGTTATCCCGTAGGTCCGAGATGCCGAGTGCCTGAATTTATTCCTAAGAAAATCCCGAGCCGACTCGTCGTTTTTCCCTTTTTCCCGTGTTCTGACCTTTCGTTCCGAGTCGAAGTGATAAGGGGTCATTTCCGACCCCTCGTTCCGGGCAAAAGAGGACAAGATGGCTATTGTCCCATCTTGACAGCCTTGTCCCCTTCCCTCTCTCTCTCCTTCCTTCACTTTCACGTTAGTTTTCTTCCACACTTCTCTTCTCTTCTCTCCTCTTCACTTCTTCTTCCATTGTTGCTTGAGACAGCTGGGGAATGCAGAAGAGGATCTCAGGCTGTTGGTAAGCTCTTCCCTCTCTTCCCCTCTCTTCTTTGCTGTCTTTCTCCCTTCCTTCTTCCCTCCTTCATCCATAGCCATGGATAAAGCTTTTGAGTGGTTTTTACTCAACTCCTTGCATGGCTGCGTTCTTAGCTCGATTAGGTCGAGGAGAGGTGCCTAAGAACAGTGGTGGGTGTTTGGAGAAGATCCAACAGGAGAAGAAGCACTTGGGAGCCAAGGATCCACGATCGAAAATGAAGAAGACGACGTTCTGCAGCACGACCGCGGGGGCGGATCATCACGGCCGCGGGCGCGGACGGTCGCAGGGGCGGCTTAGCATGGCCGCGGGAGCGGCAAAGCACCGCCGCGGGTGCGGCTCGGCATGGCCGCGGGGGCGGTGGCAGGCTCACGGTAGGCTCACGGCTCAGCACGGCCGCGGGAGCGGCACATCACCGCCGCGGGGCGGCACAACACCGCCGCGGGTGCGGCTCGGCATGGCCGCTGGTGCGGCTCGGCATGGCTGCGGGGGCGGCGGCAGGCTCCAGGACAAGACGGCCGCGGGGCGGCTCCCTTCCGCCGCGGGTGCGGCCGGCAGCGTCGCAGGGGGCGGCCTCTGGTTCCGCAGGGGCGGCTCCTGCTCCGCCGGGGCGCCAGCTTGACTCCGCGATTGCGTTTTTTCGACAGTAGGTTCCTCCTCTCCTTTCCTCTTCGTTCCTCTTCGTTCCTTCCTTAGTATTGATGTTGGATCATGTTAGTAGCATGCCTAGATGGATCTAGAGTAGCTTGGAATGCCACTTAGTGGTTGTGAACCTAGGAGCCCTTAAGGCTCGATGTAAGTGATGGATATGAGCATGTGAGCATGATGGACCTTCTAGGCTAGCTTGTGCCTCTTTGGTTGAGGATTACTATCTTGTGGAATTATGGACTGTTATGGGCTGTTGCATGTGTTGAGAGTGTGATGAGTACTTGGGACCTAGGATGCATTCCTAGTTTGAGGGATAGGTGATCTTGCATAGATCACTAGAGTGAAGCCTAAGACTTCTTGAGTGTGAGTATGTATTGATATGCATATCTCTTGTGAGCAGGTTGTGGGCTTCCTCCTTAAGAAAGCAAGAGTGTGGTGGCTTGAGTGTGGTGACGAGGTAAGTGTCCGGACTTACTTAGCTCGTCTTTTACGTATTATCATGATGTGTGTTGGGTGGTGTGTGTTTATGTACTTGTTATAACTATTAAACCGGTAAATAGGACCACCAACCTTATATGTAATTTTGGCCCAAGTGTATGATAACGGGCGTTGACAATACTGCCTGGCTCAAGGGAAGTCTAGGGGATTCTCGGCGACTAGCCCGGCGGGTTAGATGGTCGGATGCATCCGTACCATTCTTTTCCGGTAAGTAGGGACCGGGGCGAGACCATTGGGGTCTCGTGTCACAACCGAAGTTGAATTATAACGGGATACGAGTTAAGAATAAAAAGATAATAAACCGGACTTGCGTGATTTATGTTTTGTGATATGTATGTGTTTTTGCCTTCACCGTTATTCTAATGCTTAGAATATTAGCTAACGGTTATAAACCGTGGTTGTAGATGACTTGCAGGTTAGGGACGCCGCCGAGTGAGGTGGAGGAGTTGACAGCCGGGGTCTCCGTACATTATAGGACGGGGACGGTTTTTGGGTTTATGTTGTTTATGTCGCTAGTTGGATGTCTTTGCATGTTTAGACTTTCGTATTGAGGTTCTATCGTTTTGAGGACTCGGTTGAGTTTCCACTTTGTACTTCTTACTTTCGGTTTCCGCATACATTAAAACGTTTTGAGTTTTGCCTTTATTTGTGCCATGTTGAAAGATCCGGTGAAATTTGTAACACCCCGAATCCGCGGGACTCGAAGTGCTACTGGGCTAGGATCTCACAATGGATCCTGACCCTAGCCTGACAACAAGTACACCGATCTTACAACAAGGCACCGATAGATTAAATACAAAACATAAAACTGATATAGATAAATCTCAAAAGATGACCCATAAGTACCGCTGAGTACAAATACAACAACACTGTACAATAAAAGAACCCATAATCCCCGATATAGACCCAGTGTACGGAGCCCTCAACGGATCACCGCCTCTAGATCACTCTGCAGTTTACCTAACCTACAAAGTCTACAACACGGTATAAACCCTTAGCTAACCATACACATATACAAGAAGATGCAGGAGCACAAACCCACGTCAAAAAAGCATAAACACCACAACATGATATCACGCATTTACCCGGTTTATTATCTTAAATAAACATCGTCCAGCACACGCATCGTATAATAAATATCTCAATATAAACGTATGTGACACGAGGAATATAACCCTCGCCTCTCAGGAATAGTGCCAGCTAGAGTGGAGATCCAGTCCCACCTCCCGTGTACCCTATGGGAGTGGAGCAGGTGGCCGGTCCACTGAGCTATACTGGCCTGCCCGTAGAGAACCTCTAGACTCCCAGCGGGATGAATGGACAAGTTGTCACGGGCCCTACAACGGGCAGTCGATAGATCATAGGTCGGTAACAACAATATCACATACGGCTATAAAGCATAAACACACACCACTCAAGCACACATCCAATATAAGGATGACAGCTAAGTAAGTCCTATGGACTTACCTCAACCTCGGGAGTCTCAGACTCAAACACACTCGGCTCCGCTCTGGAGATCAACACAGCCTAAACAAGGTTTAACAGATAGATCACAAACATATCCATAACAGGGGTCACACCTAGACCCAAGGGATCCATACGGATCATATTCCAACTCGTAAACCTCAAGGCCGTAACCGGCATAAACAGTTCCGAACATAAACTCATTCTAACCTCATACTCGCACCTAGCATGGCACTAACCCTCATACTAGGAAATGAAAGGATCTACCTTAATCTAGGTAGAACCGGAACAAGACGCACCTGCGTGAAGGAAAGACGCAGGAGCGGAACACAGGCGACCGCAGGCGCGGCGGCACTCAGCCGCGGGGGCGGTGACACGAGCCGCTGGCAACGCTGGCACGCCGCTGACACGGCGCGGGCGCTGCAGCACAGGTGCCGCGGGGGCGGTGACTCTTGGACGCGGGTGCGGGGACAAGGCTCCCGCAGGGGGCGGCTGGCTGGACCGCGGGGGCGGCAACGATGCATAGGCGATCCCACGATTCCTCTTCGGCTCTTCACGTGATCAGGTCACGTCTTCTCTCATCCAAAGTTCAGTACATACATATATATACACATACCAACATCAACACACATCTATGCAAGCATCTAATCCTAAGCTATGGAGGAAGAACAAGAAAGGAAGAAAAGAACAAGAAGATCCTTACCACACTTGTGGTCTAAGGCTGCAGGGGAAGATCAACACACACCAAGGCTGGCTTCCAAGCTCAGCAAACTCACATACATCAACAACCACATCAACTCTCAAGCCAAAACTCTTCCAAAAACTCATGAACAAGATCAAGGGAAGGCAAGGGAGGAAGGGCAAGCAAAGGAGGACGTGAGAACTGGAAAAGGAGGTGAGGAAGAAACCCTTCATTGGCCAAGGAAAAGAAAGAAGTAAGCAAAGGGTAAAACACGGGTCAAAGGAGTCAACAAAGCCGACTGCAGCCGCCGGAAACCGCAGGGGCGGAATCCAGCGCCGCAGGGGCGGGAACCCGCAGGGGCGGCACCCCGTGCCCGCGTGTGCGGCTGGCCGATCTCGGCCCAAGCCAATCTCGACTATGGTCCGATCTCGGTCCGAACGACTACGGCTCTTACATCTCTCCCCCCTAAAAACAAGTTTCGTACCGAAACTTGTACAAACCCGGAAACCCCTCGGACTCAAAAGTCGAGGTACAACTTTCTCTATCGGAGGTATCATCTCCGCACATAGGGTATCAACCTATACCCCTCTATAACCTCAAACACTGGCATGGAGAAGCATCATCTCCCGCAAAAGATCACAATACTGTCTAGGGCCTAGAGGTAAAACATCTCTAGCTCTAACGTCACAACACAAGGGCATGGAGGGAAAGCATCTCCATCCAAACTATGTCCATCAAAATAGCCTGGAGGAAGAACCATCTCCAGCTAGACCCTAACCGTACTAGCACCACAAGATCTAATAAGATCGCACATCACCGATAGCACGAAAATAAACATAGCATGACGTATAAGCACATAAGCACATAAACACATAATCACAACATTCACCAGGATAGGGCTAAGACCTACTCCTGGATCCTATAGGTATATCTATCTCGACGTAGAACTCTGGATAGTTTCCTCTGGATCCTATCCTTAGTCTTTCATGTAGCCTCAACAGGTCCTCGATTCAATCACTGTATTCTTCACATAGGGGTGTCCCTTGAATGCTGGTGTCCCATACCTCGCTCCAAGATTGCAATCGGATACTGAACAAGAGTGTGGTCCAGCTCGACCACCTCAGTTGAGACATGGGAAACACAAGATGAACACTCTCTAATCTCGGAGGCAAAGCTAATCTGTAAGCTGTGCTCCCAACCCGATCCAGAATCTGGAATGGTCCGACATATCGGACCCAACTTCCTCTTACTACCAAGCATCTAACATTTCGTGTCGGAGACACTCTCAATCACGTAGGGGTTCCAACTCTGAACTCTAGGGGTCTACACCTCCTGTCTACATAGGGCTTCTGACGGGTTTGTGCCGTCGGTGTCCTTTCTCTAATCAGTGTTACTCTAGCCACATCATTCTGAATCTGATCAAGGGTCTACCCATTAACAGTACTAGGCTCATCCAACATAACGGTGTACAACATCTCTGTCCACACTGTCCCCAATCCAACATACAAACTCGCAACATAATCTCCAATATCTGCAGGTTTCTCATTGACTGACCATCTGTTTGAGGATGATACGCAGTAGTACAATGTAAACTCGTCCACCAAGGCAGTCTGAATCTGTTGCCTAACACTTCGAGGTAAATCGTCCATTTTTGTCGGTAACGATCGTTCTCAGTACATCATGGAGTCTCACTATCGGTCTAGTGTACTCCTCAGCTAATCCCCTCACTGGCCACGTCTCCCTGAAGGGTAAAACGTGCCGTCCTCATCAATCTATCTACTATAACCCTGATAGCATTAAGACCACGGCTCGGTCTCAGCCCAGTCACAAAATCCATGGTGACGTCCTCCCACTTCCTCTGTGGAACGAGAAGTGGATGAAGCTCACCTCCAGGTCTGAAATGCTTGATCTGGACCTGCTGGCAGGTTGCATATTGTGCCATAAATCTAATTACATCGGCTTCAACCCTTCCATCAATACGAACGTCTCAAATCCTGGTACATTTTACTCGCACCAGGATGTACTAAATAAGGCGTACAATGAGCCTCCTGCAATATCCTCTTGCCTCAACTCCGCATCAGTAGGTACACAGACGCGACTGCGGCGTCTCACAACTCCATCTCTCGGATCCTCGTCAGGAACTGGATGTCCACTCTACCCAAATCAGATCTCTTTGTAACTGCTGCTGAATTGTCAGCCTCGCTGCATCAACGCACATCCCAACTTAGCTTGGATGCATCACTATATACCACAAAATCCCTGTAACCTCTGGCTGTGCCAAAATTAGGAGCAGAAGTCAGACATCTCTTCAGCTCTTCAAAACTCTGCGTACACTGATCAACCCAAACAATTCTGGTAGTGTTCCTCAGCAAACTTGTCAGTGGACGAGCAAACACAGAAAATTCCTCCCCAAAGCATCTGTAATAGCCGGCTAGGCCAAGGAAGCTATGTGCTTTCCTTGACGTTCGTCGGTGTAGTCCATGTTGTCACTGCTTCTATCTTTGCCGGATCCCCCTTAATTCCTTCATTTGATACAATATGACCCAATAATGCTACCTCTGGCATCCAGAATTCGCGTTTAGAGTTCTTAACATAAAGTCTTCTATCCTGTAAAACCTATAACACCCTTCTCAGCCAACTCCTCGAGTTGCTTCCTCATCTTCAATATCTCCACTAGCGCCTTACAATATGGGGCCTTCGAGTTCGAGCTCGTACCAATCTCTAACTTCACAGATCATAGTCCACGCTCTTCTGGGACGACAACTAAA
>CM008283.1:29156688-29276887 GCA_002319775.1 Fagopyrum tataricum | reverse complement strand
GGCCTTGGTTAGGAGTGATCGTCTTCATAGGCAGATATGTGTGTGCGTTAAGACCAACGACAACTAGGACAATCTAATAATATGTGGTTGCAACACATGCAACAATAGGTATCTCCATCCACCACGTACTTGTACACGGAGGAGACCTGATCGTCCAATTCACATTACAGATCACTTGGTCAATGGTTAAGTGTGCGGTGCACTGCATGGATCAAAATCTCAAATTAAGTCATTAATATAAAGGGTTTGATAAGTAAATATTAAAATCAAATGATTACCTTAGAATATATTGACCTTTTTCGAAGTCAACCCACCATATCACTTCGTATCATCAAGTAATCCTCATCCGGTCTTCCCAAAACCACAACAATGGCTCTATATCCGCAATGACCATTTCCAAGGACTTCCCTCGCCCCTAATACATATGGCTCCATGAACTTCCGGAATTCTCCATCTACCCATTGATAATTTTCATCATAAGGAGTATCAACTGGACCTCGGGGATGTCCTGGACCTCGGGGACGTCCTGGACCTCGGGGACGTCCTGCACCACGTGTAGATGAACGCTCAAAAGAACTAGGATCTCTTCTTGTTGATTTCTTTGTCGGTGGTCTTCCCTTTGCCTTGACTTTTTCTGCCGGTTCCTTCATCGTCGTACTTCTTGGGTTTTCAATGTCCTCAAAGCAAGATGCCATCCTCTCCATCTCTTCTCGGGTGAGCGAGTTTGAGTCCATTCTTTCTCTAAACCTATTCAACGAAACTAGACTCGGTTCCACGCGATCATCGTCATCATTATCAAAATCATCATCGGAAAAATCAGCCGGAATCCAATGAACTTGCTTCCAAAATGGGTGTATCTGCTTCAATGAGATTGGTCTTCGAGCCTGGATTGCTAACATAAAGTCATGCACACACGGAACTCCATAAACCTTCATCCAATAACTATCCAGACATACACCAAGCTCCCTTCTAGCTCTAGCGTTGGTGTAGTTATCCCACAAGAGCGTGAAACACTCGCTTGTGACGTAGTCGCGAAGCAAGTCGAATATCGGTATACGGACCTCACGTGGAATCCTCTCTCGTGACATCTCCAAAGAAGCTTGTAACTTCTGAATTTGATCCGTGATCATCAAATGTATGTTGTCACACACCAATGGAAATCCTCCAACATTTGTATCGAGAGTCTGTTTCAGTAACTTGTGCGCGGACTCACACCTACAAAAATAAAAATTAATTACAAATCAAACAAACTTAAAAAATATGAGAAGGAAAATAACATTATTAAACATTCTTATGCATTTGTCGTCCTTGTGCCGAAATGATGACTCATATCACACCAAGCTCGAACAACTGCTTCCTTGTATAGGGTCAGCCAAGTAGTCTCAAGGTAATTCATTAACCTTAGATATGCATGCCAATGGTTCCTCATTTCCAACAAACGCCGTTGATAGCTTTCATTTGATCTCGATTCGAACAAGGCATGACATTGGGACATGAATTCGGCTCTTGCTTCCTTACACCGCAATATGACACTCACTCTACTTACAATGTTGGACTTTATGTGGAACGTGCACAAGATATGCTTCACCTCGGGAAATACTACCCTCAAGGCGCTTATAAGACCTAGCTCACGATCGGTGGCAATCACCCCCGGGATTTTTCCGTAGCACAAATACCGGACCCTCCTCAAAGCCCACTCGTAGTGATCTCTACTCTCGTGTGCCATGAATACAAAAGCAATTGCGAACGTCTTCCTTGTTCTTGTGATGCCGACTATCTCCAACAATGGCATATTGTATCTAAAAGTAATTCAAACAAAAGATTAATTTAAAGTTATGTATGACAAGATGATTGAGTTTATGGAACAAAGTAAAAACAAGACTGTAAACTTACTTGTTGGTCTTATACGTCGAGTCCATCACAATAACATAAGGAAACATGCTGAGCAAATGTCTCGAATCGGGATGTGATTGTAAGAGCCTTAGTCTTTTGAGCTGAGTTAGTCTTAGCCGCCCCTGCGGGTCGTGAGGGCTGCCCTTGCGGCTGTTTGTGCTTTCCGCCCCTGCGGCTCAAGGAACCGCCCCTGCGGTTTCTTGCGGCTGCAGCCGGCTTTGTTGACCGGTTGGACCGTGCTTTACCTTTCTTTCCTTCCTTCTTAAGTCTCGTCCTTGGCTTCTGATCAAGGGTTTCTCACTTCTTTCCAGCTTCTTCACGTTCTTCTTCTCTCTTCTCCTTCTCCTTGATCTTGCTTGAGTTTTCCTTGGGTTTGAAAGAGTTTTGTGTGGCTTTTGGTGGTTGATGATGTGTGATGTGTTGCCGAGCTTGGGAGCCAGCTGAGAGTGTGGCTTTGTTCCTTTCTTGCTGCCTAGGACCACAGTTGTGGTAAGTCATATTCTTCTTCTCTTCTTCTTTCTTGAATTCCTCTTCCTTAGCTTAAGATTAGATGTGATTGGATGTGTATTGATAGTGGAATGTGTATATATATGTATGTGTTTGGCTATGGAATGATGAAGACGTGAGTTACTCACGCGAAGAGTCGAAGAGAAGTCAGGGAAGGCCGTTTTGCACTGTCGCCGCCCCCGCGTCTAGAATCTGCCGCCCCCGCGGGACCTTGTCACCACACCCGCGCCTGGAAGCCGCCGCCCCCGCGGGACCTTGTCACCGCACCCGCGCCTGGAAGCCGCCGCCCCTGCGGCCATGGTCACAGCGCCCGCGCCAGCGTGCCATCGCGCCTGCGCCTGCTGCATTTCCGTCCCTGCATCTTTCCTGTCACGCAGGTGCGTCTTGTGCGGGATCTACTAGAGTAGTATGGATCCTTTCCTTTCCTAGTATGAGCGGGTTAGTAGCATGTTAGGTACGTATATGAGGATAGAATGAGGATGATCAGGATATCGATAGGTGCCGGTTATGGCCTTGAGGTTTATAAGTTGGATATGATCCTTATGGATCCCTTGGGTCTAGGTGTGACCCCTTTGATTGGCAGGAGATTTGATATCTCTTTATACCTTGTTATTAGGTAGTGTTGTTCTCCAGTTTTGAGCTGATAAGGTTGAGGGATGAAGTCTTAGTTAGCGAGATTTGTGCGACATTCCGAGGTTGAGGTAAGTCCATAGGACTTACTTAGCTACCATTCTTATATTGGATGTATGCATGAGTGGTGTGTGTTATATGCTTGATAGCATGTGATGTTGTTATTACCTACCTATGGTTTAGTGACTGCCCATTGTAGGGTTGTGACAACTTGCCCTTTCATCCCGCTGGGAGTCTGGGAAGTTCTCTGCGGATTGTCCAGATCTGGTAAACGGGACGGGCACTGTCTCCTCTCCCATAGGGTACACGGGGAAGTGATCCCAGATTACCACTCCAGCTGGCATTACCACCGAGTGGCGAGGGTTATATTCCTCGTGTCACATATATTCATATATATATATATATATATATACGATTTGAGTGTTGAACGTTATAAAGATAATAAACCGGGTAAATGTGTGATAGCATGATGAGGTGTTTATTATTCCATGATGTGTGATTGTGCTTATGCATCTTCTATATATATGTATGGTTAGCTAACGGTTTTCTACCGTGTTGTAGATCTTTTGCAAGTTAGGAGAGCTGCAGAGTGATTTAGATGGGGTGATCCGCTGAGGGCTCCGTACACTGGGTTTTATGCGAGGGTTATGGGACATTTCATGTGTACAGTTATATGTTTTAGTAGTACTCAACGGTACTTCTGTATTACCTTTTGATATTTATATATCAGTTTCATGTTTTGGATTTAATCTATATGTGCCTTGTTGTAAGATCCAGTGAACTTGTTGTCAAGCTAGGGTCATGATCCATTGTGAAATCCTAGCCCAGTAGCGCCCCGAGTCCTACGGATTTGGGGTGTTACAAAGTTGGTATCAGAGCCTTAGGTTGACAACAATGACACTTGCAATCTGTGGTAGGAGGACTGTGACCCTCTCTACCTAGTTAGGTCAGATAGAGGTTTTTCGAGGTTGGGACCTTGGAAAGTCAGGCATAGTTATCAGCGCGATACGGGCAGCGAGATTGATTGCACAAGGTTGTGAGGCCTTCTGGTGTTATGCCATGAAGGAGGGGGAGAGTCCAGCGTTAGAGGATATCTCAGTGGTCTGCGAGTTTACAGACGTATTTGCTGAGCCGTCCAGTTTGCCATCTCAGAGGAATGTGGACTTTGGCATTGAGTTAAAGCCTGGTACGAGACCGATCTCGAAGGCCCCATATCGGATGGCGCTTGTCGAGATGTTGGAACTGAAGAAGCAACTTGAGGAGTTGGCTGAGAAGGGCTTTATTCGCCCTAGCGTACCCCCGTGGGGAGCACTTTTCCTCTTCGTGCGGAAGAAGGACGAATCGTTGAGATTGTGTATTGATTACAGAGAGCTGAACAAGGTGACCATCAAGAACAAGTATCCATTGCCTCGTATTGATGACTTGTTATATCAGCTTCATGGAGCGATAGTGTTCTCCAGGATTGACCTGTGTTCGAGGTATCACCAACTGAGGGTGAGAGAGCAGGATGTGCACAAGACAACCTTTCGGACCAGATATGGACACTACGAGTTTGTAGTGATGCCATTTGGGCTTACGAATGCCCCAACGGTCTTCATGGAGTTGATGAACAGCATATTCATCGACTTCCTGGATCAGTTTGTGGTAGTCTTCATAGATGATATTTTGGTATACTCTCGCAGCAGAGAGGAGCATGCAGGACAGTTGAGGACTGTATTATAGGTTTTACGAGATAGAGAACTTTATGATAAGTTCTCTAAGTGTGAGTTCTGGATGCCAAAGGTAGCATTCGAGTCATATTGTTTCCGCCGAGGGGATCAAGGTTGATCCGGCGAAGATAGAGTCAGTAGCAGCATGGACGACACCGACGAACGTCAAGGAAGTACGTAGCTTCCTTGGTCTAGCCGGTTATTACCGACGCTTTGTGGAGGGATTTTCTGTGATTGTCCGTCCACTAACGAGCCTGCTGGGGAAGACTACCAGATTTGTATGGTGTGAGCAGTGTATGCAAAGTTTTAAGGAGCTGAAGAGACATCTGACTTCCGCTCCTATTTTGGCACAACCAGAGGGTACAACTGATTTTGTGGTTTACAGTGATGCATCCAAGATAGGCTAGGGATGTGTGTTGATGCAGCGAGGCAGAGTGATTGCATATGCGTCTAGACAACTGAAGACGTATGAGGAGAACTACCCAACTCATGATCTGGAGTTGGCCGCAGTAGTTCATGCATTGAAGATTTGGAGACATTACCTGTATGGTGCTACATGTCAGATCTTCACAGACCATAAGAGTCTGAAGTATATTTCCACGCAGCGGGAATTGAATAACCGCCAGCGTAAGTGGTTTGAGCTGATCAAGGATTTCGATCTGGAGATTTTGTACCATCCGGGGAAGGCGAACGTTGTCGCCGACGCCCTAAGCAGGAAGACGCCTCGAGAGCAGGCGATTGCGAGGTTGACAGTTCAGCATCAGTTGTAGAGAGACCTTATTTGGTTGGAGTTGGACGTCCAGTTTCTTGATGAGGACGCCCAACTGAGTACTTTAGAGGTTCTTCCTGATCTATTGGGTGAGATCCAACAGAAGCAGGGGACCTGCCCGACACTGATGAGGATCCGACAGAGGATGTCTCAGGATGAGGCACCACAATTCCTTCTAGGAGTAGATGGAGTGTTGAGACGTCGCGGTCGCGTCTGTGTACCCGCTGATGCGGATCTACGCGAGAGGATATTACAGGAGGCTCACTGTACGCCTTATTCAGTGCACCCAGGTACGAGTAAGATGTACCAGGACTTGAGACATTTATATTGGTGGGGAGGGATGAAGCCCGATGTAGCCAGATTTGTGGCACAGTGTGCGACTTGTCAGTAGGTCAATATCGAGCATTTCAGACCTGGAGGTGAGCTCCATCCACTACCTGTTCCATAGAGGAAGTGGGAGGACGTCACCATGGATTTTGTGATTGGGCTGAGACCGAGCAATAGCTTTGATGCCATCTTGGTTATAGTGGACAGACTGACGAAGACGGCACGTTTTATCCCTATCCGGGAAACGTGGCTAGTGAGCAGATTAGCAGAGGAGTACACTAGGCATATAGTGAGACTCCATGGTGTACCGAGGACGATCATCTCAGACAGAGATGGACAATTTACCTCGAGGTTCTGGCAGCAGATTCAGACTGCCCTGGGGACGAGTTTGCACTTCACTACTGCGTTTCATCCTCAGACAGATGGTCAGTCAGAGAGGACCATTCAAACACTAGAGGATATGATGCGAGCTTGTGTGTTGGATTGGGGACAAGTGTGGATGGATCATCTCCCACTAGTTGAGTTCTCATACAACAACAGCTGGCATGCATCTATTGGGATGGCCCCATATGAGGCACTGTATGGACAGAGATGTCATACTCTGTTATGCTAGGATGAGCAGAGCAGTGTTAGTGGTTTGACACCTGATCAGATTCAGGATGATGTGGCTCGTGTAGCATTGATTAGAGAGCGGATGCTGACTGCACAGAGCCGTCAAAAGTCTTATGCAAATTGGAGGTATAGACCCCTAGAGTTCAGAGTAGGAGCCCATGTGTGGCTGAGAGTGTCTCCGACATGAGGTGTTAGACGCTTTGGCATTAAGGGGAAGTTGAGCCCCGGATATGTCGGACCGTTCGAGATTCTGGATCGGGTTGGGAGCGCAGCATACAGATTAGCCTTGCCTCCGAGATTAGAGGGTGTTCACCCTGTGTTTCACGTGTCTCAGCTGAGGGAGTATATACCAGATCCGAGACATATTGTGAGTTATGATGATTTGGTGGTCGAGCCGGACCACACTTTTGTTGAGCACCCGATTGCAATCCTAGAACGAGGCATGAGACGCCTGTGTTCGAAGGACATTCCTATGCTGAGGATACAGTGGTCGAGACGAGGACCTGATGAGGCTACATGGGAGACTGAGGACAGTATTTAGAGGAACTATCCAGAGTTTTATGCCGAGATAGATGCACCTGTAGGATCTACGAGTAGATCTTAGTACTATCTTGGTGAGTGTTGTGATAATGTACTTATATGCTATGATGTGTTTATTTTCGTACTAGCTATGATGTGATTTGTGATCTTATTAGATCTTGTTGTGCTAGTGCGATTGATGTTTATAGCTGGAGATGGATCTTTCCTCCATGTTATTGAGATACGATTAGGATTTAGCTGGAGATGGTTATTCCTCCATGCTATTTTGGTGGACATAGTGTTGCTGGAGATGTTTTTCCTCCATGCCTTGCTTTTACGAATATGATACGGCTAGAGATGATTTTTCCTCTATGCCTTGGATAGTATAGTTTTTGTTGTTGGAGATGATGTTTTCCTCCATGCTCGTGTTTTGTGGATATAGGGAGAGTTATACCTCGGCTTTTGAGTCCGAGTGGTTTGAGGATTTCACAAGTTTCGGGACGAAACTTGTTTTTAGGGGGGTGAGATGTAAGAGCCTTAGCCACCCCTGCGGGTCGTGAGGGCCGCCCTTGTGGCTGTTTATGTTTTCCGCCCCTGCGCCTTAGGGAACCGCCCATGCGGTTTCTTGCGGCTGCAGCCGGCTTTGTTGACCGGTTGGACCGTGCTTTACCTTTCCTTCCTTCCTTCTTAAGTCTCGTCCTTGGCTTCTGATCAAGGGTTTCTCACTTCTTTTCCAGCTTCTTCACGTTCTTCTTCTCTCTTCTCCTTCTCATTGATCTTGCTTGAGTTTTCCTTGGGTTTGAAAGAGCTGTGTGTGGCTTTTGGTGGTTGATGATGTGTGATGTGTTGCTGAGCTTGGGAGTCAGCTGAGACTGTGGCTTTGTTCCTTTCTTGCTGCCTAGGACCAAAGTTGTGGTAAGTCATCTTCTTCTTCTGTTCTTCTTTCTTGAATTCCTCTTCCTTAGCTTAGGATTAGATGTGTTTGGATGTGTATTGATAGTGGAATGTGTATATATATGTATATCTTTGGCTTCTGATCAAGGCCGTTCTGCACTGTCGCCGCCCCCGCGTCTGGAATCTACCGCCCCCGCGGGACCTTGTCACCACACCCGCGCCCGGAAGCCGCCGCCCTGCGGCCACGGTCACAGCGCCCGCGCCAGCGTGCCTTCGCGTCTGCGCCTGTTGCCTTTCTGCCCCTACGTCTTTCCTGTCACGTAGGTGCGTCTTGTGCAGGATCTACTAGAGTAGTATGGATCCTTTCGTTTCCTAGTATGAGCGGGTTAATAGAATGCTAGGTACGTATATGAGGATAGAATGAGGATGATCATGATATCGATAGGTGCCGGTTATGGCCTTGAGGTTTATAAGTTGGATATGATCCTTATGGATCCCTTGGGTCTAGGTGTGACCCCTTTGATTGATTTGAGATTTGATATCTCTTTATACCTTGTTATTAGGTAGTGTTGTTCTCCAGTTTGGAGCTGATCAGGTGGAGGACATACCGAGGTTGAGGTAAGTCCATAGGACTTACTTAGCTACCATCCTTATATTGGATGTATGCATGAGTGGTGTGTGTTATATGCTTGATAGCATGCGATGTTGTTATTACCTACCTATGGTTTAGTGACTGCCCATTGTAGGGCTGTGACAACTTGCCCTTTCATCCCGCTGGGGGTCTGGGACGTTCTCTGTGGATCGTCCAGATCTGGTATATGGGACGGGCACTGTCTCCACTCCCATAGGGTACACGGGGAAGTGGTCCCAGATTACCACTCCAGCTGGCATTACCACCGAGAGGCGAGGGTTATATTCCTCGTGTCATATATATATATATATATATATATATATATATATATATATATATATATATATATATATATATATATATATATATATATATATATATATATATATATATATATATATATATATATACGATTTGAGTGTTGGACGTTATAAAGATAATAAACCAAGTAAATGTGTGATATCATGATGAGGTGTTTATTATTCCCTGATGTGTGATTGTGCTTATGCATCTTCTATATATATGTGTATGGTTAGCTAACGGTTTTATACCGTGTTGTAGATCCTTTGCAGGTTAGGAGAGCTGCAGAGTGATTCAGACGGGGTGATCCACTGAGGGCTCCGTACACTGGGTTTTATGCGAGGGTTATGGGGATTTCATGTGTACACTTATATGTTTTAGTTTGTACTCAGCGGTACTTATGTATTACCTTTTGATATTTATATATCAGTTTCATGTTTTGGATTTAATCTATTTGTGCCTTGTTGTAAGATCTAGTGAACTTGTTGTGAGGCTAGGGTCAGGATCCATTGTGAGATCCTAACCCAGTAGCGCCCCGAGTCCTACGGATTTGGGGTGTTACAATGATATAAAGAAATCAATCACCTCATTCGATTCCGTACTTCTCCTCGTATTAACGTAATATCCCCGTTCTTTCGACGTATGAAGTGCTTGTTGCAACGACCCTCTTACTTGGGCTTGTACCTTTCTAATTTTCAAACCGGCATTGTATATTTTCCGGATTGTGGTGAGATTGTCAGGATCCTCTAATTTCACGGATAATAAAACCGCACACGGTTTTAACCCGGCACTCAATTCACGCTCTACCTTTTTTGCCTACGTGGGGGTCAATCGTCTTGGATATGCATAACCTCTTAGAACTGACGGAATTACGTGGTTGTGGACTCCACATACAACCCTCAATGACCATTTCTCTTCTTCAAGTTGTGTCCTCTCAAGTTCAAACTTGCACTTACACTTCTTCGAATTCTTCTTCCGACTAGAACTAGGAACATGATCAGGATCAACATCTTTGAACTTTCTAACATCTCCGTGTCTATCACATGCCAATTGTAAGATACGAAACTCCCTTCTATCCAACTATGATTTTTTTATGACCAACACAAAAAATTCATTGAGTTGGCCATATACTTAGCCCAACCCAATACGTTTTCTCGATCTGGAAAATATCCATGGAGCTCAAACTTGGACGAAAAGTCAGTACCAATTGCACGTGAATATTCCAAATCATCCTAATTAAATTAAATTAAGTGTAAGTTCGACATTTACCAAAAAAAAAAAGTGTAAATTCGACAATTTCGGATATCTACTCTAAAACATGTGTAAATTAAGGGGAAAACAACTTATGACTAAAATTTGTATGTTTATTAAGGTAATATAAGCTTTTTATTACTTATTTTATTTTTTGATCATTATAACTATTTAAATTAAGTTACTTAATTATCTACTTAATGTAAGTTCAATGTGAAATCTTCAATAAAATCCACATTAATTAGATTATATGACTTTATTTGTTTTAAATTAAAATTTATTATGGATTCAATTTATTAAAACTAATTTAAATTTTATTAAATAGTTCACAAATATACAAATTCAACTAATGAAAAATTAGATGGAAAGTGAATGAATGGTTTTGGAGATTAATTATACAAAACCTTGTGGGCACCACAAGTAATTACATAAAATGTTGGTTACCAAATAAAAAGTTCAAAACTTCATGGACGCCATGAGCAAAATTAATTACTTTAAAGTGATAATTGTACACTTACCTCAATATGTGTGACAAATTCTTCCGGATCACTATACTTGTTGATATCAAAAGGCAGGTTGTACTTTCACATTCGGATTCTACATCTTCTTCGGAATATGTCGACATTTTTTGCGGACTTATAAAACGACGTGTTGTGGATGTGAATAGGATTCGTTTTGATGCAATTTTTTCAGGTTCGGGAAAAGCGGCCTACGATGTAGGTTAAAAACGATTCCGTTCCAACTTGAGGCCGAAACAGATTCACAATCCGCCCCAACTTGGGGCGGATCTGAATCCGTTTCGGCCCCAACTTGGGGCGGATTCTGAATCCGTTTTGGCCCCAAGTTGGAGCGAAAACGGAATCCGTTCCGTCGATAACTATGATAAATAAATAAAATGGTCATCACAAAATCACCATTTTTATTTTGCTCGATACAAAAGTCCTCTCTCTCTACTAATCCTGATTCAATTCTCTTCTCATGAATCTTGAACCCCATTCTTACTTCTCCCATTAAACACAAATCAATCAATCACACCCCCTACAAGTCACGTCATTCCACCCATTTACCCGTATAAATGCCCACTTCCACCCTTATACCCATGGTGGAAATATGAAGGGCCATCTTGAATCTTGAATCTTTGCCGTCAATGGCAGCAACAACCGTGAACACCGGCAAAATCACCAATTGCATAGACTAGAGGCTCCTCTCCCTAGGATCCTCCACACTCCCCACCCTCTCCCGGGGAAACTCCGACGGCTCCACAGAACCGATTAACGTTCAGTCTGTAGGGAAATCTTCCGCAAAACTTCGGTTTAAGATTCCGGAATCGATCGACCAATTCTTCAAGGGAGCGGAGTTGGGAAAATCGCTGATGACTCTCGACTGTGGCGCTGAGGTGGCGTTGATGGTATTTCACCGTCCCTCCGCCCTATTCCCTGCTCAGTTTGTGGGAATCATGATGGCCCTCCTCCTGTTTAGTTCCTGCGCTCTTTTTACTAGTCTTCTTTACCAAGAGAGCTACCCCGAATTCGCAGTGGTAACTGTCCTTATCGGCGTGGCTTTTGCGGTGGCTACCTTTCTCATCTTGGTTGCGGTTATCCTACCGGTGAAGCTGAATGTCGTGGTTTGGGCGGCGGTTCTCATGGCGGCTCTACTGGTTGCTCTTGTGGATCGTTGCTACAAAAACAAAAGCCAAGGAGAAGAAGCAAACCCGGAGAAGGAGTCGATAGACGATTTGAAGGTTGCCGGAAGGAATTGACGGGAGATGAGTTGAGGGTTGCCGGAAGAAAGTTCGACACGATATGCCTCGACGGTTTCCAGAACAAGGAATCGGAGCAGAGTCGATAGAGAGCAGAAGACAGCAATTCAGAGGACGGAAAGTTTTGACACATCTCTGCCTGCGTTTCTGGTGTGAAGAAGAATTGTTCGATTTCCTGCTACTTTTTCGTTTTGTGTTGTGATGTTTAAATCTTAATCGCTTCAAAATCGAGTTATTAGAGTTTTCATGTTTGTCCTCTCATAATCACCTCCATGATGTTAGGGTTTGTTGTTTATGTTTCAAGATGTTGAATGGATGAGGATGAAAGCCCGTAAATAAAACTTTAGGCCATTCCTTTCCTCTGACTAGGGTTTTCTCCAATTTTAAATTCCGACTTCTTTGATTCTCCTACTTCTATATCCGACGATTTTGAGGATGATAGGTAACTTCTGATCTTCTCTACTTCTTTAGGTCTATGGTCAAGCTGTATTGTTTTGATTGAACTAAATGACTTTGATTTCTCTTTTGTTATCGGTATTTTGATCTCCCTTCCACAAAATTCATTTTTGATCCTACTTATTTGCTAATTGGGTGTAGAGAAAAAGACAGAGAAAGCAACAATACAGGTTTTATTTATCATTTCTTCTTTGACATTCTCCATAGTTGCCATCTTAGGTTACAGATTCAAAGGCTCATCTCCTCCTGTTACATGGTCTTTTTTCTTCCTGTCATTATGGTGACTTTTGATTCTATTGCTGTTGAAAATATTCAGTGAACACTCAGAGAAGAAAAAACATTAGGTACTGTTCGACTTTCACGCTCTTCTTCCTCAATTTTGCATTGCAATTACATTTGTTCATTAATGTTTATATTTCGGAACCAGGTTTTGTCTTACCGATTTTTGTTTTTGTATACCTATCAATCTGTCTCTTGAATCTGGAATAGGGGAAGCTCACAAGAACTTAGCGATGGCACCAACAATGGAAGGATTGGTTCACATATTATACTACTTGGTTAGGCCTCTTGCTTTTCAGTGTTCTATTTTCAGCTCTAATGATATGTCTATGACCCAAGCATGAGTTATGGGGATTCAACCATCGTTTCTTATAGTTCAATTTACCTTTTTTTTAGGATGCATGGCATTGTTATATTTGTGGCTCTAAATATGGGAGGGGATTTGGTAAGCAAGTCGAATTTTCGTCTAAAGTTGCGTATAGATGCTTCACTTATCATACTAATGAACGAATGTAATTGCAATGCAAAATGAGGAAGAAGAGCGTGACAGTCGAACTGAAAAATTTTATTCTTCTTTGGAGATTCAGAGGTCAATTTCAACCTAGGAAAAGGAGAAAGGAGCGGGAGATTCTTTGTTTTCAACCGGTTTTTCAAGATGTCAAAGGTAATTAACACCGTAATAGTGCAGTTTTATCGTCGACTTTGTTTGTTTGTGAGTTTATCATTGAATTTGGGTGTTAATTAGTAATAGGTATTTGTTGAATTTGAAAAGGGTATTGAGAAATCGAGGCAAGGTTCAAGCTCTCATGTTGGTGTTCTTGAGGACTAATTTTGAACCCCGGAAACTGATGATTCAAACTCAAACTCAATTTCATCCAAGGATGCCACATTGGAGTCTAAATTTCTTAGGAGTTATTCAAAGAGAACACGTTGGCTTGGAATCACTCAAACATTAAGAAGCAAATCCAAAAACCAATTGCCTGCAGATTCAGTTGCTCATCCTCCATTGAGCATTCTTAAGCTGTCAAGATGGAGCAGTAGTATGAGGGAAAGGCTCTTTGTGACAGGAGATTACTTTGGTATTTGCAGATTCAATGATTGTGATTTGCCTTCTATGATTATTGATTTATTGACATTCTACTACAAAGTTTTACTCATAATTTGCTTCCTCTCATTAGTCTACAGGGTTATAATCTTCAATAGTCCTGTTGGATGCTTCTCTTGGGCTGAGTATGACATCAAGGCACCTGTGCAAGAGAGAACTGAGAGTGGTCTTGCAGCTGCTTAATCTCTAATTGTGGTGCTCTTGAAGCTCTGGAAATGAGTGATATTAAGATAGATTCTTATGGATTATAACCCATTTCTATTATGTAGATACCATCACTACCAAACATGCCATATTTGATCCATCCTTGATGCATCTTCCTATACTTGGTATTTTGTGAATTTTTAATAGACTAAAAACAAAAAGTTATTTTGAGAGACTACAGCCGCCTATGTATACAATAAGTATTAAATTTAAAGTGCGCCTTAATGTGCATGCTTTTTCAAATATTATGTGTTGTGATGTCAATGAAGATCCCATAGTTTTGTTTTTGTTATCCTTTAAACCCCGTTTGGTTGTAACTCCGGAAACGGAAACGGAATGAAAACGAATCTAGTCTACATATGTACATTGTTCATGGAATCATTACAGTTGGTTTAATGCAAAATGCACTTGCTTCCCCTACTTTGTTACCCTATAGGGTATTAAAACTAATCAATTTCTACTACAATTAGTTCAAACCACAAGAAATGATTCCCAACAACTTCATGAACAAGGGTGTACGTATGGACTAGATTCGTTTTTATTCCGTTTTCATTTCCGGAGTTTAAACCAAACGGGCCCTTAGTGTTTAGAAATTTAACATACAACTCACAAATCTCGATTTCATCTGTGACGCGAGGAGCCTCTTGTTCATCTATTATATAGGAAGGAGTGACATATTAATAAAACATTATAATAGCTATCCACCTTTAATTATTCTCTCTATTCTATGAATAACAAATTATTTTATTATTTCAACTTTAATTTGATTCTTATATAAAATACCACTTTTTTAAAGCTTATATAAATAAATTGCCTTAATTATCCCTAATGATGCCCATGCATAAATAAGTTAGTAATGTGATTAATGTTTTTGAGAGAAGATTCAAATATGGAAAATTAAAATAGTATTTAAAATTAGTAAAATGGTATAATTTTAACATAGCCTAAATAATTTAAATTTAAAAGGAGAATTTAGATAACAAAGTCACGAAATATTTTCTAAAACTAATAGCAAATTAAATATATTTAATGTAAAAAAGAAATACGATGGAAAATAAAAAATAGGGAATAGTTACAAATACGAACAGTGAAGAAATCATAAACCGAAATAGTTCGAAATACGGAGTTCAAAAAGAGGATCGAATAAGTACAAAAATTAATTTTAAAAAAACAATCGATTTTGGTATAAAAAAAACAAAAACAAAAAACTCAATTATATTATCAAAGATTTAAAAAAATTAACATAGAACATATTTCCAATTTCATTTTTAAGTTGACAGGAAAATACAACAACAATAATTTCCTGAAAAAAATCACCGAAGTTAGGTGTTCGATTCACTGGGTGAAGTTGGTCCTACATTGTACTATCGTAAAATAAACGGCCTTAACAATTTTAATATATATACCCTGCATCTGAAGTTGGTCCCACCATGGTACTGTCATATGAAAAAAAATATTACCTTATTCTAAGTCTAGCTTAAACCGAATATTTAAGCAATTCATTCAAAGTATAAAATGTAGTTGCAAGTAAAAATGTAATCTTCTTGATTGTTTATAAAAATATATTTATTTCGAGATAAAGCATAAGGTTGTCACGTTAATATTAGCGTCGACTACTTTAATATAGATATAGAAAATAAATGACAATGTATTTGGTCCAAAAAAGCCATGAATCTCACACAGAAGCTTTTTCTTTTACAAGTTTTATAATATTCCTAAACTAATAATTACAATAGTCCCATAAGATCTCGTTTTCGATACGATTCTTTAATAAGAAATATTAGTAAACTAACAAAAGTAATGAGAAATTTTTTTCTTCATCAATTATTTTGGCTATGAAACTATACATATCCATAGTGATTTCTACGGTGTTTTTTGGACCTTTAAATAAAAAATTAAAAATACTCGAACCACAACGCGTCACGTCAGCAGTCATACACTCTACTTTCTATATTTATATTGATTGATCGATTTAGTATATTTATATTGATCGATGATTGATAGGTTAACAACTCATCAATAGGTCAATGACCCACATATACATAGATAAAAAACCCTCAAAATAGTAGGTCAACGACCCTAAAAACAGTAGGTCAACGACCGACCCATATACATTAGGTCAACGACTAACACATACATTAGGTCAACGACCTACATACATTAGGTCAATGACTCATGATAGGGGTGGTCTACCGGTGAGATAACAGTAGATAAAAAAGTAAATTCACATAGTCAACGACCCACAAAACTGTACGTCGACGACAATATGTATAAAAATTATACTTGAACTTAGTCAAAAGTCCAACAAATGTATGATTTGTTCAATCTTCAAAACCTTTATTTATATAAGTTCTCGAACCATCAACCAGTCGATGTGGTATAACAAATTCTTGAAAATATTTAATGTAAATAGATCGGGCTTATAATTAAAAACATCAAAACCTTAAAAAAATATATCTAATCGTTTCGAAAAAATAAGTAACGTGAAATGGTTTCAAAAAATAATGTAATTTAAAAATAAAAGATTTGATGGCTAAAAATATTTAAAAATAAAGATTTTGTGGTGATTAATAAGAGAGTTCGATTTCAAATACTCGCACCACAACGCGCCACGTAATCAGCTATGCACTTTGCTTTAGTATATTTATATTAATTTCTACCAAAAAAAGTATATTTATATTAATTAATTAATTGATGATGATTGATGATATATTGATTATTGATTTCTTCTTTTCTATTGGGTTTTATAAAAATTAAAAATTATTCCTTGATTGTAATATGTCCCAATAATAACTAATTTGATTTTTGAATGTAAGTAATTTAATTTATAAAATTTTGAAAAAATTTGATCATACATAACAAACATGTTTGAGAAGTTATAATATTGTTGTTCTGCCGGATCGGTCGCTCAAGATCTTTGGTCTCTAACCGAACCTGACAAAAAAAATAAAAATAGTAAATTAATAAAAAAAATTGACGTTTCTATCGTATAATTTAAAACTAAAGTGCACAAATGCAGAGATTAAACTGAAAATTTAAATTTATATGTTGGATGCCTTAAATGACGTTACTAATACTCTCGTGAAAGAAGCCCAATAAGGCCCAATAACTCTATGTTTCCCTCTCGCCACTCCTTTGTTTTCTTTTTCTTCTCCATTTATCATTTATTAGTTTACCTTTATGAGATCTATACGTCTTCCACAAATTCCCTCCTCCGTCCGCCATGGATCTGCAGCAGGAAGAACTTCAATTCCTAACCCTAACTGACATTATCAAAGAATCCATTTCAATTCCAAAACAATCGTCGAAAACAATTTACCTCATAACGGTATCACTGGTATTCCCATTATCATTCGGAATCCTAGCGCATTCGCTCTTCACGCATCCAATCCTCTCAAGTCTTCAAGATCCAGACCTCCCAATTCAAGCTCAATCTCATCAATGGACGGTCCTCCTCACCTTCCAGTTCGTATACCTTCTCTTCCTCTTCACCTTCTCTCTCCTATCGACCGCCGGCGTTGTTTTCACCGTCGCCTCGCTCTACTCCTCCAAGGACGTCTCCTTCACCTCCGTCATCTCCGCGGTCCCCTCCGTCTTCCGTCGCCTCTTCCTCACCTTCCTCTGGATATCGCTCCTCATGGTTCTCTATAATTTCGCCTTTATTCTCCTCCTCTTTCTCATCGTAATCGCTGTTGATAACGATTCTCCTCTCCTATTCCTCTTCTCTGTTGTCGCCGCATTTTGCCTCTTCCTCTTTGTCCATGTGTACATCACCGCCCTCTGGCATCTCGCTTCTGTAATTTCCATCCTCGAGCAGTTCTACGGCTTCTCCGCCATGAAAAAGAGCTACGAGCTCCTTAAAGGTAGGGTTTCCATGGCGGCACAGTTTGTATTGGCTTATTTGTTCATCTGCGCTCTAATTAATGGATTTTTCGGGGCTATTGTGGTGAATGGAGACGATGAATCGCTTATATACAGAATTTTTGTTGGCGGATTACTTGTTGGGATTTTGGTAATCGTGAATCTGGTGGGATTGCTTGTTCAAAGTGTGTTTTATTACGTTTGCAAGAGCTTTCATCACCAAGGGATTGATAAGACCGCCTTGCATGATCATCTTGGTGGTTATCTTGGCGAGTATGTGCCTCTGAAAAGCAGCATTCAGATGGAGACTCTTGATGTTCAGGGACTTTGAAGATTATACCAAATTCAGATACTTAGAGATTATACACAGCGAAACTAATAGGAAAAGAAACATACAGAGAGAATGGGCAGAAAAGGCACACTCCAACAAGTTTTGTAGCTTGTTTTCAATATATTTTACTTGTTCATGTATTTGTGTTTTGTAGGATAGGATAATATATTTTATTTGTTCTTATTATTGATGTAATAAGGCTGAAGAAATTGCAAGAATTTCTTGTTGGGTTTAATTGGTATTGTACTCAAAGGAGTTGCAATAATATGATACTATAATGGAAGTATGATGAAGTTATTGTGATTGATTAGATTGGAACTAGCTAGTAAAACACGCTTTGAACAAGAAATCCCGCCAATACAATGAATATAATAAGAGAAGAGATTTGATAGACGAAACGGTGATGTTCTTTATTTATCACCACAACTACGCACTTCGCGTGCATGCGTAGTTGAGTGGTTTCAACTACGCATATTGGTGCGTAGTTGGAGTTCATTAAAAAAAATATTCAACTATGCATATGGGAGTTGTGGTGACTACTATAGATTTACGTTTAGAAACCACGTAAAATATCTTACACGCTTAGTGATGAAAGATTGACACGATTTCATTTGGTTGAACTTAAAGTAAGATTTTTTTTTTTGAAAATCCACGATGTTACTTGGGATTTTCTATTATTGTCATAAAAAAAACAGTCCGGATCTCTTTATCCCTAGGTTTGTTTCATTTATTGTATCCATATTTTTATCAATACACGTGGCATTTTTTTTATTTGATTTAAAAAAAAAATTAAAATAGAGGTGTTTCAACAATTAACACTAGTGTATTACCTGCACCTTGTGCGGAGTTGGGTTTTAATAAACTGTAATTTATAACATATTTCGGATCGATAATAGAGATAAAAACATAAATGAAAATTAGATGTAATGAAAAAATAGAATCAGACACAAAATTATTAAAAGAATCAAGAAAAAAATGATAGGATATTGTATTAGTAAAAAAAAAAGCTAGGATATTAGATTAGTAAAAAAATGCTAGGATATTATATCAGACACAAAAATGCTAGGATATTATATTATTAAAAAATGCTAGGATATTATTATAATTTTGTTATTAATTTGAATATAATAAAAAAAGGGCATCTGGAGGAGATATATTAGAAATAATTATGCCAAGATGAATTTAGAATGAGGTGATTATGTTAATCGGGATTGGCTCAATAAATTCAGATTTTTTTAATTGAAAAAGAAATCTAACATAAAAATCTATGTTAGAAAAAATTCAATAAAAAATAATATCTACGTAGTCTTGATGACATGTAACAAAATAGGTTCTTCCTTTAATAAAATATTTTTGTTAAGAGGAATACAATGATATACACCGGTTATTAAAAGTCCGGGTTATATCCTTTATGAAAAACAACATATTACTAAATAAAAACTATCTATATAGAACTAATTGTGGGATCATGACCAACCACAAATATTTCTCAAAGAATATCATATACAATTGTATCTAGGTAACTTCTTACAGGAGACAAGATAGTTGCATGCCTTTTTCTTTTCTTGAGTACAATCATAATGAAGGATGTATAAACTTTACCTCCTGTATTCAAGTCTATTTAGTAATAAAGATCATTGTTAAAGAATATACTTTCTTCTACACAACATGTTTGTCTATTGTCTGCAAGTGTTTTTGTTCTTTGTTGAAGGGTAGGGATTAATTTGAAGAAAATAACTCGTTGCTTTGCACTTGAAGAACGTAGAAAAATATTCCCCTCCTTTTGCAAGCCCACGTGTTCTTTGACGAAGAGGTGAAAATTGTAGTAGAAGTGTTTTTTTCTAAATTAAAAAGGTAACTTTAAATTCTATTTTTGTAATTATAATGTTTAACATTAACAAAACAAATCTTGACCATTCACCTAATATAAGGGTTGAGATTAGTTCATTAGGTAAGTATTAGGAGGAAGATAAAGGGGGGAGGGGATACAATTATTTAATCGCACATAACAAAGGAAGGTTCCAAACTCAATTCTCTCGTTTTATATGAAACACTTAAAAGATAACAATAACTCTCATAGATAAATATTTCATAGATAGATATCAGCATTAGAGTAGTCGGGCTCTCTAGACCCTTGAACAAAATGAACTTAGGAAGCCATACCTTATAAATTCAAATCTTAACTAATCAAAGACGAGAATAGTCGATTGGCCAAGGGGATCTTAGTCAATCGGCCAAAGCTATACTACTTTGAGTTGGAAATGAAAATCTTGAATGAAATCTAAGAAAAACTCTAAGGTTGAAAGCCTTATCTATAGGGATAATAAGGGAAAAGAAGATATATAGACACCAAAGAATTAGATTGTGGGCCCAATCGATTGACTTGGTGGGGCTTAGTCTATCGGCCTGTCTAGATAAACTTAGTGATACACTTGCTCTTAACTATTGGTCATGTGTGAGTCAGGTGCCATGAACAAAGCTTAGTCGGTCGTCCAAATAGGTCCCAATATATACCCGAATGAATACCAAAATCACTGACAAAAAGGGTGAAAAACTTAATAATCCGGGGTGATAGGTGGAAAATATGAAGCTCTTACACCCTCCACCAAAGCCTATACACCCAAAATATCTTGAATTATGTAATTTTTGTCTTAAAATCACAAAAATATGACAATCTTATTGTAACTTATGTTATAATATCACATTATAAATGATGTTATATTTTATTTAATGATACAATTGGTTTTACAACATATTAATTTTTTATTACATTTTCCAAAATACTTTAAATTAGCAATATTCATAACACTCTTAATCTCTTGGTGATGAACCAAATCATTAGTTTATCTGACAGTTGAATGTACCTGTGGGTGGGTGATATAAGCGTTTAAACCACCTATTATAAAACCTATTGTCTTCCCTAATTCAACTGAGTGAGAAGGTTAGAGATCAGGGATGATTACAAAAGGAGCAGAAGATTCAACATCAAAGTGAAGTCCTAGGCTGCCTATCCTCCTTCCTTTGTACGGCGGCGTGTGCCGAGGAGTTGAGTTTACATTGGACATGATTTCGATGGCACAACTATTTACATTTAGTGTTCTATGTTTCACTCGACCTCTTATTTTCTTGGTCGTTTCTTATGTTATCCTCTCTCTTTCTATTTCAAAACTTGACTTAACATACCAAAACTAACAATCTCTGCCGATTTATTATCTCAACCACTCCTCCAAATTTAGTAGAATGATTAGTTGGGTCTATTGATGATCTTTATTAATAGTTGATGGTATGAATAAAACCTAAAAATAGAAAAGAATTAAGCACCCCATATCAAAATACCAAACCACGACAAAGTTGTGAACAATTTGTGACCCTCTTACCTTCATTTATGGAAGAAACAACGAGTCTCAATGTGGGGAGAAAACAAGAGAAAGGTGAAAGGTGGGTGCCAAGTACATCAACGAAAGAGAAGTAAATCGAGCTTTCATTTGAGAGGAATTTGAATGCTCTTCTTCTTCGTCTTCTTTTCTTAGGCAACCTATCCTCCTTCCTTTGAAATGACGAAAATGGTCTCCCCTACATCTCCTCCCTTTATCCACATTCCTCGAAACAACATTTCTCATAATACCCATCGTCGTCCCCCTACTCCCTCTTCTTGCAAGTCTTCGCCAAAACCACGAAAAAACAACAATAACGAAAACTCCTCATCCTCTAGAGTCGGGAATCATCGTAGAAACAATAGCAATGGTAGTAATAAAGATTTTGTCCCGCCTTGTTCGCCGCTTATGAGCAAGAGACAAGCGCGAACCCTAGACCAATGGGCTACACAACAAGCAAGGGAGACGATGACAACGATTGAGAATAAGAACCAACGTGAGTCTAACATCCCATCGGCCTCCTTCAAGTCACGTACGTCTAGTAGAGACCCATCCCCCGTCCCCTCCGACTCCTCCGTTTCTTCTCTCGTACAAAAGTGGAAAAAAATCGAGACTGCGGAGAAAGACAAAGTTGAAGTTAAGGCTTCGGTGGAGAAAGACAAAGTTCGAGTCGTCGACATTATTAAGAAGTTGCCGTTGGTGGAGTGTGGGGAATCTACAACGAATTCCTCCACACCTGCCTTGTCCTCTCCTCGGATTCGGGGTCGACAAGCTTTCACAGATTTACTTTCTAAGCATCAAAGTGATCGCTATACCGAGATCAATGCAACCTCTAAAAACCAGGTTGTGTCAAAATTTCCTAAACGTGGTCGTCTTCAGGTGAATTCTCCATGTCAAAATTTTTGTAATATAATACATACATATATATACTCGTCGGCATATATATGGTTTGTCTCATATTGTCCCTTTTGGTAGTCAATGTTGAAGTTAAGGCTGCTAAGGTCTGAGGTCTCAACCCATGATCAAATACAACAAGAATCTCCAAAAGTTTCTCAATCAAACAAACTACAACAACCGAAGTCATGTACTACATCTTCCTCAATTCACAATCTAAGGTGACTCTTCACTTCATATATATATATATATATATATATATATATATATATATATATATATATATATATATATATATATATATATATATATATATATATATATATATATATATATATATTTATATATATTAATTCTCTATATTTTATATGGAATATCTCAAAAAGATATAAATTATCCTATAGACTCAAATATATTGTATTAGAAATCATGGCTAAAAGTTAGATTTGACATGTACTAATCTATCTAGTGCAAGACTAAGCGGAACATAACATTTCCTCCAATTATAAATAAATGTCGTTTTAACATTAGAAAATTTGATGACATGTATTTGTCGTTTTATGTTTTTAAGCCAAAAAATGAATAATTATAAGAGCTTTTATTGATTATTTTTATACTAAAAATATTTCTTATTGGTTTAAAAGAAGATTGAATAGTAAATAAGTGATAATATTTAGAAAAAAAAATTACAAAATCCATGCCATTTAATATTTTTTTTCTAAAAAACTAGGGCTAAAACAGCAATTAATTATGATCAGATGGACTAAGTAGTTATGGTTCACTAATACATAATGTGTACCTACGTAATATGTTACTAATAGACATGCAACGGTTAATGTATTTCTCAGGGAGAGGTTTGATACAAGGATAGTAGATGATGAAATGAGTTCACTTAAAAATTGTGATGCGATTTCTAAATCTCCGGAAAAGGTAGTAGTGCAGGATGAAGTACCTCATATAGAAACAAACCTTCCTTGCAATGAAATCGGTAATAGCAGTAGCGTCTCACCGGAAACTAACAACACGTCGTCGTCATGGGAGGATGAGAATGTGGAGGAGATGGTTTGTGAAGAGGATCAAGGAGGAGTTTATGATGATAATGACTATTTTGAAATGAATTTGGATTGGATTAATGACATATCAAGGCCTCGAAGTTACTGGCAAAGTCTAAGACAAGCTTGGTATGACCAAGTGTTTTCGACTTCCTCCAAAAATGAAATTCAGCAACTCATTCAAAGGTATACATATTGCATAATTGTTTCATGACTTGAAGTGATCGACTTTTCTAGCTATGATTTTTATTTTTATGTTATTTTATGTAGAGGAAGTGTATCAAATGTTCTTGCAAGTGATTTTCCAGACAAAATGGATAGAATAATGACGTCTTCTTTTGTTCAACGAAAAGCAACCCCAATTGACTACAACGGTGAAGAACAACGTTGTACACAAGAAGAGTCAATAACAAAAGGTGAAGAATTAGAACAAGAATTTGCTCGAGAGAAGGAGGAGGAAGAGGGTGGTATCGAGCCCGAGTGCTCAAGCTCTCATCAATGTAACAATGGTGGCTATTACTACGAACAAAATCAAACTCCATTGACAGATTTTCCATGGAAGAACTACGATAACCAAGAAGACAGTGATAATTCAGAACAATTTGAGTCTACACTTATTCCGGTGCAATCTTCGGTTACTAACTCGTTTGAGCAAGACACTCAAGGAGGCACTTTTATCAAGAACAATTCCTCAATTGTAAGTATTCAGCAACAAGTCACAGTAGGGGTGATCATAAGTCTAAAACTGAACCGAACCTATAACCGATTTTTCTAAAAACTTGGACCGAAAACAGAACCTATAAAATTAGGTTCGGTTTCGGTTTGGACCTAAAACCGAAAATCTGAAATATTAGAACCTAAAACCGAACATATTAGGGTCAGTTTCAGTTCGGTTTAGCTTTTAGACTTAATAATTAAGATAACAATCTCATTTAATTAGCATCAAGTTTAAATATTTTTTTTTAAATTAAAATTCGGGTTTTCGGTTTAACCTTCGGTTTTATTTTTTTGAACCGAAACCGAACAAAAAGGCTATTTTTAAAAAAAACAAGGACCTTAAACCGTAAATCGAACCTATAAAATTAGGTTTGGTTTTAGTTTGGACCTAAAACCAAAAATCTGAAATATTAGAACCTAAACCGAATCTATTAGGGTTAGTTTCAGTTCGGTTTAGTTTTTAGACCTAAAAAGTAAGATAACAATCCCATTCAAGCATCAAGTTTAATCATGTGTGTTAATTAAATTTCAGGTTTTTAGTTTAACCGTAACAGTTTTACAGTTTTTACATAAAACCAAACAAAAACCTTTTTTTTTTTTGAAAACAATGACCTTAGATCGAGTCTAAATTGTCGAGTTCGCGTTCGGTAGGGACCAAAATTGTCGGTTTCGGTTCGGTAAACCGAACCTAACTTGATCATCCCTAGGAGACAGTTGTGGTGCAGTCCACAACTTTGAAACCTATTTCATAGTTGACTTGATTAATTTGTGATTAGGAAATGGAGCTAATTCATGATCTTAGAGCACAAATGGAGCAAATGTACCGTGAGATGAGTGAGCTACGCAGGTCAGTGAATAACTGCGTAGACATGCAGACAAAGTTGCAAAGCTCAATTAAAGACGAGGTTTCATCTACATTGAGCCATTCCGGTAAGCTACTCAAGCTTGTGAAACCAACAAATTAAGTTGCACAATGAGTTCAAGTTTAGGTTTGGCTCAACATATGTCTAGGTTCATCCAAAGAAAAAGGGAACAAGAAGGTGCCAAATAAGGGATGTTGTTGTGTCTGCTACGAGAAGAAGGCGGATTCTGTCATGTATAGGTACATAACAAATCATTTTCTAAAATATTAAAATAAAAAAAGATTCGGAGAAAAGAGATAAAGCTAATCATAATTTTCATTCAGTTGTTGAGATTCATTTAATTACAAGTAAATTATTGTTATTTAGAACTTCATTGTAACTAAACCCTATTGAAAAATATGCAGATGCGGACACATGTGTGCTTGTTATAAGTGTGCACATGAATTACAGTGGAGCAGCGGGAAATGTCCGATTTGCCGGGCTCAAATCGTGGATGTGGTACGAGTGTTCACCGATGCATAAACAACAAAATGTATTTCGGTTTTCTCACTTGCAAGGAAGTGATTCATGTTAGGCATATCTAGGTCTTCAAAGCAAACACAATTGTGTACAGTATTGAGCAAGCCAGAGTTACAATTCCATTTTCCAATCTCATTACGATAATAGGCTGATTTTGCTTCTTTCAAATTCATCCATCCTTTCACCTATCTATACAAATAAGGAACCTAGCAAAGTTTGCTTGTTCATTCTTATCTATGTGTTCCCTCCCCATCTTGTAACTTTCCTTAAATCTTATATGAATGATATATTTTTGAATTTCTAATTGAATTATAGATTATGATATGTCATAAGTGTTTGACTAATTTTCATATTTTCAAATATAAGGGATAATATACAATAAGCCCAAATGACGGTTATATTGGGGGAAGATCATATTCCGACTCATGTTGTTAGCATGAAAAGATTAAGAGGCGTCAATACAAATGAAGTTGTAATAGGTTGTTTTGGTAAGCAATAAAATACCCACATATTTTTATAAACCTCTTATATGATTTAAGATATATATCAAGTTTGTATTCTTGTGAGTGGCGGTAATTATACAAGTTTAGTGAGACGAGAGAGCACAATTTTGGTATCAAAGCCGAGGTTACCATGGTAGGCGATCATGTATGTAAAGGTTGCTGCTAAAAAAATCTTGTGACGAGAGCCTACAAAATGAAGAAGTTCGAGATTTCACTCTTTGATGGGAAGATAAACATTAATTTATGACAAAGTACGATTCAAGACCTATTGGTATAGCGGTCTTGACCAAGATCTCAAACAGGATAAACTTGGATCAATGAGCTAGGAGAAGTGGAGAAGCATCTAGAGGAAGGTTGTGAGTACAATTCGTTTGGCGCTTGTTCTTGAGATTAAGTACACCGAGTCGAAAGAGACAACACCAAAGACGTTGTGGGACTAGCTCGAGAGCACCTATGCATCTTGAACAGTCGTTGTGCTTGAATATGGAGTGTTACTCGCTCAAGATGGATGAAGGAGGTTGATGAGGGTTGAAACATGAGCCTCAATATCGTAACTTAAAACCGTAATAATAACACACATAAACACTTAAAAAAGAAAAGAAGAGATAACTCAATATATCGAAAGTTCCTACAAATGATTTTTTTTTGGTAGAACCTGATAAGTTCCTACAAAATGATAAAAGTGAAAAAAGGGAAAATGAAGAGTACAGATAAAGTTGTAAGAAATATATCAACTTAAACATATCTCTTAAACAGTAAAACAAAAGTTCTCTGTTTAGACCAAGCCTATTCAAAGAAAATCTAAACCCACTCTAGTACAAGTTAAGTAAACAACTCGACTCGATTCATCTATCCTCACTTTTATCTTTCAAGTGCATTTCAAAGAACACAAGAGAACGATAATGATGGAGAAAAGCCAAGATACCCATAAACCCTATAGCCTTTCTCTCAATTAAAGGATTTTAGAAATCGTTAGAAGCAACTAGATCAATTGTTAGGGTTTTTCTTCTGAAAGTGAGGCATTACAAAAAAATCCAACAACAAATATAGAGCTTGAGGAAAATTTGTTACGGGTATCACTAAGAGAGAAAAGTAATAGCATAAAGAAGATCTCGGAACTATGAACTTCGAGCAATTGTGTTCATCCTTCAAAGGGTGTTCAACCGTTTTCATTAAAGCTGAACAATAACTTCGTCGTTGCGGTTAGAGGAATGATTTGTTGCGACGTTGTTTATTATATGTTGGTTTGATTCTATAAACTTGTAATCCGCTAATATAATTAAAAAAAGAGGGAAGACAATTAAAAGTCTCGTGTTTAATATAGACGAGAATATACAATAAGCTGACTTTGTGCTAAATCGAAGAAGACGACTTTTTTAAAATCATACTTAATTAGTTATAACTTTTGAAACTAAAAGCATGAACAAAAGAGCATGTAACAACATAGGATAAGAAAAAGCTATATATATTTGTAATTATGCAAGAGAACAGTTATTAAGAAGCTTGACCGAATAACACTAGACTAAGCTAACGACTAAACCATGTTATTATGGTCGAGTTTTATTGTCTGTGGTGAAAGAGAAGATATATGAATCGATCAGTTCAAAGGCTGGTAAGGCTTGAGCATTGGGTTGAGGGCCCCACTTAGGTGTAGGGACATGATCTCATTGGTAGACCCCACAAACTTGCCGGCAATGAAGACAGCTGGCATGTTTGGGTTGTAACCCATCCTTGAGAGAGCCTTCTCGAGTTCTCTCCCTTCAGGATCCTTGTCGACCTCATGCACTCGAGGCCTCACCCCAAGCTCTTGGAAAAGTATGTTCACTGCGTAGCAGAGACAACATGAGCTTTTGCTGAAGATCAACACTCCATTCTCTGCTGCCAGCCTCGTCACCTTCTCCATCCTCCAACAAGAGGATGCTTATATTAGGGTTTCCTTCTATATATGGTGCTGAGGGTTTGGAGATCCTTTGAGCGCTCACGTTGATCTATTTATAGGACCAATCAATGACTTGTGTACGTAGTGTCTTGTGCGGAACTATTAGAAATAACATAATTCAACAAACAACAAGAGGGTGACGGATTATATCTATATATATATTGGTTGAAATTTTAGAAAGACTAATGAGACCTTATAAGAGTCGTTGAATTATAATAAATAAAAGATTAAGATTGAATCAAAATAGTTAATTATATCATGATATTACTTATCATACTTGAAAGATACTATATATTTTATGTACATGAATCGTATGTTCAATTGTAAACAAATAAAAAAGAGAACTCGTAAACACAATAAAAAAATCTTATGCGAAGTAAATAGAATGAAATTTTATACAAATTAAATAGAATAAAATTACGTTCATTTAATATACTTACGATAAAAAAAATCTTATACAAATTAAAAGGAATGAAATTTTATATAAAATTACGTTCATTTGATATACTCGTTTAGCTATTGTTTATTCCCTAATAACTACTTACCATAATAACATTATTTACTTGAATGAATCTAGGATGTTCATCTATTAATCTAACGTATAAGAGGTTTTCATTACTCTCTCTCTCTAACGAACTCCTACATAATACTTGGTCATTAAGTATAACACTGAGCCAAATAGTAAAGGGCCATGCGAATACTACACGGCCATTTGTGTCGGGACGTCTTCATCCCCCGGACTCAAGACGATGATTACTTTGTCCGTTCAACCCCTAATTAAATCTGCGAAGTGTGACATTCAATATAGATTATCGTAGTGTTCTTTGAACAAGATCCTCTAACACTTCATTGAGATGCGTCAAATTTCCGATGCAAGACTGACTAAATTTGAGTATGCCATATACTTATTGTCCTTCCATGTCTACAAGTGAAAAGATGATATTTCAGCTTCAAAGACCATTCCATTATCGAATTGGGAGTAGTAGGCAGCATAATGACCATTGGTTTTGTCAAAGACATAGTGATCTTGAGATTCCATATATAATAATAGTTTTACAACAAAAGCTAAGAGATTCTTAAAGGGGTTTCAACTGTGCAAGATTCTTGATAGCAATTCAAAGGCCTCTTTGGATACTCTGAGAGTTGAGAGATAAAATTGAGTATGCTTTCGGTGTTTCAGATTCTTTTGGATTTGTTCCCACCAACTTGGAATGATTCCTCCATTTCGTCTTCCTCTATACTCTCAAGCGTACACTTGTCTTCCCCTAAACTCTTTGCATGTATTTGTAAACTTCAACTTCTAACATATAACTTGAATATATGTTAGACATAGGAGGATCTTATTTATTGTATATACGTCATTTCAATTTTCTCAATGTGTCAAAGGAATTTTCAGTTACATCTATTATTGTCACATTGCGACCAAGTATTAACAAAGGCACGTACCTAGTATAGACGGGAAGACGTGAGTCAACGTAGAAGTTTATTGATATGATCAAAATAGTTACGAATAACACTCATTGCGGAATCACACAATTTTCTCAATTTGTGAACCATTTTGTATTTAGCTAAATGAAATTATCATATTCTATATCCGAAACAATCTTGAACAATATCTTTGTGAGTGAACGTAGCCGAACTTGATGAACCGTGTAAATCTGTGTTTTGTCGTTGTTAGATTGGTTGTTTGTGTTATTTTCTCACGGAGGTTCTAACAAAAATATATAAGAGTAAATTACACAAAACCACCTCTTATTCACCTAGTTTTTCATTTAACCACCCCCATTTTTTTCCATTTAACCACCCTTTTTTTTGTCAAGAGGTAAGATGCTCGACAACACCAAACATGTTTGGTGCATCGAGAGCCCGGATATCAACAGATGGACAATAAAGAAAAACCTAGAATAAAACACTACAATCGCCACAAGAAAATGACCGAAAAGGTTTTTAAAAAAAATAAAAAAGTCGGAACAAACAAACCACATGGCAGAAGGCGAGTCGAACTCAAGGTTGGCAAAATATAGAGAGGACACGAGATAGATAAACTAGAGATGTGTCTCGTCGCCGGAAAGTAGGATAGTAGAAACCCTTTTCAAGGATCATATATACCTCTTGCGGAAGTGTGGATCCCACGACGTTCCCCGCCCACCTAGATGAAGAATCTTTTGGGACATCGACCACAACCATGATCAACACGATCAACATGTTGGGACATGTGACTATGGCATCTTCCGGAACATTTGTTTGTTCCACAACGTCTTCAAAATAAAAAGTTATCCAAACTAAACAAGGTTATAGACTTCTTTTCTCACTTAATCGAAATGGAGCGAGATAAGACTTCTTTTCTCAATTTTGTGATGATGATGAATGTTTTGTTAGGGTTTATCTTTTTGTTCAGTACAAACATTTGCATCGAAAGACCACTTCTTTCTATCAATGGCCACATGAAACATATTCAGAGTAGATATATTATTTCTTGCTTAAATCTTTTTAAAAAGTAGACGTATATGATTTATCCCATTCATTATTGTTATATGTCAGAGATATAATAGTGTAGAATATGTGGGTTTTCGAATTGTATTTTACATTTAGAACACTTTACACTCATGACGGAGAAGTTCTCTTTTTGTTATGTCCATAAACTTTAAAAGGAAATTCAAATTCAAGTTTGTACATGAAATAAAAGTTGAAATATAAAACTTAAAGTAGTTTACAAGATTCATAAAAATAAAACAAGCGCCTACATGGAACATGCAGGACTTGCTAGTCTCAAAAAGTTGTTATAGGTTGGATCTATAGATGTTCTTTTGTTTCTAGATTCATGTTTTGTGTCTTCATGAATATGTTGTATGTGTTACACACTTGGCCTGAACCACATGAATAAGATACATCGTAAGTGAAGAAATAAAGAACCAATTAAGATGAGTTTCAAATAGCTCAAATATCTCAATACACAATTGTTCAAAGATGAGAGGGATCATACTAGCAAGTAAAAAACCATTCATTTTATGAATGTAGTGAGCAACTGAGCATCCATGTTTATGTAGTCATAAAGGTTTTTTTATGGCAGATTTGGAACATGGTTCCAAATTACAAGCCACGCTACTTTTAACTTGGACATTTTCATGGCTTTGGGGGATTGTTTGGTCTACTTGATTGGCCTAGTGTTCATAATCCAGATTTTACTGTCACTGAGATGAACAATGTCACGCTAACGACAATCTAAACAGTTAAGTATTGTGAACATAAAGCATGAAACAAATGCTCATTTATTAATAGATAATTAGCTGCTGAAAGTTGAAAGCATAAAGATATCCAACATAGTTTTATGTTTTTTTATGTTCCTTGGATAGGAGTTTAGACAAGGACAACTAATCGAAATACATGTCCATTCGTGTTGAAAGTATAAACTTTCGTTAGATTCAAACATAAATAGCTCAAAGGCAAGATTTAATCACCCCTTAATGAAAGAACAGTTTGAACAAATCTTTTAAGCATAAGACGAGAAATCAGTCTAGAACGACCGTTTAGCCAAACACAAAGCATCAAACAACAAGAAGATTTGTTTACGAGGTTCGGAGCAAGTCCTACGTCCCCGGGATCTCAGAGATGATCCAATCCACTAGAGAACAAACCAAATCCAGACAAGAGTTACAGATACAGTAAATCAGGAGTATAAGCCAAGAACAAAGAATAGAGAGAGTAGAAAGAACATCAAACAACGACAAGAACAGATACAAAACTGTCTGCCGACTCAGGATGCTTTCAAGCAAAGAACCGTAGGAGGAACCAGCGCTCGATCTCACTATCTGTTGGTGGAAACACTCAGATGAAGCTTAGATCACGGAAGGAGAAGAAGCTCTTCGCTCTCAGTCAAGATCTAGGGATTGAACCAGAGAGCGGCGAAGAAGAAGAGAAGAGATGGAGGAGAGAGAAGCTCATCTTTGGCCGGCTAGGGTTTTGACTTATGTAGTATAGGCTAACATCAAAACGATGTCGCTTAGTTTAATGAACCAACTCTGTTTAATGAACCCGGTTCACTCTTATAACATAAACAAAACTTCAGACCCGGTGCTGCCAAAAGATCACGAGTTCGATACTCCTTGACGGCTATAACTCCCTAACACTTAAGAACCTCCATTAACATACAACCACCAAAATACAAATATATGTCAAATCTTGTTAAAAGATGTGAGATCCACACAAAACAACTTTTAAAGACGTGAAGGTTGAGGTTATTAGGGGATTAAAGCAAAGCAAATAAGCAGCGATGAAACCAACTTCATCTTCTCCCACTCTTTGTGATTCAAGCTTTCTTATCAACCAAACCATCCTCCCTATTTCTCAATTCTCACCATCATGTTCATTACTTCTTGAGATTGCAAAGGTGGCCAGGAAAGCTCAAAATTTGTGTACTGTAGGTTAAATATATCAACTGTAAATCTATAATGACGTGAAATTATGATGGTTTCTTACAACTACGCTAAGGTTTTATACATTCATAGAAATGGTATGTAACCCACCTCCATCTATACCAATCTGGATTTTGGTGATTATAGGTAGTTAAATGAAAAAAAATATATATATAGGAGGTGGTTAAACGAAAAACTAGGTAAATAATTGGTGATTTTGTGTAATTTACTCGATATATAAATGCATAACATTATCTCTCTTTTTCAAATGTTAATATTTCACCTTGATCTTGAAGCAGTAAAGGAAGCAAAAAAGAACCAAGATAGGTTGCAAAACATACTACAACCATTTAGAAAAGTGCTTAGATTTTATTTCAAGTTGTATTGACAATCAAAATGTTGTTATCAAAAGCTTATAAAAACTAAAGCTCTTGAGTTACAACAAACCCTTGAAAAGTATATACAAACAAGACTATTCAAAACCAAATAGCCTTTGCATCAATGAGCATTTCCTTGAGAGATCCATCAAGATGTAACGAAAGGACATCTCTAGCCGAACCCACATACTTCCCCCCTATGAAAACCGCAGGCACAGTCGGGCTGCACCCAAGCCTTTGTAGGGCCCACTCCATCTCCTTCCCCTTAGGATCCCTGTCGAGCTCGTACACTGCAGGACTCGCTCCCATTTCGTAGAAGAGTGTCTTGATGCTATGGCTCATGCAACACGAGCTTTTCGTGAAGATCACCGCTGCTTTCATCTTTGCAAGCTCACTTATCCTCTCCATTGTTGAGCTTAGAGGCTTATTGAGTTGATTGTTTGTTGTGTTGTCCTCTATGATCACAAGAACAATTTATAAAGAGATATTTGAGTTCAAAAGTATTCATATCCGTTACTAAAAAAAAAAGTGGAAAAAATTGTTCCTTTGTGGGGATAAGAAAAATGCCTTTTACATTCTTGATATGATCTAAAACTTGCAGCCACAAAAGATGGTAGTGTTATTTGTGACAGTTGGAGATTATTTTAAAGCAAATTGGTTAGACAAGGATATATTCTAGCTCATCTGAAACAATTTTGTAAAATCCTGCAAAGTGTTAGTTGATCATGAACAATATATATCGATATAATAGTAAATGATGCAAGAGAATCTTGTATGATGGAATCAATATGTCTTAATCTTTACCAAGATTCTATTATTCTTGTGATGTGGAGAGGGATAGGGTTTATCCATTTCGCCCTTTCCTTGGTCCCCAGGTGATCAATAGTCAAACCATCCACATCCTCATAACAAGAATTTTAAGTAACGAAAGAAAAAGAATAAATCAAGCAGATATTTAGCCCCGTTTAGTTGAAATAACGAAAATAGAAAGAGAATGTAAATAAAACTAGTTCATATGCATAATAACCGTATACATATGAACTAAAACAAAGGATGATTAAGTAGTTGTAGCACAATCTATTAAAATACCAAAACAAGGGACGTTAAAGTAACGCGTCACTCAACTAGTGATATCACATCATCATTTTGTTAAGTTATGTAATAAAATGTCAATTATTTAAAATATTAATCTACTAAAATAAAGATTGTTTGATGTCACATCAGCATTTTGTTTGTCTTATGTTGGTGAATTATTAAAGTGTCGTGTCTTATGTTGATTTGAATGACCATTCATCAAACAAGTGACATTCAATTATGACAGATTTGAATATTAATCTATTTCATTTTACCCTTACTCTACCCAATACTGGTGAATTATTAAAGTTTTGGTCTTATGTTGATTTAAATGACCACTCATCAGAGAAGTGTCCTTCAATTACGACGGATTTGAATTTGAATTCATTTCATTTTAACCTTACTCTTGCCAATGATGGTGAATTAATAAAGTTTTGGTTTTATGTTGATTTGAATGATCACTCATCATACAAGTGTTCTTCAATTATGATATATTTGAATTTTAATCCATTTCATTTTATCCTTACGCTTCTCAATGTCGGTGAATTATTAAAGTTTTGACCTTATATTGATTTGAATGACCATTCATCAAACAAGTGGCCTTATATTATGACGGATTTGAATTTGAATCCATTTCATTTTACTCTTACTCTTCCTAATGTTGGTGAATTATTAAAGTTTTGGCCTTATGTAGATTTGAATGACCACTAATCACACAAGTGACCTTCATTTATTTAAACTTTATGTTTGTATATGAGAAATATCATTTCACTCTTCTAACTTACACATTCCTTCAATCTCTCAAAAATCAATCATAACTTCATATCACCCTTCAATCTTTTTTTGCAAAGTTACTTAATTTTCATTTTCAAAAACAAAATTGGGTTCCAACCCGCAAAAGATTATTTTAATATTGGTGGTTTGGCAAATCCGGAGTTTGCTACATGGAGGATCGTTTTATTGCAAGATTGCAAGCTCGATCAAGACAACATCGATCCGAAGGTGAAAACTCTCAACCACAACAACATCGACAATACATTGATAGAGAGCGTGAGAAGGGTCATGAACGCCTAGTCAAAGACTATTTCAGTGAAGTTCTGCCAACGATTTATTCTGAAGAGCAATTTCGAAGGCGGTTTATAATGTGTAGACCGTTGTTCTTACGCATTGTGAACCATTTGTCAACCACATAGGAATATTTTCATCGCATACGAGATGCAACCGATAGGTTTCGCCTATCCCATTACAAAAGTGCACGGTTGGCATATACATGTTGGCTTATGGTATGATCGTGGATGCGGTGGATGAGTATCTTCAAATGGGCGAATCAACTACACGAGAATATTTGACCAACTTCGTGGAGGGAATCATTTTTTCGTTTGGAGACATGTATCTACGAAGACCAAACATAGAAAACATGCAACATCTTCTTCATGTTGGAGAGATACTTGAGTTCTATGGCATGGTAGGTTCAATTGATTGTATGTCATGGGAGTGGAAGAATTGTCCAACTACATAGAAAAAGGTGAGTTTTAAATCAAGTTTATAAATCATAACTCTCCGTCACAATAGCTTATAAAATTTTACCTACCTAACATTTATCAGACCCTCTTTAATCTTGGACAAATATGCAACCAATAGATTAATACTCTGGTATACATTCCATTGCATATAAGTCAGTGAAAATCCTCACAGCTGCCATAAAACACTGTAATTGCAAGTGAAAGGCTAAACAAAAGCATTGCAGTTGACACTTATCATTCCCACAAAACTCGAAACCAATTTCCACACATCGCAAATGCTAAGTTTTCAAGATACAAAAAAATATACACTCAAAAGCATTATATTCACACATACACTTTCTCTTCTAGCTCATGAGATAGAGTGATGTCTTCGTTTCTGAAAGAAGAATCTCGATTCGGAATTCGCCTTCGATCCTAAAGGCTTACTGCTATGCATCCTGAAAAGTGCATTCAACTTACTTAGCTTTCTTGTAAGTGACTTAAACAGCTTATTTGCAGGATGTGTTTTCACAAGCTCTTGTTTCATTGAAACATGATCTTTTTCTAGATCAGTTAGTCTCATCCTCATTCTAGCCACTTCCAGCTTAAGCTCTCGGTTCTCGCGTCTAACCGACGCATAGTTGTCTCTCGGTGAGATGGCTCCACTTCCAGCACCGCTGCTTGAGCGTTGCGGGAAGTGACCGTTGAGTGATCCGAAAAATAATTGGTTTTGACCTCCGTTCATTGCGTTTCTTAGTCTTATTTGCTCAAAATAGAGTACTTGGACCGCCATTTGTACGGGAAGTCTCTCGTTTTGAGCGGCGTGGCTACATGCTTCTTGTGATAGCTTCTGGCTATCTATGGTCTTGCATAGGCGGTACCGTTCTGAGTCCTTTATGTTCGGATGAACCTGAAATTCATCGTACAAGATTTAATCTTTCCATGTTTATAGGGCATTTAATGTTCTAGTGTTAGGGTAACTTGATAAACAGAAGGCTTTTTTGAGACATTAATCACTTTCTATTAATCACCTATTTGTTTTCTTATTCTGCTATTGGGTTTTAACAAATTAAGTATACAACAAAGTCAAAATCGATTCAGACAGTCTGAAATCAATCTACAGCTTAAAAATGATGAGCTTTCTACTGAGACAGTTAAATTGTCGATTAAAACAGTTAAAGAAAGTTGACGGAAAGCTATTAATTAATAGGAAAACACCAATTAATTGATCTGACCAATACCCAAGCTTCAAATCTTTGATTTAATATATATGATTTGGATGAGTACGAGGATGTAAGGAGAAATTTTTATTCGTTTTTTTTTACTTAATTTTTTTAATCAGTTTATTTTTGTAATTTTTTAAAAATAAACTTTTATCCTACAAAAATGGACGTACCTTTTTTTGTTTATAATCCGTAAATTGCTCCACATTCAATACGGGACAATTCCAAATCTTAAATATTGGTCCATTCCATAAGCACAAATGACGGGATTATTCGAGTGATTATTTGCACCATATTATTTTTGCGATTATTTGACCAAATTTTTTAATATTTTCACTAGCTAGAATTATAATTTATTTGATATATTATTGAAAATAATAATCACAAACAATAATATATGTAACAATATATTTATGTAATACAAGTGAAAGTTTGCTTACCTTAAGGAAGATGTCTGCAGCTCTGTAGAGTCCATCAGTAACAATGCGAGCATGATCAGGCAACAGCTCTGCAAGAGCAATGAACTTAGAAGGAGTCAAGTTGGAGTCAAGAGCAACTTCAGCAAGATAATTATCCAACAACTTGGACACTTTAACAATGGAGCTTTGTTTAGGCGAGCAAGGACTGTCAAAATCATACACCATATCAAGCTCATCTCTTAAATGATTATCATCATCATCATCATCTTCATCCAAATTCAAGAAAATCGAAAATATCCTCATAACTGTATCTGTATCATAAATAGGACTATGTCCATTTCCATGTGAATTTGCAGGAATCAATATATCTTCAAGAATAGCCTGATCAAGCTGCAACCCAATTCGTCTCTCAAGATCAGCTTTACAAGAAGTAGAAGACGAAGAAACAATTGCACTTTTAAGCAAACTCGAAAGAAACGCCATTGGAACTGAACTTTTTCTTGATGGTGTTGGAAGAAGACTAACCATAGCTTCAACAATAATCTTTTGCTTCTTCTGTAAATCAAGATCCATGTAATTACCCTTCATCATCTGTGGGTCCCTCACAACTAATCCTTGTAAGGAAGTATGAGCATAGTTGATTAAGATTCTGCTAATCAAATCTTGTTTTAAACCCTTTAATTTCACAGCTGTTAATACTCTTTGGAAAAAATCAAGATTTAGAATCGCTAATGACTTCCCCCACCAATCTGCTGGTGTTTCCGGTTCAATACTCATTGTTTTCCTCGGGAAATTGTGTTCTAGCTTCAGTAATCCTGATGATAATTGCTCTTTAGAAGCATTATTAGCAATTGAATTTATAAGCTTGTTAATCAAGTTGATTTCCTCTGCTGTAGGTAATAGATTCTCACAGTGATGAAGAACTGACAGTGAATTTGATATGTTTGGGAAGACAATTTCTTTGATATATGCTTCAGTTCTCACCTCTAGATTTTTATCTGCATATTCTTCTGTCATTTCAAGGAAATGAGCTGCACAGTGAAGCATTGCTACATTTGAGAGTGTTATCTCTGTGTTGATTCCATAGCAGAATTTTGCTGCTATCTCAAATGCTTGTGCACCACCTGGTACATATGGTATGGTTATTCTTGATAGTTTTGGATCCTTTGCTTCAATTAAGATCTTTCGGATCTTCCCACTTCGCGAAACAAGAGGAAACTGCAATATACAAAACAAAAATTCAATTTTTTTGTTTTTGTTTCCATACAGAAGAAAACAATGGTTTCTAGTTTCTACTGACCTTGTGCAGTGCAAAGCTAGCAGGGCCTACTTCGACGGTAAGATCACTGGAAACATCAGAAATTGGCCTGAAAATATGTAAAAAAAAAACATGAATTAGCTAGAAACAAGATCAAAGCTGAAATGAATTCATATGTACAAACTTACATTTTCTTTGAATAAATGACTGATTTTCCTCTGAATTATAATTCAGATGGTGTGTTTGATTACTAATGGACAAAAAATCATTTTGATGATTGAAAAGAATAGTTTTTTTGACAGTGACATAACCCCAAAGATATCCATGTACAATATATAGTGATTTTTATATACCTAATAAGAGGCTTATTTGGTCATATTTCTAATATTATGATTTGGAGCTGTATTTTGTTTTATTGTAAGAAATCATGCTTGCTGTTGATGTGATCTCTCAACAAATTTGTCGTACGGATTATCCGTACTTTGTTGGTAGATAGAAGGATGCATCCTAGTGGCCCTGGATCCCTTGTGACACTGTCTGCTAATCTTTGAATGAGTTTAAGAACAAAAAATGATTTCTTGTTATTACAGTGTATCATGACGGATAATTATGGCCAAAATTCATCCTCCTATGAGGTAGGGCCAAAGGAGCAAACAACTCATCTTCCTTGTTTTTGTGGTTCAGATGCAAATGAATTATAGAGTTGATGATTTAGAGAAGTTGTTTTTTTGGTTGTCTTTTCTTCAGTCTAACTCATTGAATTGAACTTAAACTCAGAATTAAGCCCCGTTTGGTTATAACTCCGGAACGGAAATGGAATGTAAATGAATCTATATAAAGTATAAAAACTAATCAAATTCTACTACAATTACTTTTAACGACAAGAAATGATTCAAAAAAATTTAATGAACAAGAATATACATGTGAAATAGATTGTTTAATCCAAACGGACCCTAAATAGGAAATATATACATTACCATTCATTAAGATGCCTTGCACTTGAGCTGGGTCGAAACGATCTTTTCCCTGCAGCGATGCTCGGCTTAAGCTCACTCATAGTCACAACACCCATCACAGTCCCTTCAGCAGCTTCCTGATCAAGTGCAGTAGCCAGCAAACAGTTGACTGTTACGACACTCGAAACCGAATTCTCTAAGAACCCATCTTAAGTAAGCATGAAAACTCACTCTTAGACCAACAAGAAACCAAAACCCACTTTGTTGCAGAAAGTCCCTCTCTGGGTATCGTGTTTATGTTTGGAAACACAAAGGTGTTGTTGGTGTTGCAAAAGTCATGTGAGAGATCAAAGGGGCAATCCAGTCAAGACTTTTTATTTTGCCTTTTGTGTGTTTGGTTTGGTTTTTGTTTTGTTTTGTTAATTATGACATGATATTTGCTTGGTGTAAAGTCAAGGAAAGCGAATGAAGCTTTCCTGTGAATGCTTTTCGGTGGTAAGAGCTGCAAATGCCTTTTGGTTTGGGGGGAATAGGAGGGGAAGGGAGTAATCATGGCTTTTCAAGGGGAAAAGGGATTTGAGATTAGCTTAAAATAAGGCTTTGATTATGTGTAAAGCTAAACCTAAGTGGGCATATTAGAAATAATGATTATCAAGTGTTATAATTAGAATCATGGCACTCGGTTAAAATTAGGCTTTAGTGATTATATAAAGCTTGACCAATAGATGTAAGTTTGTTCATAATAACCTATGAGGTTTGCTAGTAGACTTGAGATGTATCACGTAATGTTCAAAGGATCCAACTCATTACCTCATTTTAATCATATAACTATCACTTATTTCTAAACATTTCTTCTTTTTTCTTATAGAAAAATTCCTCCACTATTTCAATCATATAATTGTCACTTATTTCAAACCATTTCTTTTTATTATATCATTTATTACACTCTTCATTCCTCCACTATTTCGCCCTTAATCTATATATATTACTAAAACCAATATTATTCTACTTACGTGTCGCATTCTAAAATATGCCACGTGAGATTTTTTCCAAGTTATTTACAGATTTACCACAATATATTTATTTATTTTCCATTAATTCTTTAATAAAAAAATTTTATTAAAAGTACTAAACAGTCAATATGCCACCTCATTTTTCATCAAATATATCACAATGACACGTCATCTTATTAAATTAAAGTAGATTATTATCAAAACATAATCAAAAAGGATTTTCGGTTACTTCAAATACCAATTTTAAATTAATTAATATTCTCATTAAAACAATTTTAAATTGAATCTCATAATTAAACCGTAATGAAAATAGAATAGTTTTAAAATTGCAAACCTTAAATCAAGCAATTCTATACTGCACTACACGTTTCTTAGGATGCCATTATTAATTACTCCAAATTTTTTAACCTATAATTAGGGGTGATCATAGGTCTAAAACCGAACCGAACCGCGATAAACCAAACCGAACCTAAAAACAATTTCTCCAAAACCTTGAACCGAAAACCGAACCTATAAAATTAGGTTCGGTTTCGGTTTGGTTTAGGTTTTGGACCTAAACAAAATATCGATAAATATAAAAAATATGAAACATCCAAATCCAAAAATATATCGTGAATACAATAAAATGATAAGGTTTGTTTTTTAACAATTTTAGAATAAAGAGTAGAAGCCTAGAAAAATAACGAACGCATTTAAGCATCAAGTTAAAATCTTGTTTTTTAAATTAAAATTCGGTTTTTCGGTTTGATTGTCGGTTTTGCGATTTTTAACCGAAACCAAACCGAAACATATTTTTGTAAAAACAAGGACCTAAGACCGAACCTAAATTGTCGGTTTCGGGTTCGGCCTGGATCGAAATTGTCGGTTTTGGTTCGGTTCGATAAACCGAACCTCACTTGCTCAGTGCTACCTATAATTGCATTTTATTTAGATTAATATTGATACATATTTAAAATTATAATATGGTATTTTTATTAAGGTAAAATCCGCACAAGGTGCGGGTACCGAACTAGTTTATATATATAAAAAAACACATTTTTTCATATACGATGCATATATAAATCTCATTTGGTGAAAATACACATACGAAATGACTTGCACTTTTCATATGATAACGAAAAAACACAATACACCCGGAAGATGATACAGACGAGTATGTTTAACAACCTAACAAATTGTTTCATGAACATTTGATATTGGGATGGACATATGCATGTGAGATTCGAACGCAGGTTGGTGCAGACTTTGGAATGGGATTCCAGGAGATATCACCACCGGATCATAGGTATTAGATTGGCTAACTCACATTATACAAGGCAGGAGTTGGACGAGGAAGGATGTACGTGTTTTTTGTTACGTTCTACTCTCTTTGGTATTCTAGGAATACCTTGGTAATTAACCAAAACAGAATTCCGTCTAAATTTTGATACATGAGACATTCCCGTTGGAGGTAGAGAGATGACTGCATCTTAGTTGGTTTTTACCGGAGTTGTATTATGCTTCATGCTTTGACGTTTTTTTTTATCAATGTGTTGGTTTTAGGGTGCTTATGCCTTTGTCGAATGTGGATGGCCATTTTCCCGAGGTTTGGGCGCTTGTTTGGTTTGTGATTGTATTTGTGTCGTTTTGGATGTTTTCAGTTTCATCAGTTTCAAGGTAGTTGGTATGTTTTGGAACACATTGTGTTTGTTGATTTGGGTTGTAAACCACAGGTCACATGCATGTACATAAACTTTGTTTTTTTAATATAATTGAATCTTAACAGCCCGATTATTTTGTTTCACTTCTTTTATGAATTTACCTTTATCAAAAAAAATCTCTTATTTTATTAGACGTCGAATATGTTTTCACCTGCAAGCCGGTAAATTACGAATATTCATCTTGGAAAGTATGTAAATGTTGAGAGAGATGGTAATTTCTTTAATATGAGAATGTCAATAATATGCTTTGTGGTAGAAAGGTGAATCAAATGAAATAATCCTTAAAAAATGGATTGTTTGCAATATTAATGTGTAGAGTTGGGTTGTGGTCACAAAAAATGACTGAATGAAGATGTTGCAACCCGATTTCTTCAAGCACGAACCACCCACGTGAAACTATAGAAGCAAGTGTTGTGGCTCCGTGCTCACCTTGACCTGAGCTTGTTGAAATTGTAGATTATTTGTTGTCGCAAAGCACTAGAGTAGAAATAATGTAATTAAGATTGATCAAAATGATCGAAGAAGCAAATATACAACATATATTTTGAGTATGTTTAACAACTTAATAAAACCATCTAATAAACTCTTATTTTATTAGACTTATATGTATTTCCTAAATACATGAACTAGTATTTTTATAAAAAAGGGTGATTATAAAGGCACGGCGGTGGATTTCACAACTGTATGACGATCTCGCTAACCGGAGGTTCCGGAGCTGTCATTGACCCCGAAACCGTAATAGTTTTTGTTCGTAAATTTTACCAATATACAGGGGGGAAATCTTAAGGCCACGGGATATGTGACCGTCAGATTTTTTTTCCCTTCTATATTGGTAAAATTTACAAAGAAAAATTGTCACGGTTTCGAGATCTGTGACCGTGGTAGAACATCCACCGTCACGGTTTCCGCAACCATAACGACCCCAGTTACCGAAATTGTCGTGCAGTTGTGAAATCCATCGTCAAAAACGAATCTTGAATACCACCAAGTTATAATTAAGTCGTGTAGATAACCATAAATAGATATTGTTATTGAATTGTCATATTCTTAACATCACATTGTTTTGACTTTTGATTAAGGGATTTACTCAAAATGAATATGATAACATAGAGAATCCTTCTACGAAAAATTTAGGAATTAATGACACCAATTTCATATCTTTGGAGTCTTCAAGTAATTCATATGAATTTTACTAGATTACTACTATGAACATGATGATAGAAATTTGTATGCAATTTTAAGAGATGCTATGAATTGATTTTTGAAGCACTACAAAAAATGTAATTTAATTTATTTGAGATTGGCAGTTTTAAATTAAATTTGTATTTTATTTTTACATAATAGGATTTAGGGATCAAGCAAGGCACATGAGTATCATAGTTTCCTTAACTTAGTTTAAATTTTGAAGCACTACATATGTACCATCCCATCATTTGCCTCTCTAGATGAAAATTTTACATGAGCAACAACATGTGTTGCATCCACCTTAGAATCATCAGTGTCTCAGATTGTCACTCGAATCACTAGCTATTATGTGCATACCTCTTATTCACGAATCTAGGTTGATTTCTCTCATTTTTCTTGTAGTTAGTTGGATATACAATCAAATTGTAGTAACACTCTTTAGTGTGTCCTTTGGTATAACAATGATCACAAAACCTCTTATTCTTAGTTTTATAATCTATGTTATCCCTTTTATTAAAGCGTCCATTAATTCCATAATTAACATTCATGGAAGTATCTTGGGTGATGAGTTGTATAACTAATTTCTTTTTACTGAGTGTGGTATCAAGTAAGTACTTTTTTCAGTAGGTCTCTTAAATTTATTTAAAAACTAATTTGGTAATTTCGATTTACACAACTCAAATTGGGTTTGATAATTCGGGGGTTTCGAACCTTGACTGACAGGCCCACCCTTTTACCAACAAGGCTAATTGAATTTGAGTATTATGTTATTTATTTTGAAAGTTAAACTTAATTCCTAATTACTCAAACTAGTGTTACCCAAACGTAACACACAAGCCTTCTTATAGTTCACACAAGATATCTCGATTTACAAATTAAAGCCCTCGTTAGATTTACGCAAAGCCCTCATTCGAGTTACACAAGCCCTCGTTCGATTTACGAAAAGCCCTCATTCGATTTACACAAGCCCTTTTACGCAAAGTCCTCATTCGATTTACACAAGCTACCTTAATTTACATAAGCCCTCTCGATTTTACACAAACTAGTAATATCCAATGTTAATACTCAACATAATAACCAATGTAATACCTAATTTTAATACGAATTTCAATACCCAAAGTACAAATATCGGAAAATTGGGTTGAATTTGCAATTAAAATTATGGGACAGATTCAGTAATATATCAAACTAGTGGGTAAATTTTGTAATTACTCAAAAATAATTGTAAACCGTTAGTTTTGTGTTCTACGGAGGAAGAAGACATCGCCGAAATGAAGACACGGTGGAAGCGAATAAGAAGATGACGCTAGTGGCCGGATACGAAGAAGAAGACAACCTTCCAAAACAATGAACCTGCACGTAAATGATATCGAGCAGCGGTTGTGGAAGCAAAGAAGACAGTGGAGAACGATTCCATGTACTTGGTACACAAAACTAAGTAACGGTGAATTTGAAAATAGACATAGATTGGTGACTTGGTGTCTATAAATTAGGATTTTTTTTTATTAATGTTAATTAAATAAATTCTTGAAAATTAAAAGGGTTTGGTTTGTATCACATATAAATAAAAAACAAATAAATAAAAGGTTATATTAAGTGAATCTTCGCATGTGCTTTTAACCTTTATAAATTGATTTTTAAACAATTTTGTAAACGAAATAACGTTTGAGAATAATGGGTTAATTTTTTTATTTTAAAACCAAGGGTGTGAAGGGAATTTTAGAGAGAAGTTAAAATAAAATTTTATTTAAATAGAATTTATCTAGGTTCGGGTTCGGGTTTGGTTTCCGGTTCCGGTTCATGTTCAGGTTCCGGTTCGGGTTCCGGTTCAGGGTTGGCTCGGGTTCAGGTTCCGGCTCGGGTTCAGTATTGGTTCGGGTTTCGGTTCGGTTCAGGGTCGGGTCGGGTTCCGGTTCGGTTCAGGGTCGGCTCGGGTTCCGGTTCAGTTCAGGGTCGGCTCGGGTTCTGGTTCGGTTCAGAGTTTGGGTTTGATTGGGTTTTCTTTTGGGTTGGGTTTACCTTGAAATTACCAATTTGCCCTTTTATTTTATCTTTATAAGTAAATAAAATGGACATAGTTTATTCCGTGATAAAGAAATAAGCCCTCTTATTGCTCTTTTAAAAAAAAAAAAAGACCCACCTCCCATTTCACCCGTAAAGTTTCACCTTACACGTAATAACATTACACTCTGAATAACTGAAATAAATAAGTAAAAATTGCACACATATTCTAGGATTGTGTTTGTTTTAAGGCGAGTGTGTTGGTTAGCGCCGCCCAAGTTAAGCACATGATTACCTACCACTTCATGGAAACATATATAAACCTACTGACCATATATCTTCGTCCAGGTGAGACACAATATTGGTTTTTTTTATCAAGAAAAGCTGCCACACAAACAATCTTATTCCCACAATGTGGAGAACCTAAAAACTATATATATATAGTGACATTTTTATATGATTTTGATTGCTTCAAGCGTGCTTCCACTTATTCTTATATAATAACCTTTTAATTTATTCAATTTTAGATTAGGATTGCTGCAAAAAGTTACAAAAGTAAAACAGACATAATTGTTTCAAAGATGAGAAAGAAGAGGTTCCAGATAAGATTTGATCCACATGACAACCATGATCAGAGTTGTAGATTGGGCGGGTTTGGGTCAACTCAATTTTATGTCGGTTCCCTTTAAGTCGGGAGTTTCGTGTGTAATGTCCTCTTGGGTTTAACTTGATCAAAATTGAACCGGGTGCACTTACGATTGTGTAACTGAAAATAGAGTTGTCGGGCTTTTTTGTCGTTTATGTTAATATGTTTTATATTGAGTTTATCTTTTGTTTGGACTTTTTTCTGTTTGGCTCACCCAAGTATAATTCTAGAGTTTCGTTACTCAATATGTTGTAGCATTCTCTTTGTCTCTAATTATACTCTCATATGTATTCTGAAACTTCTCAATAAAACTTCTCTGGAAAGTAGACATCATGTCCGTGAATCACTATAACTATGTGTGTGTCATTTTTCTTGTTTGTTAATTATGTTCTTTTTCAGGTACTCCGCACAACAAACTGGTAACAGAGTTTTAGGTTCTTTGGTTTTTCTATTATTTGGGAGAAAGATGTCTTCTTTCAATCGGTGGAAGATCAAGATGCGAGTGTTGTTGAAACAACAAGGCTTATAGGGGCCCTTGTCAATGAAGGAATCCGATAAGGAAAAAGGCGATGTTGTTGAGATGATCACTCGGGAGGATAAGGCGCATTCGACCATCATGTTGTGCCTCGCAAATGATGTCTTATATGAGGTTTCTGATTAGGATTCTGCATCCAAATTGTGGTTGAAGTTGGAGAGTATCTACATGATGACTTCTCTCACTAATAAGTTGATCTGAAGCAACGTCTATTCAGCATGCGAATGCATGAAGATACGCAACTTCGTGACACTTAGATTATATGAACACAATTCTTCTAGATTTGCGCAATATTGATGTTAAGATTGAGGCGGGGATGTTGTGTTGATTATATTGGTATATTTTATGTAAACATGTAACACCCCGAATCCGTGGGACTCGAGGCGCTACTGAGCTAGGATCTCACAATGGATCCTGACCCTAACCTGACAACAAGTTCACTGGATCTTACAACAAGGCACAGATAGATTAAAACCAAAACATCAAACAGTATATATAAATATCAAAAGGTTTACAAAAGAACCGCTGAGTACAAACCAAACACATAATTGTACATACAAAAAGTCCCATAACCCTAGTGTACGAAGCCCTCAGCGGATCACCCCATCTGGATCAGTCTGCAGCTCTCCTAACCTGCAAAGGATCTACAACACGGTATAAAACCGTTAGCTAACCATACACATATATATAGAAGATGCATAAGCACAAACACACATCAGGGAATAATAACATATCATCATGCTATCACACATTTACCCGGTTAATCATCTTTATATAGTCCAACACTCAAATCGTATAAATATGAATATGAACATATGTGACACGAGGAATATATAAACCTCGCCTCTGTGTCCAATAGCCAACTGGAGTGGTGCCTGGAACACCTCCCCGTGTACCCTATGGAAATGGAGAGTGCCCGAACCGTTTACCAAATTTGGCCTGCCTACAGAGAACCTCCCAGACTCCCAGCGGGATGAAAGGGCAAGTTATCACGGCCCTATAATGGGCAATCACTATACCATAGGTTGGTAATCATCATAACGCATGCTATCAAGCATATATTACACACCACTCATGCATACATCCAATATAAGGATGATAGCTAAGTAAGTCCTATGGACTTACCTCAATCTCGGAATAACCTCAACCACAATCCACTCCAAACTGGAGGACAGCACTGCCTAATAACAAGGCATAAAGATATATCAAATCTCCTATCAATCAAAGGGGTCAGACCTAGACCCAAGGGATCCATAACGATCATATCCAACTCATAACCTCGATAATCAACTAAACCTCAAAGCCATAACCGGCATATATCGATATCGTACTCATCATCATTCTATCCTCATATACGTACCTAGCATGCTACTAACCCGCTCATACTAGGAAAGGAAAGGATCAATACTATTCTAAGTAGATCCTGTACAAGACGCACCTGCGGAACGGAAAGACGCAGGGGCGGAAAGGCAACAGGCGTAGGCACGAAGGCACGCTGGCGCGGCCGTTGTGACCGTTGCCGCAGGGGCGGCGGCTTCCGGGCGCGGGTGCGGTGACAAGGTCCCGCGGGGGCTGCGACGCTGAGGCGCAGGAGCGGCGACGCCGCAGAACGTAACCTCCCGACTTTTCTTCCACACTTCACGTGATCAAATCACGTCTTCTTCATTCCATAGCCAAACACATACATATACATACACATTCTAACATCAATACACACCTAGAACATCTAATCCAAAGCTAAGGAAGATGGAATGGAATCAAAGAAGAAGAAAGGAGAAGGAAGAAGCTTACCACGACTGGGATCTCAAGGAGAAGGAAAGATCAACACAACACTCTCAGCTGACTCTCAAGCTCAGCAACAACATCCATCATCATCAACATCATCAACCACATAACAAATCTTCCCCACCAAAGAGAAAGCAAAAGCAAGATCAAGGAGGAGAAAGGGAGAAGCAAGAAGGACGCAAGGATAGCTGGGAATGAGAATGAAGAACCCTTGATCCGAAGCAAAGAAGAAGGTTAAAGGAAAGAAGAGTAAAGCATGGTCCAAGGGTCAACAAAGTCGGTTGCAACCGCAGGGGCGGTTCCCTGAGCCGCAGGGGCGGAAAACACAAACAGCCGCAAGGGCGGCCCTCACGACCCGCAAGGGCGGCTAAGACTAACTCAGCTCCAAAGACTAAGGCTCTTACACAACATATGAAAACTTTGTTCAGTCATTTGTTGTTGGAAAAGATAATATTACACTGGAAGACGTCGGGCCAGTGTCAAAGTCCGATAAAGACGGAGGACCGGGTAGAGCGGGGGTCGTGTGCATCCCCGAGCGCACATGCGCGTTAGGCCCAAGCCCAACACATAAACCCGATGAGGTTTCATCCTAAAACCAATTGGAAATAGGAGAAGTAGTCCACCGACCTTGTATACTAGGCTCGAAAGTCCACGACTTTCGATGTGGGAACTAATATCTCCAACACGCCCCCGCAAGTGCAACTAGAGGATATAGACTGAGTTGCACTTGCCCACAGGTTAGGATCGCGAGCCGAATTGAGGCTAACTGCTCTGATACCATGTCATATTTCGTTGGGTAAGAATTGACGTGGGGTCCATCGCACGTCCAAGCGCATATGCGCGTTGGGCCAAAGTCCATCACATAATCCCAACAGGGTTCCATCCTAAAACCAATTGGAAATAGGAGGAGTAGTCCACCGACCTTATATACTAGGCTTGGAAGTTCCAATCTTTCGATGTGGGAATTGATTATCTCCAACACGCCCCGCAAGTGCAACTAGGGTAAAGACCGAGTTGACACTTGCCCACAGGTTAGGATCGCGAACCAAATTGAGGCTACCCTTTGATACCATGTCAATTTATCTTTTTATATCCATCGGGTCAAATACGTGGAGGGTTATGCACGTCAAAGTAAACCTACACACACAAGTAATCGGGGTTCCATCCTAAAACCAATTGGCAATAGGAGGAGTAACCCTAGTACTCATATGTTAGGTTCACTTGTTTCATATTTGTCGACACGGGACACATTTCCACACTCAACAGTCAACCCTTCATAAAAGGGAACTACAACACAAGGTGAATGAAAGTGGTGTAGGTAAGGACAATTAGGCATCTGGCTTGTTTACAAGTGGATGCAAGGGATAAGAAAAATCAAGGAAGAAGAAGGACATGAAGTCGTCTTCTTCAAAAGGTCCTAGGACTAATGACGTTTGCAACTACTATAAAGAGAAAGGCATTGAAAGAATGAATGTCCTAAGAAGAAGAAATTGCAGGATTTCGGGTCTGTAGTTGTTGCAGAAGATGATTTTAAAGTAGATGAGGATATAGCTTCAATTGATGGTAGGCACATTTATCAAGATGATGTGTGGATTCTTGATTCTGGAGCTTCCTATCAAATATGTCCTAACAAAGAGTGGTTCGAAACTTATAAGTATGTAGTGGTGACTGATAACATGATTTATCGACCTGTTTTAGTCATGCATTTAGGTAGATTTTCCCTTTATGCATTCATGTTTTAGCCTTAGTTTGTGTCATTTATGCTTGTTTAGTTCTACTTTGCAAGAATAGATGTCTACACACACTATTTGTGGCTTTGTAGGTGATTTGGCACATTATGAAACTAAAACGACGTATTTGAGGATCAAGCCTCGAAGTGGATGCATTGGAGTGAGCATACGTGCATAGGAAAGGGCTAGAAATCAAGCTAAAGGCATGAAGGAACGACCAGACCGAGATCATCCAAATCTCGGCCGAGATCCAAGCTTGCACATGATCGAGATCACACATCTCGGCCGAGATCCATGCATCTCGGTCGAGGTTGGGAGCTACTATTGCAAAATCTCGGCCTTGATCTCGGGTGACTTGACCGAGATCCCATGACGCTGAAGTACGAAGTTGAAATCTTGGCCCCGACCGTGACCATCTCGGCCGAGATCCAGACCGAGATTCTTCCCTGAGCGTTTTATTTCTTTTACGGGCTTTTTCCTTTTCAACCCAATGTCTTTTAGCTAGGCTTTTGTTATAAAAGGAAGTTTTGGATTCATTCCAAGGGTGTTCGATTTTAGCTAGGAGTTTCCCAGAGTTTGCCCTAGAGGGGAGAGTCTTCTCCTACCCTTCCATCTTCTTCAACCTTTGTTCTTCTTAGTAGTTTAGATTAGTTTAGATTTAAGTTCGAGACTTTTACATTGAGATTTGTTTGGAGATATATTGGATTTGGCAAGATTGAAGGTTTTCATTCATTGGAATTTGTTGGAAGATATTGTTGATTCGAGTTTGAATAAAGTTGAGTTCTTTCTTTTGTTTTTTATGCATTCATTGTCTTTCTTAGCTGTAGATCGGGATATGATTGTTATTGGCTAGACTATTGTGGTTCCAAGGATTGACAAAGATTTGTTTATACAAAAATCAATGAGGGATTGTTCCCTATAATTGTTGAATTGCTTTAAATCCTATGGAAAGGTTTGATTTTTGCAAGTTTAGAATCAATCTAAACCAATTCAACCTAAGTTGGAATTGAGTCGTAACTGAGATATTCCATCTTAGATACATAAGAGAACTTGTTCTAGGTAATAAAGGTTTAACCTTTATTGGATATAATGTGTCATTGTTCCTTCCTTTGAGGCAATAATTCCTGAGACGTAACTGTAAAGGGTTATTGTGTTTCCTTGATTGGGAGAATGAGGTTTATTTATATATTTCTCCCTCTTTACCTTGAAAGCAATAGGTATTAGGTTGCGGACCTTATGTACTGTAAAAGAACATTGATTTAAGAAACATTCATCCTTGTATGCTTTTCAATTATATATGTTTTGTGAGATTGTCCTGAATACATGTGTATAAACAATAATCTTGAACCCTTGGAATCCATTTTCTTGCCTTTAATTTGATTATCTTTGTTTTTCTTTCTTTTTATAAAACTGCTCTTGATTGAAGGTACATTCGATTGAGAGCAACCCAAAACTTTCCAAAAATATTTGATCTCCTTCTCTTATCTTTTCCAACCTCCTTTCTTTATTTGAGATCTATTCTATCCACAATCACTGCTACAAATTAATCCTCCCAGTATTTGTGATTCGACCCTGGAATACTTGTCCTATTTCGTACGATCCATACATTGTGGGTTCGTTGCTATTTAGGGGATTTATTACAGGTTATAAATATAAAATTATCCCTTCCTTGTTTTACTATCATGTGAGTTTCTATCATTATTGATAGGGGTTTATAGGGGTGTAAAACCAGCGAACAGTGACAATATTTACATGGCCAACTGTTTTGTCTGCAAGGCGGTTGAAATTGGCTCGATTAAAATCAGGACACATGAAGGTAGATTCTATACATTAAACGAGGTCATACATGTTCCACTTATTACTAAGAATTTGATATTCCTGAGTATGTTGGATAGTAAGGGATTTTGTTTTACAGGTGAAGGTAGAGTTATGAATGTCTACAAGGGTTCTGATCTTATTCTGAAAGGTGTCAAAATGGACACTTTATATTTCCTGCAGGGTTCTAAAGTTTATGTGTTTGTTTTTGTTGCATCTTCATAGGTTCACAAGGACGATATGTCTAAGTTATGGCATATGAGACTTAGTCATATGGGTGAAAAGGAGATGCAAACTCTATCAAAGGAAGATCAACCATCCAAAGGTATTCACTAGAGCTTAGCTGATGGTCGCTCAAGAAGAGTTGATGGAAGACCTCCACAAAGGTACAATTTTGAGAATATGATTGGTTATTTCTTACAAATTGTAGAAGAGGTGGATACTCACAAACCATCCACCTATATAGAATTTGTATTTGGGTCTGAAGTTGCGTAGTGGTCTGCAACAATGACAGATGAGATGAAGGATCTAGGAGCACAGCTCGGAAAATTCTAGGAATGGAGATTCTTAGAGATATGTCATAAAAATCTTTTCATACCACAGAAAGATTACATTGGAAAGGTGTTGTCAAGGTTCGGAATGTCATTCGTCAAGCCTATTGATACACCTAGAACTACTAACATCCATCTTACCACCCTATTTTCACCTCAATCGGATGAAGAGAATGAGTATATGTCATGAGTACTTTATGCTAGTGCAGTAGGGAATATGATGTATGTTATGGTATGCACAAGACCTTCTCTGACACAAGTTGTTAGTGTCGTGAGCAGATTCATGGGGACAACCAGGAAAAGAACACTAGAAAGTTGTGAAAGGATATTTCGGTACCTTAGAGGTTCATCTGACATTGGGATAATTTTTGGGAATGATACACAATGTTTGATCACAAGCCACTCTAATTTTGATTATACAGGAGATGTTGGTACTAGAAGATCTATGACCGGTTATGTTTTCACTCTTGGTGATACTAGAAGATCTATGACCGGTTATGATACACAATGTTTGATCACAAGCCACTCTAATTTAGTTTGGGTCATTTTCTGTTTGACGCAGTCTTATACTTGGCACTCAAGTATAACCCTAGGATATCGTTACTCTATATATTGTAGCATTCTCTTTGTCTCCAATTATCCCCTCATTTGTATTTTGAAATTCCTCAATAAATCTTTCTAGAAAGTAGACGTAGCTATTATTGGGTGAACCACTACGATTCTGTGTGTGTCGGCTTCTTGTTTGTTGAATTCTGTTCTTTTAGTAATTCCGCACAACTGTTTAAATTGGATTGATTCGGGTTGGATCACTTCATGTTTCGGGTGGATTTTGGGTAGACGACACCGGATTCGAGCCGGTTCTTTGCTATATCATTTGGGTATAAACAGGTTCGATTTATATCTTCACGGGCTAATTTGGATCATAGAGGTCTCATATATGCTTGTCATTTTTTTATAGGTTGGATAATCTGGGATTTTCCTAGACACGTAGGTGCGACTAAACGTTGAACTCCTCCACTATACATACATGGAAAATTTTCAAAAATTTCACCCTCACACATTTTTTATAAAAAAATCCTAACGTTAATTTTATTTTTACTTTTCAACCCAACAAAAATTTGTATAATTAACAATTACTATTGTAAAAATAAATATAAAAAAGGTACATTTCATGCTTAAATATAACAATCATATTTATATTATTACATCCTTACCAAAAGAAAATTTATAATTCAATAAACAAATTTGTAGTAAGAAAACATAATTAACTTCGTCCAAACTAATTTTAGACTATTGGATTCGATTCAGGTTATATCGGATATACAATTTAATTTTGGTCGAAATACTTTAGGTTCACATATCAATTTGGATAGCTTAGGGTCATTTCTTTTTAGGTTGTCGGATTACTTCAGGTCAAATATTTTTGATTTAGTCATGATCAAGCTAACTTATTCGAGTATAATCAAGAAATGGTCATATTTGGATTTGACTTGGGTCAGGTTTCGAGTTAATTGGTAAGCACCGGTCATGGTCGAGCTAGCTTGGGGTCAGTTCTTTTCATTAGTAAGGCTAACAAATCAACAATAGCATCAACTATATAAAAATAATAATAATAATTTATCTATTATGTTGTAAATTGAATGCAAATTTATTATTAAATAATAGAATTTTAAGATAAACATACATTGTTACTATTTTAAGTCAATTTACTATTTAAATGATCAATAAACTAGAAATATAAGTGTCTCCACGTAAGTTGCGTAGTTCATACTATGTTGACTAACCGTTAGTATTTTTGTCGGTTTAACTTTATATACAAACAAGTAAATATAAAGTTATTTTTAAAAATAAACGTTGAGTTTATAATTTATTAACTACACATTTTTATCGACTTATAACTTATTTGTTCGTAATTTTATATATAAAAAAATTTAATCTTTACGGTTAAGTTGAACATGATCATATGCTGAGATTATCCATCATTTCCGTATTTATGTATAGAATTAGAGGGAGGGACCAGTAATTGTTGAATTATGAGTTTGGGAGAATAATCATGTCTACCGAGGCATGGGTCACACTCTAATTATGACACTATCAATTTCCCAACTCCCTAGTCTTTATTTATCATCTTAGATTCCAAGGATTCGAGTACATAACTGTTACATTATTCACGTCAAATTCAACATCATCTCTGTTTATTCATCTTAAATGGTTTTCTTATCTATAACAGGTACATCATTCGTTTATAAATAACGTTGTGTCTAAACGGACCGGTGAAAATTGTTAAATGTCATCAAAACTATGCACTTTGCATGCGTAGTTTTGCTTCTTCTTTTTTTCTCCGGATTACAAGTACGCGTTTGGAGTGCGTAGTTGGAGCCGAGGTGAAGCCGGAACGAGCCGATAAACTACGCTATTGGGAAGCGTAATCGGAATTTTTTAAAAAAAGAAAAGAAAAAGAAACTACTATTACGCTTGTCAAGTGTGTAGTAGTTGTTAAAAGAACTTCGCATTTGAGCTCTTATCGCGTAACCCTTTGTCTTCTTCCCGTTCTCTATTTTTCAATTCATTCCGTTTGAACCAATTTCAGTTCAATTCATTCTCTATCCTGATTTCAGTTCAATTCATTCCCGCTTGAATGTTGTCCCAATCGATTGATTTTTTAAAACCCTAATTTAAGCAGCGTAACTCGATTTCAGCGTTTGAACCCTAATTGAAGTAGTGTTTGGACTCGACTCAACTTGAAGTAGCGTTTGAACTCAACTCTAGCAGTGTTTAGTCTTCTTCTTGTCTTCGTTCATCGTTTGAATCCGGCTAGACTCAGTTGGACTCAACCTTGTTCCATTTCAGCGTTTGAATCCGATTTCAGCGTTTGGACTCGACTTCGGCAGCGTTTGGACTTGACTGGACTCGATTTTAGTGTTTGAATCCGATTTCTTCGTTCTTCGTTTGAATCCGACTAAAACAGTGGTTAGTCTTCTTCTTTGGCTCCTTGCAGTGTTGGATATGGAACAAGGTTGAAAATTCAGAATCCCTAATTTCTAAGTTTAAATCAGGAAGAAAATATAATTCGGATCTGAAAAATCGAGCAATGACGGGTTTCTAGAAGCTGAAACTATAACCCGATTTAATCCAAAACCCGGAATTTTTATTAAATGTTAATCGAAATAGAAAGCCGGATTTTGAGTGAATTGAATTGTATGGAAATTGAAATGAATACTTGGAATTTTGCTTCAATTGAAATTAAATTAGCCATGATAGTTTGGTGTTGTTGTTAGTCATGATAGTTTGATGTTTTCGTAAGTTTGAATCGATTTTATTGAATTTTTTTATCGTTGCTTATTGTGGTTCATGTTTAATTTCTTATTCTTGTTGTTTGTTTGAATTGATAAATGAATTGTTGTTGATTTTGCTATTGTTACCATTTCTTCGGTCTTATTCATGTTTAATTTCTTACTCTTGCTCAAGCTAGCTTTCATTTATTTTCAGGCATACTCAAATGATGAAGGGTCTTGGGTTGTTGATTTCTTCGGTCTTCTTTTTTTGCAAAAGGAAGTTGACAGCATGTTAAACAAACTTTCAAGTGATCTACCGTCCGATGATCTACCGTCCGGCTTACCACCCGGATTGTGATAACTTATTAACACTTTGAGAATTATCTCATAGTATATATTGTCTAAACAAAAGAAGCGTCCCCAAGATCATTCATATCAAAACTCCTAATCAATTGGTTTAAGTCAATAAGCCCATATCATTGCAAATTGATAGTATATCATCGATAAATATATACTTTCTCCCACTGAATTGTAAAATACAAAGTTTTCAACCTTATTTACCTCAAATTCGAATGAAGTAATAACCTTATGAATTTATAATTTCACTATCTTATACCTGATTAGATTGTAGATGAAATTCTTATTTTAAAACCATAGTTTTCAAATCTTTAGATTCAAAACTTATAGTTGAACCACATAAGTGTATCATCACTAGATGTAGAAACACTCTTTTGTTCCATCTCATGTAGCTCTAAATCAAAATCAGCCACACATGTAGTTGTCCTAAATAAGTTATTTAATGAATATTCATTTAACTTTAATGCATTCCTTATGAGTAAATCCTTTCAAAAACTCTTTTGACAACGCGATAAAATCTCAAATGTCGTTTAGAACAACGTCTCATTTATATGTTGTATTCTATCCATAAGTGTTTGTTTTTGTTTTTAGACGTTCAATGAAAGAGCAACTCACGTCTCATTTATATGAACATGCCCTTATTGCCTTATGTCCCTTTCATTTGCATTAATTATGAGAGTGTGTATATAGAATGTTTTGAGCCATCTTATACACTCAAAAGTTGTATGGCATCTTTACACAAACTATTTAAAACCGCCTTAGATAGCCCAAAACAAAACTTTGGTAATATCAAACCTAACTTTTTCCTACAAAGAATCAAACAAGTAGTATGAGAAAAAAGATCCATTACACTTTTTTTTTTGGTAAATGGTAAATTCATAGAAGTGAGAAAAAATAAAGCTTAACCGGGACCAAAATAGCCCTGATTAAACCTACAAAGCGTAAGAGTACATCAGAGTAAATTACAAAAGGCTAAAACACAATGCCCAAGTACTTCAGGTAGGCATGCAAACCTACTGAACATACCATCTACCATCAACTGACCATAAATAAAACAAACAAAATCCCCATGGCAATGTCTGTGAGGCCCTTCCACCTTCGGCAAAGCCATCAGCAGATGGAACCCTCATAAACCATACGTGTGCCTAACCATCGGATCAAGGTATCATTCACCTTCGGCAAAGCCATCAGCAAATGGGTCCCTAGTCCGGAACAAAGAATCAAAGCAAAACAATAGTACAGACCAAGAGCGCAGAATACAACTATGGTATAACAAACATGAAAAGGACTAAATCTCAAACCTCTCGCCAACCCTGGACGGGAAGGCCTCATGGAGTAGTCTGTAAACGTGTCCTCTAATCATCCGGACCAGGATTTCAATGGGTATCCTGTTCCGGTCAAACATCAAGGCATTCCTGAAATGCCATAGGTAGTATATCGTCGCCGAAAAAGATCCATTACACTTGCAACTATGGAGTGGAGGTGAGGTGTGTGACACACCTGTAACAAATCCTTGTTTTCCAAAACGAACCGAGAACACTAAATAACACAACGGAATTAATTAAGCATCATCTTGGTGTGTTGGAATCTAGTAAAATATAGGAAGAACAAACACATCTAAGAAATTTAAAAAAAATTGCAAGCAAATACCTAAAAGAAAAAGAAAGAAAAATCAATTGGAAAACCGGAAGTAAATTATTATAAACTAAACTTCGATGGTTATAAACTTGGCTCGATAAAACTTAGAAAGCATCTCGACCATATCGTCAAAATGGGTGCATAACAAACGTTCAATGATTCTACATTGGAGTTGAAGTGGCGCGCATCTCTTTTTGTGGACATCTGCAAAGTTCTAAAGTTGAATATTGATGGCATTTTAGATTAAGGTACCGTTTGGGAAGTTGATTATTAGAGTGTCTAGTAGAGTTGGGAGATGAGGATAGATAAAGGGAGATGAAGGCAAAAGAAATCTAAGTGTTTGGGAGGGTGACATGAAGAGAGCATCTAAGGGCTTATTGTAACTGAAAAATTGGCATTTTCATCAGCTTCTCAAGGGTACCTTATGGAAGTTGATGGAGATGAAGGTAATTTTCCTTCCATAAATACCCTTCACGGCCTTCAAGACTTCCACCTATACACTTATACAAGAATTTAATAAATCTTTTCAACTATACACTTATACAAGAATTTAATAAATCTCTATTTAAATCATTAATGTAAACCATATGAAAACAATAATGTATTTTTAAAAAAATTGATATTCAGTTACAAATAGGCATCGCAACCCACATTATCCCTCCATTGCAAGAACACAAGTGCAACACCATAATGAGACACAACACCCAACACCACAAACACATGAAAAATCTGATGGTTATGACCGGCCAAGTCGAACCACCCTGGCTTGAATCGTTCAGGGACCCGACTAACATAGAACCCGGTCCCAGTCAAGTATGACATAGCCATAGCTGCCTCATAGGTCAATGTAATGGACCTACTTGGGGAACCCCAATTGGCTACACACGCGTATATAGCCAGGGATCAACTGGCATCACACTTTTCGGCCTATCCCCGGCTATATACGCGTGTGTAGCCAATTGGGGTTCCCCAAGTAGGTCCATTACATTGACCTATGAGGCAGCTATGGCTATGTCTACTTGACTGGGACCGCGTTCTATGTTAGTCGGGTCCCTGAACGGTTCAAGCCAAGGTGGTTCGACTTGGCCGGTCATAGCCATCAGATTTTTCATGTGTTTGTGGTGTTGGGTGTTGTGTCTCATTATGGTGCTGCACTTGTGTTCTTGCAATGGAGGGATAATGTAGGTTGCGATGCCTGTTTGTAACTGAATATCAATTTTTTTTAAAAATACATTATTGTTTTCATATGATTTACATTCATGATTCAAATAGAGATTTATTAAATTCTTGTATAAGGGTAGCTTATGTAAATTGATGGCATTTCAAGCTTTGTCCTTTGATGGCTTGGATTTCAAATTTAATTGTTCTATTTTGCCTGCATGTTTGCGTGTTGAATTGAATATAATCAATGTTTAAATTCAAGTTAATGTACAAGCATGGAAAAACGCAACTTTTCACTTTGAATGTACTTGGCTGAGGTTTAGCAATTGCTGATTTTGATTGTTGCTCATAATGACCAGGAAAATCCTCAAGAACTTGCTGCATATGTTCTGCTTCTGCTTGATTCCACCATTTGAAAAATGGTGCATGTTCTTCTGCAGACTTTTTTTTAGATTTTTTGATACGTTATTGTTCTGCAGAAAATTTGGAAATTTGCTAAATTCCCAGAAAAGAGTAACCAAGTTGTTTATGAACCAAAGAAAAAAGTTCAGTAGTGAATTTTATCTTCTTTCTATGATTTCTATGCTCCAATGTTTTAACTTTGTGATCTTTGTATGATGTTTATTGATGATGTATGTATTCAACTAGATAACATAAACTATATGATGGAGAGGAACTGAGCCACCTGAAGAGAGAATGAAAGGACAAACAAACATATAAAAACTTCCAAATGGGCAACCCCCTTGTTTGTGTTCATCATATATTAAAGGTTAAACCAGGACAAAAATACAGAGCATCAATTTTAGATAAACTGGCAATACTCAGGAGAACAATCACATCCTGCAGCCACAAACACACAATATATATGCAACACAAGTCAGTGTTCCGTGATTTTCAAGAGATAATGTAACTAAAAGAGTGGAGAAGGAGACTCGCCTGTTCTTTTTAACTGATGGAGCAACCAACCCCCTTTTCTCAAGGCTCTTATATCGATCCCTTGCAACCGTGCAACATCCCTGCACAGCATCAAACAAGTCACAGTTCAAAAAGGGTGCACTGAATTTAGAGGAATACTCGAGACAGGTCACGGGTGATTTACAAACCTGCAGCTTACGCAAAGATCCAGATATTTCTTCAGAGAGGAGGACTTGAACTGGGGCAGGCTCAAACCTGAAAATAACACTTTTATCAACTTCTAAAAACCTCACTGTTATGAAGTCAAATAGATATCTGTTAGTGAAAAAATTCTCATGTGGATTTTTTTTGCCTATAATCTATCCCACCAGTGTTTTTTCATAAAAATTAGACTTTTGAAAAAAAAACTCAAAGAGTAGGGTTGTAATATGAGACAAGCTACTCGGACTCGGCTCGTCAAAAGTTCGGCTCGAGCTCATTCATTTTATAAACGAGCCGAATATGAACACATTTTAAAGCTCGAATAAAAGTTAGGCTCGGCTCGTTTATGAACGAGCCTTATGAACGAGCCGAGCTTGAGCATGTCGATGCTCGGCTCGTTCGGGTATAGTTTGGCTCATTTGGCTAAAATAACACTATAGGAGCACTATTTTAGTCAAGCTACTCAGGCTCGGCTCGGGATCGCTCGTCAAAAGCTCGGCTCGAGCTCGTTCACTTTCTAAACGAGCCGAATACACACTTTTTAAAGCTCGTATAAAATTTAGGCTCCGCTCGATTATAAACGAGCCAAGCTTGAGCATGCTAATGCTCGGCTCGTATTACACCCCTACTTCTACTCAAGATTCAAATCTTTTTCTCATCTCTTTTGCAGGTTTGGGACCCACTTTCCTTTCAATTTTGTAGGATAGAGGTGTGAGAGAATTTTTATATGACTAGTGGTAGTGCTCTTACAACAGCCAATGATGTAATATACATGACCTCTCAAGTAATAGAAAGTTAAATAACATACTTGCGCTTCCCAATACGAGGGGGGCGTGATTTCAGCCTCTCTTGTTTAGCTACAACACGTCTCACGTGTCTTTTCTTGTTTTCCTCCTCTTCTTCGACTATTTCTTGCATTATTTCTGGTATGCTACAATATGAACAGAAGAAACCATAAGTACATAAGAGTTCTCTAAAACAAGATGTTCAAAAGAGAGAAATATTCTTGCCAGTCAATCTCTTTCGAGAGATGTTGTTTCATTTTTGCCTCAGCTTCTGACTTCTGGTGCTCCTTGCGTCTGGTTCTTCGGTTCAACTCAACTCTAGTTACCCTCTTTGTCTTAGAAGACCTGATGCAACATCGAAAATAAGGTTGACTTAATCATAGGCAGCAATCAAAGTGACATTGACATCAGCACTAAAATATTTCATTTTTAGTTTCAGCACCAGTAACATCCATAATACTTTTATCTACAATTATTATCAATGTTTTGGTAAAAGTTACCACAGATCTAAATAAGGTGAACACTTCAACTTTTCCTCCTTTGTGATATACAATATAATGCTTTTTCCCAAGGCAAGTCTATCATGGCTCAAATTCTATGTCATCGTCGCCACAGATACCATCTGATATTCAATGGCTTTACAGAACCGAATGTAAATGCAAGTCCTGGGATAGTAGCTGTCCATTCCCATTGGAATCCAGAATACAACCATTAAAATGACTATGAAAAAAAGCCTCATGAATCAAACATTGTGAACAACTTTACTAGTATGTATTGGATGCTAGCTGAAAAACATCATAGAAGGTAATATATTTTAAAGTAAATCAGGACACCCTCAATATAAATCAGAAAAACCAAAAGCTAAGAACAAAGAAAAGGGAGGAACCTCTTTTCATCGGTATTGTCGCCGTCACCAGTAGGCATGTCCTCATCATCATCATTGTCTTCACTTCCAGAGTCTGCTTCCATGAAATATCTCTGAAGTACACAAGAAATAAGTTCATCTTTGTTTCTTTTCCCGTATAATACTTAAAATAATTCATGTTTCGGTATACCTACCTACCAGATTTAGGGTAATTTCGGAAAGAAAGAAATTAGATTTTGATTGGAACTATTTTATTCAGGATTCATATATCTTCATTAATCTAATAGAATGGAAATTATAACTATCTGGAAATGAAAACTTAATTTCTGGACAAACATGTAACTGAGTAAGAGTATTGAAGCATGGCAATTGGTGCAGTAGTATGAACTGTTTCATATAACTGTTAATAAAAAGAAAATTCTCCAAATATTATACAAGCATATGGAACTAATTGTTTGACAACAATAATGTCGTAGAAAAATTAACTTACTTCCTCCTCATTAATAGCTTCTACAGCAGAAACTAGCGGAATAGGTTGAGGCGCTAACTCGCTCTGGTAGACTTTTCTCATCTCATCTGCCACTGCACGAGCCAGAACATCCTGAGTTTTTGGCAAAGACCAATCTATATTAATGCAAAGTTCAGCATTTCTAAAATGAAAAAAAAGCACCATGCAGAGGTATTTCATAGTTAACCTTATGAAATTCAGGCTCTGGATTAAATGAGCATCCTGGAGGTTCTACTTCTACTGCAGGAATAACAGAAGTCTTCACTTTCTGCAAAAACTGTGAATCAGACCATTGCGCAGGACTTTTATTGGCAAAGTTCAAGTGAACTGGTTTCATACATGTCACTATTGATTGTAAATTTGGCACAAGTTGATATCCAAAGACAAGAATGAAAAGCTAGAGAGCAAAGGTGAAACTCCATATCACATACCTTCTTTCCCTTTACGGTCTCACAAGCTGTACCACAAGATTTTGCTACAATCAGTATTTTATTAAGAACTAAAATAAAAATGCATAATATAAATCAACAAATGTAATACCTTCATCAGACCATATGTCCACCATGCCTGACGCCTGCTTGCCACCAGCTTTCTGATAATGACGAACCCGAAATTCCAAATTAATAAATCAATAAAACGTTTCATTAGAGATATTTCACTCAGTAATTTTCTTTATGACAAAAAATTATCACATACACTGGGTTTAGGACAGTCAACAGAAGCATCTATATCCATCTGTGCTTCTTTAAGTTGCTTATCAGATTTCTTCTTTTTCTTCTTCAAAGTTGAAGAAGGAACGACCTGAACAAAGGGGTTTTTCTGCAATACACTCTCATAACGAAGGACCTTGTCCCTATTCTTCTCAATCTTCCGCTTCACATCCGCATCTATAATTCCAACAGAAATAGAACCAACGCAAAACAATTACTTAACATGATAAGAACAAACAAAATTAGGGGAATAAACTATGGAGCTTGAGAAACTACAAACTACAACAGTTCAATGAACAAATGACATTAATAGCAGACAGAGGGTAATCGAACCAGAGGATTTGTCGAGGAAAAAGAGTGAATCGGAGGGGAGAGAATGGAGAGGGCCGCCGGAGAGGGCATCTTTGGTGGCTTTCTCGTTAAAATCATCAACGTCTTCGGAGCTAATCTTCCGCCATGACTTCTTACCGTGTCGAGCGCTATTCTTCTTCGACTTCCCCATCTCTCTGCGTTGCAGTTCCAACGCCGCCGAGGTATGCAGGGTTTGAAATTGATTAAAACGGGTCAGCTTCTTTATCCCCATCTATATCGGGCTGACCCATGTTAAAACGGGTGAGGATCTATACCGGGCTGACCAATATTAAAACGATTAATATAATAAACGTTATACTAATTTAATTTTCTTATTAATTTATCTATTGTAAAAATATTAAAAATTATTTTTTTATTATTTTTTAGTATGCCTTTTTAAAGATATTGTGATAAACTAATGTAATATAAAGGATATGAAATGTATGTATATTTTTAAATGATTTTTGCTTTAGACATCTTGAAGTTTGAACTTTTCCTCTAGTATCTACAATTTTTAATTTTTTTTATTAGTACCGTAATTTGTTTTTTTATTATAAACTTTCTTAATATATTTTATTATATATTCAAGAATAAAATTAAAAATTCTAAAAAATAATTCTAAAACTAATTATAACCGTATTAATTTTACTAATCAATTTTATACAAAACTAATTAATGGTATATAAGAATTTTTTATAACTTAAATATAAACATATAGAAATATAAATTTAAAGCTATTTTTTGAATTTTAAATAAAAAATATGTTAAATTTTTCATTTATATTCGAATTAAATAAAAACAATACAGAAAAATAATTTAAAAATAATTCATAAATTACTACAAAATATAATTAAAACAATTATTTTCACGTGTTCTTTAAGTAAACTATTTTTGGTATTGAGTATGATCTTGAATATGATATGCAAACCATAGTTCGAAGTTTAGTTTATATAGAAATCCGAAACAAAATAGCAAATAGATACAATTCAATTAAGGATTTGTTTTTTTAAATTAAATATAAAAATCTTGAAAAGATATAGTTATCTTATTCAATAAAATAATAATAAAAAAAATATATATCATATCTTTCCAAAAACTTTATATTTTTCAAAATAAAGAAACATATATTGTTAATTCTATCCAATTTATATTTAAATATCGTATTTAAATCGATGTTGTAAAGAGTAAGTTGCAAGGAGAAATTTTGATTGTGCCTTTTCAATTTTATGAAGATTGGATCATACAAATCTATACAATATATTTTTAATTGAAGATCTTTAAAAATACGGGTGGAAAAAATTACGAAAAAAATAACCGAAAAAAATATATAAGAAAAAAATAACAAAATAAAATCAAAAATAAAATATAAGGCACAAAAAAATCGAATTAAAAAATATAAAGCTTAGAAAACAGATAGTCGTACGTAACAAAAATCGTTTAACATAGATTTTCTAGTTTGATGTGTCAATCTATTAGATTTCACCTTCAATTGTAAAAATATATCTTACCAATTCAAGCATGATTAAGCCTTAAATTTTCTCCCTTTTCCACGGACAAGAATTCTGTCTATTTTTTCACAAAAGAGATAACTAAAACTTAATACCATAGATACAAAATCATATCAAATCTAAGATTTTCATTAAAGATAATAATTTAGATAAGGATTGTAACATAAGCTAGTAACAGGAAAAGAAAAAAAAAAGAGATGTAACCCAAATCGGTTAAAAGAAATCAAAGAAGCTAAGTAATAATAATTATAAATTAATTTGTAATTAGAAAGCAAATTGTGTTGTTCTGGGTTTTTGAATTCAAAATACTTGTTCCCTTAATTGAAAACTTGGCAAATAATTGATACAAATTTTGTTTGATGATTCGTTTAACAAAATCCACATCTTTTCTTCTAATTGTTTAAAATATACCATTATAATTTTAGTTAGAACGAAATTTTGACTCATTTTTTTTGTTAATAAAGGGTAAAGAAAATGGTTAAAAAATCGGAAAAGAATAAAAATTACAAATGCAGATTTTAATTTGATAAGCACTCGAATACAGAATTCACTAATACTCGTGCTTGCATCCCAATTTCAAACATTTGGCTCAATCTCGACAACCTCCTAATACTCGTAGGTCAAGACCCTTTGATTTCCCACGAATGCATACACGTAAATACGAATGCAAAAACGAAGTTGAAACAATCGATACACATAAAAAAAATGAATTCAAAACAATCATAACACATAAAAAAATTTTTGTAGAAAACGTAGACAACTAAAAATATGAATCGAGAAACGAATGAATAAAACATAGTCAAGTAACCGTCAATCGATGGAGGTTGTGAGAAAAATTGTTGTGCCGACGGAAAGGAGTTTCTGCACTAAAAAACGAAACAGAACGATGTAGTTAATTGTGATTAAAACGTATGAGAATAATAAATATATATATAGCTGAGAGGGATATGATTTGAAGCTTCCTTGATAAGATTGTTAAAGCTTCCTTGATAAGATTGATATTTAAAGAGTAAATAAGATGACGAATTTAAAATATAAAACAAAAAAAAATTACAGATAAAATATAATTAATTTCGGATTTAAAAAAAATAAAGGTTTATTGACGTTAATTGTGGGAGCTACAGATTTAAAAAAAATAAAGGTTTATTGGCGTTAATTGTGGGACCTCTATTTTAAAATATTGCTTCCATAACGCGCCACGTCAACAGTCATGTATACTGCTTTAGTAGAGTATATAGAAATATATAGATATATAGAATATAGGAAAGAAGGGAAACAATATTTTAATTTAGTTAATGAAAAAAAAGTAATTTAAACAAAAAAATACGTGATTAAAATTAACAAATCTAAACTTACGAATAAGAGTATGATCTCGTTTGAATCAATTCAATGCATATTTTACTGAAGAAGGAAAACAAATATATGAATTTATTGTTATGGTTACGAATTCAAAACAAACAAATATTTTAACCAACATACCAAAAATTGTAAAAATATACGTACAAAATCAATAGAAATATATTATTGGCGTTAATTGTGAAAAACACGTTAGAATAAAATTACGTAAAAAATAATTGTAAAATGTAAATAGAGATCCTACTCAAAACTTACTAATAAGCTTTGTGATTTATTAATAAGAAAAAAACTGTTATTAGTTATTTATTGATAAGAAATATTTGTTAATAGTAAATAATCAAAATTTTGAATCTTTAAATTACGTTAAAAAAAAATTAAAAATTAAATATTAAATATATCATTTTAAACTACAGAATCAAAGATATACAAAAATCAGTAGAATAATTTAGATTTTTTTATATAAATTTATAATTACATAAATAATTAATGGATTTTAAATAGATATTTATTAATATTGTGGCGTTAATTGTAAAAATAATGAACATAATAAAAATTTACTTAATATACTTATTTTTAAAATATGTCGGAAATATAACTGAAAAAAGCTTAAATTTAATTACGAATTTTAAAAAAAATATTGTGGCGTTAATTGTGGGAGCTCTATTTCAAAATATTGGATTCACGACGCGTCATGTCAGCTTTAGATGTTCTCTACTTTAGTAATATATTGATTAGATTCCATGAATTGACCTCAATGTCGTGACCGGTGGATATTACGTGGCGTCATTAGACGTAATCTACTATCTACTATATAATATAATACTAAAGCAGAAGTATATAAACTCATGTGTCATCGCCTCATTAAGGCACATTGGATTTTGTCAAATGTCGTTACCACATTAAGCCACTTAGGATTTTGCCACGTGTCACAACCACAATAAGCCACATCGGATTTGCCACGTGCCTTATTTATATTAAAATTAACTATTTCCATTGTTATTTTATTTAGTTTTTTAATTTAAAGTATGATTTGACATGTAATAAAATATTATGATATAAACAAAACAAACTTTTTATATTTAACAGATCTCACTATTTTTTGTGTTAGGATATTACATTATATAGTTTTTTTTTATGTCAAGTTATTTTTATATTAAATTATGATTGTTATTTACTTTTTACATTTTAAACAATCTGATATTTTGAATATAAAAATTATGACGTAAAATAATTTGATATTTATTATCATCTATTAATTTATATTAATGACCAATTTATTTTATTTTCTTTATGAAAAATTGACAAAGTCCATCATCCATTAATGAAAATATTGAACACATTTATTATAACCTATAAAAATATTATATTATGATTGATATCTTACATAGGATAATATTATAATAGAGTAAATATTTTTAAGAAAAGTTTAAAAATTTTAATATTTTTTAAATTAATTTAATAACAAATTTTTTCTTATTTAAGTTTGTCGAATATTCTAATAGACTATCTCTCAATATTAAGTAGAAAATTTCTTTTAATTTAAAAAGATGAATCATGATGATTTATATTTTAACACATGCAATATATTATGATTAAAATGTATAAATATTCTTATAATAAAGTCACGTATTTTGTTGTAAATAATTATATGATTGTTAGCTTATCATTTACGATTATTACACTAATTTATTTTAATTTATAAATAAAATTTGTATCATTCCGTGCAAGACACGGGTACTATACTAGTATCTAAACTATGCGCATAAATTTTAGGGAAATATCGGTTGGTACCCCTGTGGTATGGGGTATTCCGAATTTTGCCCGCAGATTTTTCAGAGTTTGGATTTTATCCCTGTGTTTTTCATATTTTCTATATTTGCCCTTCTCCGTCACTATCACTAACCCTGATTAAGAGGTGTTAGTTTACTTGAAAAATATATATAATATAATAAAATGAAAAGAAAAAAGAAAAAAGAAAAGAACCAATGCTTGCTCCCAGGCGAAACAGTCAGTCGAAAGAGAAAATAAGAACCGATACTTGCTCTCAGACGAAGAAGTGCAGAGCTGCTCCATCCAGGTTCGAGCTTCTCCTCTCTCTCCTACCCCTATACTTCTCCTTTACTTATCGTCTCTCAAACCTCTCTCTGCTTCTCCTCTCTTTAGTGTGAATAAGGGGTGACGCTCTCTGGACTCTCTGTTGTAATCGACCCGTCGAAGAGAAGAAGAAGAACCCTGCTCGGCACTAGTCAGGACGAATTATTGATTTTGACAAAATGCTGAGTCTTGTATGAAATAATGTTTTTCTTGGATGTAGTTGTTTGGAATCATGTGCACTAGTCCATTATATGCTTCGAGAGCAACAGGTTCAAGGACAACAAGGAGTCCGAGTTGAACAAAGAAAGATAACTTATCGTAAAAGGAAAGTACAATCACCCAACGAAGCCGCATCTGATGTGTTGGGATCGGTTCCATGGAACGTTGGAAGTCAACAAGAACTTTGAAGGCTGGATGATATTTGGATATGACTATTGGGACCTCTTTTTGGTTTTTTGGAATTTGTTGTTGTTGTAATTTGAAAACTGTTATTGGGACCTCTTTTTGTTTTTTGGAAACTGTTGTTAGTTGTAATGTTCTGATGGGTAGTTGCAAACTGTCTAAACTGTTGTTAGTTGTAATTTGACATATTTAGATATCATAATCATGTAATATGTCTTGTTTGACAGAAAACAAAGATTTAAAGAATAACTCTCTTTATTTATCTTAAGGAATATAACTCAAAACCTTAAGCTCACAAAACTCATAAGTTATGCAACACATATAACATCTCCTTATATAGGGAATAGATGACTCCTAATCCTATTCTTAATAGGAAAATCTACAGATTAGATAACTCCTAATCTATTTTTAAGTATAATAAGATATCTCCTAAAATAACTAACTTCTTTCATAAGTTAGTTCTTTCCTAAAATAACTAACTTCTTTCCTAAGTTAGTTCAATCTTATCACAACATTCTCCCCTTTAAGCTTGAACTAATTTACCCAAATCTTGAACTCCAATAAGATCTCTCATCTCCTTGAACTTGAATCTCCCAAGAGCCTTTGTTAGAATGTCCGCCTTTTGTTCATTCCCGGGAACATGTTCGACCTCTATCTGACCATTCTCAATGCACTCCCTGATGAAATGGTACCTCGTATGTATGTGTTTGCTCCGTCCATGAAAAACTGGATTCTTAGTAAGAGCTATAGCCGACCGGTTATCTATCCGAATAATGACCTTCTTACTTGCTCCCAGTAATCTCTCCTAGTAAGTCCTGAAGCCATATAGCTTGACGAGCTGCCTCTGTCTCTGCCATGAATTCAACCTCACAAGAAGATAACGCTACTGTTTATTGTTTCTGCGAACACTAGGAGATTGGACTACCACCAAGATAGAATATGTGACTTGTCGTACTCTTACCATCATCGGGATCTACATTATAGCTGCTATCACTATACCCAATCAATTTTGTCGATGTTGAAGGGGATGATTCAATCTTTAATCCGAACGATGCCGTTCCTTGTAAGTATCTCAAACATTGTTTCATTGCTGCTCCATGAGATTCTTTTGGAGTTTGCATGTACCGACCTAAAACACCAACGCAATATGCCAAATCTGGCCTTGTGTGAAGCAGATAACGAAGACACCCAATGATTCTCCTGTATCTTATCGCATCTACATCCTTTTCTTCCGACGCCTTGGATAACTTCAGCCCTGTTTCCATTGGCGTGTGTGCCGGGTTGCATTCTCTCATACCAGCCTCTTCTAGTATTTTAAGTGCATAACCGCGCTGGTTCAACGTAATCCCCTCCCTGGATTGATACACCTCAATTCCAAGATAGTATATTAATTTCCCGAGGTCACTCATCTCAAATTTTGTTCCCATCTGTTTCTTAAACTCGATGATAATCTCCACGTTTGATCCTGAGACAAACAAGTCATCAACATACACCGCCACAAGAAGAGTGTCATGAAGTACCTGTTTATGATAGACCGATGGTTCTTTAGAGCATCTCCTAAATTTTAATTCCTTAAGAATCTTATTCAGCTTGTCATTCCATGCTCTTGGAGCTTGCTTTAAACCATATAAAGCTTTGTTGAGTTTGTAAACTTTGTCTTCACATCCCTTTATCACAAACCCTTCTGGTTGCGAGACATAAACTGTTTCCTTTAGCTCCCCATGAAGAAAAGCCGTTTTTACATCGAGATGATGTATTTCCCATCCACTAGATGCTGTGAGATTGATAAGAAGACGAATTGTTTCAATGCGAGCTACTAGAGCAAAAACTTCATCAAAATCTATTCCATGTCTCTACACATATCCCTTTGCGACAAGTCTCGCTTTGTATTTGTTAATGCTGCCATCTGAGTTCCTCTTGAGTTTGAATACCCACTTCAAGCCGATTGGTTTTGTTCCACGTGGAAGCTCAGTCAAGTCCCATGTCCGGTTTTTGTTGATTGAATGTATCTCATCCTCGCACGCAAGTATCCAGTTCTTTGATTCCTTTGCTTCAACAAAACTTCTGGGTTCGTCACTCAACGCAAGCAACACACGCTACAGCTCCACCAAGATCATTATCTCAAATTCCATGATTCCCAAAATCCCTAATTGTTATTGTAAACTCTTCTCTTCCATTATCATTTTGAGAATTCCTATTCCAATTCCACCCTCTTGTTTCATCGAACACCACATCTCGACTTACCGTGATTTTCCGAGTTTGTGGATCATAGAGTCGGTATGCTTTTGATCCTGGTTCAGTGCCCAAGTGAATTAATCGTCGTGACCTATCGTCGAGTTTCTTCAAGCCAGGTTTGTCTAATCTCACATATCCGATGCAACCAAAAACTCGAAGATGAGCAATATATGGTTTCTTCGATCGATACACTTCGTAAGGCGTCAAATTATGTAGTGCTCTTTTAATTCCTGAGTTATCGCAACCATTTTCAATGGCTTGTCCAAGGCTGATAATGTTGCATGTTAACTCTAGGATGTAGTAAACTTCGGACAATTCTCTTGCTTTGCCGTTTTTGTCAATGAGCTCAATAGTTCCTTTTCCTTTGATGTCTATTCGAGAATCGTCTCCAAACTTCACCTTTCCTGTGACAGTTTCATCAATCTTTGAGAAGTACCTTTGATCTCCGCTCATGTGATTGCTTGCTCCGTTATCAAGGTACCATATATCATCATCAGGTGTGTTCTCCTCAAACTTACTCGGTATTACCTTCTCTTCGTTTAGATAAATGATTTCATGTATCATGATTTCGTCTGCTTCCTCGGTACCATTGTTTTGCATTTCTTGGGCTTCCTGCAATTTTAACAATCGATCGGGACATCTTGATGCGTAATGCCCAAATTTATCACATCGATAACACATCACTCTAGACAAATCTCTGGTTCCGTTGGACCTTCCACGACCTTGACCCCTTTCATTGTTGGATCGTCCTCCATGACCTCTGGTTCTGGAATTGCTATCACGTTGTGGTTGGTCTTGTTGGGGCTCTGTATTTGCATACATAAGCTTATTCTGATCTTCTTGTTCTTCCTCTTCTTCAGCGATGCGTTCTTCGTAAACTTTCAATTGCCCAATAATATCCTCAAAACTAGTTTTGTTGAGATCCACCATTTGTTCAATAGCAACTACGATCTGTATGTATTTTTTTCGAGGAAGACTCTTGAGGAATTTCTTAACAATTTTTGATTCCTCAATCTCAACTCCTAGCTAAGCGGATTTTGATGAAATTTCTGATAACTTGTCGGCAAAATCATCAATTTTGTCGGTGTCTTTCATCTTTAATCGATTGAATTCTGCCATTAACGTTTGCAATCTTGCATCTTTAACTCTTTCAGCTCCTAAATACCTGGTTTTAATGGCTTCCCAAATTTCTTTCGCCGTACTGAGTTCTCCAACCTGCAAAACAAGACTTTCGGGGATTGATTGAAACAGCAACGCCGTTGCCATATCGTTTTTATCTTCATCCTTCTTTTGTGACTCAATGATCTCCCATGCTTTGTGAACTTTGAGGCAAGTTCTCATCTTTATCGCCCACACAGTGTAGTTCGTTGAGTTAAGCATTGAACATTTAATGGAGGAAGATTCTCCTCCTTCCTTCATCTTTTGCACCGACGAGTTTGTGATACCGGCACTGTCTTTATCGTCTGCCTCCTTTGCCATCGTTGCCCTTCAATATCTTCCCTACGAATTTTGTAAGGCTCTGATACCAATTCTTGTTTGACAGAAAACAAAGATTTAAAGAATAACTCTCTTTATTTATCTTAAGGAAAATAACTCAAAACCTTAAGCTCACAAAACTCATAAGTTATGCCACACAATTAGCATCTCCTTATATTGGGAATAGATGACTCCTAATCCTATCCTTAATAGGAAAATATACAGATTAGATAACTCCTAATCTATCTTTAAGTAAAATAAGATATCTCCTAAAATAACTAACTTCTTTCCTAAGTTAGTTCTTTCCTAAAATAACTAACTTCTTTCCTAAGTTAGTTCTTTCCTAAGTTAGTTCAATCTTATCACAACAATATGATCTTAAGATAAAAGTTTACAGATTTCAATGGGCATTGAGATTGCAAACAAACTCAATAAAACTGCTTAGAAAATTGCAGATTCAGCTCAGAAAAACAACTCTGAACAATTGCAGATTGGTAAAACTACTCAAAAGAATTGCTCAGAAAAATTGCTCAGAAAAAGTGCAGAACTCAAAAAATGCTCAGAAAAACCTGCTCATCAAAACAGATTCAGCTAAGAAAAATAGCAGATTCAGCTTAAAAACTGCTCAACAAAAAGCTCAGAAAACAGCTCAGAAAAACTGCTCTAAGTTAATACCAAAATCCACACTCCTCTGAGGCGGCAAACTGGACGGCTCAACAAATACAACTGCAAAATCACAGACAACTAGGATATCCTCTAGTGCTGGACTCTCCCTCTTCTTCATGACATAACACCAGAAGGCCTCACAACCCTTTGCAATCAGTCTCGCTGCCCGTATCGCACTGACAACCATGCCTTATTTTCCAAGTCCAAACCTCGGAAAACCTCTATATGTCCTAACTCGGTAGAGAGGGTAACAGTCCTCCTACCTACATCTAAGACTGCCTGATGCCTATCCATCCAATCCATATCTAAAATGACTTCTTCATGCACTAATGACATGACAAAGAAGTCAACAAGCAATACTCGGGTCCCTACAGAAATGGGACAGTCACGGATCTCACGGGTACCTCTGACCCTACTACCATCGAGTAACCCCATACTAAAGGGTATCCCCTCTGTCGTATCTAGACCCAGACGCTCAACACAGGCATCAGAAATAAAAGAATGTGTAGCAAGTCACTAGTGGCCTCGTGCACTCTGGCCTCATATGTCTTGGATCACCACAATTATAACACTGACGTCCCTTATCTGCAACCGGTACAGATGAGGGATGACTCTGGCGTCTCTGACCTCGCCAAACACTAGCAGCACCACCAGTACCACTGGTCTGCCCAGTACGTTGTCTCTTCTCAAACCCTCCGGTTTGAGAAGCTCTCCTCTGACCAACTCTCTCTCTCATAATCAGAAGCCCGGTCCTGATAATCCACCAAGGTCTCACAGTGAAACCCTGCCAAGTAAGTTCGGGTAGTATCCCTCAATCGTCGGGAGAACAAATATACATGTTGATTTGCAGGAGGTGCAGCTGGACCTAGCAATGTCAACTCCTCCTGAAATCTCCTAATGGCCTCGAAGACTGGTACATCCTCAAATCCAGCCTCAACAAAATCTCGCAGTTTCTCCCTCCTCAATGAGGCAGGGCAGAAACGCTCTCTAATCAGGGTCCTCATCTGATCATAACTACTAACCTGACCCCGTACAGACCTCCACCAGTGTTGTGTCAAATCCCTAAACATAGTCTGCACCAACTCAATCTGCCTGTCTGTTGGACATCTAATAGACTCCAGAGCTGAGTTTACATGCCCAATCCACAACTCGACCTCCAGCTCCACCTTCCCAGTGAAAGGGGGTACACCCATCTGGTGGAATGCCTTCAACCAGGTATCTGGTCTAGGCCCTCTATACTCCTCCCGAACCTGAGGAATCTCAGCAGCATGTGTCTATGCAGCTAGCACCTGAGTCACTCCGTGGGATCTCTCAGATGGTCCCTCTTGTGCCCGTAGATTTGGGGCACGTCTACCGGATCTGACAGCCTCCGCTACTCGTCTGATATAAGCACGGAACTCTGATTCCCCATGGAGACACGATTAGAATCACCAGATTGGGCTCTTTGTGATCCCTACCTCTCAGCTGCACCGTTCCCAATCTCAAGAACGACACTCTCAACAACCTCCTCGTGAATCTCTCCCGCTGCCTGTGAACCACCAGCAGGAGTCCTACCCCGTCCTCTACCTAGAGAGGGTCTACCCCTACCTCGTCTAGCTGCAGGTAAGGCTCTAGTCTGAACCATCTGCGGAGGATATAAACCTAACTTAGAAGGCTATATATATGCCATATGTATAGATATATATCAAATCAATCACATCATAATATCTATATATATCTATACTGTCGAGATCTTCAGAGGGGCGATGGCTCACGTACACAATATCCCAAAATATTTGTACTCATTTGAAAACCAAAATCTTTTGAAAAGTCAGACCCCTTCGGGTTCAGTTTATTTATCTATTCGACCTTTATCGCAGATTGCAAGTGCCATTGTTGTCAACTTGGGGCTCTGATATCAACTTTGTAACACCCCGAATCCTAGGACTCGAGGCGCTATTGGGCTAGTTACTCACAATCTTGACCCTAGTCTGACAGCAAGTTCATTGGATCTTACTACAAGGCACAAATAGATTAAAACAAAACATAAAACTGAGATATATATATATATATATATATATATATATATATATATACATATCAAAAGGTAATACAGAGTAACCGTTGAGTACAAAATCAAAATATATATCCGTACATCATAAATATCCCATATCCCTCGATAACGCCCAGTGTACGGAGCCCTCAGCGGATCACCCCTCTGGATCACTCTACAGCTCTCCTAACCTGCAAAGGACCTACAACACGGTATAAAACCGTTAGCTAACCATACACATATATATAGAAGATGCTAGAGCACAAACAGACTTCAGGGATGATAACATATAAACATGTTGTCACACATTTACCCGGTTAATTATCTTTAATAAGTCCAACACTCAAATAGTATATATATATATATATATATATATATATATATATATATATATATATATATATATATATATATACATATCTGCATATGAAAATATGTGACACGAGGAATATATATAAAATCCTCGCCTCTGAGTGCTATAGCTAGCTGGAGTGGTATAACCGCACCTTCCCGTATACCATAAAGAGTGGTCAGTGCCCTTCCCGTATACCAGAACTAGCCAGACTACAGAGAACCTCCCAGACTCCACTACGGGATGAAAGGCAAGTTGTCACAGCCACTACAATGGGCGGTCAATATATCATAGGTCGGTAATAAACCATATCGCATGCTATAAAGCATATAACAAACACCACTCATGCATACATCCAATATAAGGATGGTAGCTAAGTAAGTCCTATGGACTTACCTCAACCTCGAAGTAATCTCAACCACGATCTCAAACACGATCCACTCCAATTTGGAGGATAACACTACCTAATAACAAGGCATAACAAGATATCAAACTCCTATCACACAAAGGGGTCACACCTAGACCCAAGGGATCCATAAGGATCATATCCAACTTATAAACCTCAAGGCCATAACCGGCATATAACTCTATCATACTCATCATCATTCTATCCTCATAACATATACCTAGCATGCTACTAACCCGCTCATACTAGGAAAGGAAAGGATCATACTACTCTAGGTAGATCCTGTACAAGACGCACCTGCGTGACAAGAGAGACGCAGAGGCGGAGCAAGGCAACCCGCAGACGCGGCAAGGCTCGGCCGCAGGCGCGGTGACAGTGGCCGCAGGCAACGCAGGCACGACGCATGCGTTGTGACACGGCTTCCGCAGGGGCGGCGGCTTCCAGGCACGGGGGCGGCGACAGTGCAAAAAGTGACCCCGCGATTCCTCTTCGGCTCTTCACATGATCAAATCACGTCTTCTCCATTCCAAAGTCACACACATACATATACATACACATTCCAACATCAATCTACATTCAATTCATCTAGTCCTAAGCTAAGGAAGATGGAATCAAGGAAGAAGAGAAGGAGAAGAAGAAGAAGACTTACCACACTTGTGGTCCTAGGCTGCAAAGAAGATCAACAACCAAACTCACTGGCTTCCAAGCTCAGCAACACGTCAAACAACATCCAGCAACAACAAAGCCACACCAAACTCTTCCAAACTCAAGGAAACTAAGAACAAGATCAAGGAGCAAGAAGGGAGAAGCAAGAAGGACGTGAGAAGACTGGAAAGGAAATGAAGGTGAAACCCTTGCTCAGCAAGGTAAGAAGAAGGTAAGGAAAAGAGGGTAAAGCACGGTCAAAAGGTCAACAAAACTGGCTGCAGCCGCAAGAAACCGTAGGGCGGTTCCCTGAGCCGTAGGGGCGGTACAATAGACAAGCTGCAGGGGCGGCCTCACAGACCCGCGGGGGCGGCTAAGGCCAAAAACGGCTCCAAAGACTAAGGCTCTTACATAACTCATATAAAATTTTAAAAAAGCATTTGTCAAGAATCTTTCATTCCAACATCATACCAAACACCAAGTGTCAATAATGACTTATTATAATTCCTTATTCTATTCCAATTCATAATTTCAATCTCATTCCTACAGTCATACCAAACGAGCCCTTAATATGCAGAATAGAAAAATCAAAAGTCAAAATTTTTTAAATTTTTATACAATTTGGTACTTATTTCATGTTTTTATGCTATCTTTTGTAGAGTTGTTTTCATGTATTTGGGTTTAGGCATTTACTTCTTTGCTATAGCTTATTTGCATCAAAGAATGTCTACTCCTGTTTGTCTCTTGTGCTTAGGTGATTGTAGGTCAAATGGAGCATAAATGGACAAGAAAAGAGACAATAAAACAACTCTCTCCTCATCATCATTGGAAGCAAAGAAAGAAGAAGCAAAGAGAAGCTCCAACGTATTAAAGAAGAAGAGGGAATGACTAAAAGATCATTCGGAGATGCAAGTCATAGAGGTTGAGTCGCTTGTGCAACCCTACTGAAGGCTCCCCTTCCCTCACACAAAGAAGGATGAACTGACTCGGGCTTAAAGACTTAGGCTCTCATAGGAAGAAGACATCGAGTCAAGGCGGAAGTCATGTCAAACGTCTCTTAAGTGGCGGTCGAGTCAGGTGACCCACTCAACTCAAGAAGACAGTAGTGTCACCGACTTACTTTTCAACGTGAGTCGAGTCACATTTTGGTTGACTCGATGCTTGTGTTGTGCGGTTATAACCAACTCGCCATGTGACGAAGGTTACAAGGGAATCTTGGTGTTGATGTTGGCAATCCTTGCCAAGCTAGGGGAGATTCGTGTTAGGGCTGAGCATCGGTCTAAAACCGAACTGAACCGCCAAAAACCGAACCGAACCGAAAACCGAGAATTGAAAAAACCTGAACCGAAAACCTCGGTTCGGTTTAGGTTTAAACCGAAAATTTTCGGTTCGGTTTAAGTTTAAACCGAAAAATAAAGAACATCCAAATTGAAACAAAATGCATCCACAAATTTGAAACAATATGCATCCATAAATTAAAACCAAAATCACAAATTCAAAACAACATCCCAACCAAAAACCATAGGTTCGAAACAAATGGTAGAAACACTACAACAGATCCAAATTGATACATATTTCGTCTTAGCTTTTAACAGATCTAGATCCACATTCAATAAAATGGGAAAGAAAGGAGGAATTAATAACTAGAATTGAAGAACAGTCGAAATTGAGACCCAGATCTAGCCGTGACTGCTTGTAAGTGAATCTCACCTTCCAAATCTATCTAGTCGCTCGTTGTCCTCTCCGTCACCTCGCCTTTCTCCGATATTAGATCCAATAGCAAATTGCGGAGGAACTAAGAAAACGCTTGCGCTCACCGCCTCACAGTCGCCTCTTGTCCTCTTCTCTTGTTGGACAACTGGAGAAAACGCTTGCGCTCGCCTCACCGTCGCCGGAGTTGGTAGAAGTGAAATTGTGAGAGGGAGAACTAGAGAAAATGATCGTGCTAGCCGCCACCGTCTCCCTTGCCCTTGTCTCCTGTGGACTAGAAATAGAAGTGAAACGTTGAAAGAGGGATAAATCTAAACCCTAATATCTATTTTACATATCAGACCCATACTCCAATAGGCCCAGATGGCCAAATGGCCCAAATCTCTATTTATTAATAATAAGTTCGGTTTAAACCGCGGTTTTCGGTTCGGAACCTAAACCAAACCGAAAACCGAAAATCCAAAAATACTGAACCGCAAACCGAACCTATTTTTACGGTTTTCGGTTTGGTTTCAACCGAAAATGTCGGTTTAGGTTTGGTTCGCCTGAACCGACCTACTTTTGCTCACCCCTAATTCGTGTCCCTTTCCTCACCTTCTCAGCCTATTTAAAGGGCATAACTGCATGGAAGAAAATATCAATTCACTACTCCACAAATCTCTCTTAGTTTCTCTCATTTTTGGATCCGAGTCTCCTTAGTTTAGAGGCGAGTTGGTCGAGTTTATCCGAGTCCGTCCGAGTTGTAAAGAGTTTGTGCTGAGTTGTTGCTGAATTGTGTCGAATCAAGTTGGATCCATTGCTACTTACCTTTGTTATTTGGTGATTCGGTTCTCTTTTAGTTGTTTTGATCATCTCTCTATCTCTCTTGATTTCATGGATTGCGTGAGTTCTTGTTTGATTGTTGTGTTTTCTTCACTCAACATGAGTGAGTAGTTTCATACTAGGGATTGGGGTGAAAAATTTCAATCCAAAGCTATGTAGTATTGTATCGTTATAATGTCTATAATTAATGTGAGTATCAAAGCATATTAACAAGCATATACGAGTTTAAAACCGATTAGAACACTAGAATTCATGCTTAGATAAGATGAAAGTCGGATGCTAAGCTTGCTTAGATTGTTCGATTCCTTTTATTCACATTGTTTAGCTTTAAGCATGATCTTATGTGTTATTAATTGGCCGGCTAGTATGAATGAGACTCATAAGTAATTTCATAATCTAGTGATGCATTTTTGTAGACGCCTATATTGCTAGGATTAGTACTTCAATTATTCCAATAGCAAAGACCATGCGATGAATAATTGAATGCTAATTTATGAAGTGCAAGTCCACTCTAGATTCTTGTGATTTAATCAAGCCAATAACAAAAACCATGTGAGGCTTGATTGCTTTGTATTGATCACTAGTTTGAGACCGTAGTTGATTGACATTTTACCAATAGCAAACACCATGGGAGGTACTATGTTGGGTTGACTAGCATGCTTAGGCTTGCATTCATCTATTTCATGCATACAACCGTTTAGTCATCATTTCTACGAGCACTCGAGCAAATAATTCTCACTCTATGACATTATAATGTGTATAATTACTGCATTAACAAGGATTGAGAGAATTAATCCCAACCTCTAGTCGTTTTCTTACTTGATTTCAATTTTTACCATTCCTCTATTTTTTACTCGGATGAGTTCAAAAGCTATAGAAAAACCACTCGATCTAAGTTGTCAAGGTGACTCGACTACATAAAATATGTGAACTTACTACAAAAAAAAACGTGAACTAACTACATAAAATATGTGAAATGATAGTGTATACTTTTGAACGAAATGAACTAAAACCATGAACTTTTATAATATTAGTTTAAAAAGCATAACTACCAAATTAATAAATAGTACGTGAACTAACTACATAAAATTTGTGAACTAATAGGGTATACTATTGAACGAATTGAACTAAACTCATGAACTCAAATCATAAATGTTTTAACTTTATTTGAAAATTATAAAAATTCAACCGCGTTCTCAAAAAAACAAATTTTAACCGGACAGAATTTTCCTCGTAGCTTCTAAAAATTGTAAAAATGTACCATGTCTTATAAATCATTAAATGACAAGTGAATTAACGACCCAAATTACTCGTAGCTCTTTACCACAAGATTACGAACTATTCCATATCCTTATATGTGATAAAGCAAAATATTACTTATTCTCCAAGTCTTTAAGACATTATATTAGACAACTCACGTGGCAACAAAAATCCATTATTGAACCTAGGCGAAGGTAGTTATTATGTCATTTTTTAAAATTTGACAGCATATTAGACGCTGACTAGAGAAGCTACAATCGTATTTCAAAAATAAATCTCCTTTTTATATTTTATTTTTGTTGTTTTATTTACTTCTAAATGTCTCAGTTTCTACTCTTTTTCTGGTACCTCTAATATACGGCCTTGTTTGAAACTTCTCTCAAAACCAATCTATATGAACAATTGAATGCTTGAACCATTATTTTGACCAAAGCTATGATTCGACACCAAACCAACTTGTAACCGAAAACCATATATTAACACCTGACATTTAATCTAGCTAAGTGGAAGAACAACATGAATAAGAGTGTAAAGTATTGGTTTTCTTATGTCGTATATACTATCTAAACAATACGGAGTGATCAGGTATACTCTTTGAACAATCTTATGAGCTTAGCTTATTCCTTGAATAAACTTGAGCGATTTATGCTCTTGGGAACAATATTGAAAGGGATGTTATCTCCTCTATATATGAGAGCTACATTCAACTTATTGGTGTCAAATCGTTTTTTGAGAACTGCATTAACTATTTGGGAGAAAAAATCTATCAAAATATTTTACTCCAAAATTTTGTTTCGGTGAACTACATATGTTGGACCAAATATCCAGAAACAAATCGGTGAAATGCTCTCGTTTGAGCTAACACCCTCAAACTCTCAGTGACTTATTTGTGCTACCACTGTAGCAACACCGACATTTGTACACCACTACCACTCAGATTAACATAAGCTTTCTCAAATTAACATAAGCTTTCACCGTAACAACAAAATCTCCTCTCACCCAATCACTCAATCAGTATAACAGACCCAAAAAAATAAAAGAAAAACGAAAAAATTGTTGATTTAAAAGCAAATGAAATAGTTTCTCTATTTCAGAAAACAAAAACAAAGAATTCAAATTTTCTATTGGGTCCTTAGAACAAAATCATAATAATCAAAACATAATCAATGCATATAACAAAGTGATATATGATCAAATTGACGATTTGATAAGTATTTTTGAAAACCTTCGGATATATGAATTTAAACAAACTCCTACAATTAGGAATCCCTTGTGCCCATCCCCGACCTCTTTCTCAAAGTTAATCATTTGTGCTTGTCAAGTTTTCCGTGTTTTGCAGTGGACTCTTCCGAGCGTTTGATCAAGTTTTATTGGTGACATTCGAGTTGTTTATTTTGGAGGGGTCGTGGATTTGTCATCGACTCCTGAAGGCTCTACTTCGAGTCCAAATATGAGGTGTCCACAGTTGTTCCCCATGCTCTTGTTCTGTGTACTTCCTTCAACGACAAACTTTTTACTCTTCGTCATCTAATGATCGAGTCGCTATCCTTACCCTTGAAGATTTCGTTGCTTTCGGTCCACTTGGTGTACTTTTGTGTTTTCTTTGATGTTCTTCTATTATGGTTCTTCATGACGGTTTGTCCGTCTACCGATTTCTTTCGGTCTTTCGATTCATTAGACGGTGTATCGTCTAATGCTTCGAACTGCTTACCTTTTATAAAAAAAATAACATGAATCAAGAGAATGATAGAATTCATGCCGTAAAGCTGACGTGATGCTCTATGCACGCGTACGCGTAGTACAGGGCTAGTGAACAACGGTGGACTTCAGAGATGAACACAAGCCGACCAATTTAAAACCCTAGAAATCGACGACGGCCAGATACCTACCGCCCGTTGAAGAAATCGAGGAGAAAGAAAGAGGATGAGAATCGGAGATGAACACAAGAATGAGGAGACGCTAAAGAACGTGGTCGGTTCCTTAAATACCAAAGAGGATGAAGGAGGATAATGGAGAAAAAGTACGAGACAAATTGAAAGGGAGCATTTCTTGCCAAATAGAGGAAGTAATACGTTACCACATACGTGTAAACCTAATGCGAATTTCCATTAACACGTGTAACAAAGACAGGGGACCAGGGGTTAAAATAGGATATGTAATATTCTAAGTTTTCGAGTAAATTTAAAAAATTGACTATTGAAAGGGAAAATTTTGGTTTATAACGTAATATGGATGTGATTTATCCATCAATACTCTTGTTTAATATTATTTATTATTATTTGTTATGGAATTGGTCGAGAAGCGAAGTAAGTTGTAGGTGAATTATTTACCTTCTAATATCTCAATTTACTTTATTATTAACTCCTCATATTGTAACTTCTTTGATGATAACTCCTCCTAGTTTTGACCTATAAATAGAGGTCATTCTCATTGTAACAAGATGCACCAAGAGCAAGTTAGAAATCTATTCTTCTTGTTCTCTCATCTCTTATAGTTTCATTCTAAGTGTTCTTGAACACATTCCACAAAGTTTAAGTTTAAATAAAGGAATTCAAAACAATCTTTTCATAACACGTTATCAGCACGAGGATTCTAAGTTACAACTGAGCTTTGCTACTAAGGGTACGTTTCTTAAACATTTTCTTAGTATTTCATTACACAAAGACTATACACGAAAATCTACTTGAGGACTATGCTCTGGGTTGTCCTTTTATGGGATCTTCTACATCAGAAACTCAAGTTTTTGGAAACTTAACTTAATCTGAAGAGTATGCTTTTTAGTTGCCCAAATCGGGAACCTCTACACCAGAAACTCGTTATATATCTTAACATGAGATCTAAAATAAATTTGTCAAAATAAAATTATGTCGTTTGGATTTATGCTAAGAAACAAAACAAAATTGAGATTTGCTTACCTCTTTTGACAAAGACCCAAAATAAATTTCTTGCTTTCACCTCTTGGATTACGAACGAATATGGAGATGGAGATTAAAGAGGGTAAAAGTAACTTATTTTAATTCATTGCTCTCGTAACTCTTATATCCGTATATTTTCTTACTTGTGTCGCATGATAAAAAAATGTATCTCTATTATTGTTATGACATCTACACCTATGAAATGACTTTACTTTATTAATTCATGACTCATAATATCATAAATGTTTAATATTGACATAAACTATAATTTTATGTAGTAACCAATGGCAAGCATTGCAAAAAGAGAGTTTGACATGCTTGACTTGTTGGGCCAAAAGTACATCGAATGGAGGGTTGATGCACTTGCCCATCTCAAGGCAAATGGCCTTGAAAAACAATTGAGGATGAAAATGATGCCACTCCACAAGAGAAGGCAAAAGCAATTGTGTTCTTTCGCCACCACATTCATGAAAGTCTCAAGACTGAATATTTATTTGTGGAGGATCCAAAAGAGTTCTGGGAAAGCTTGAATGAAAGATATGGACACCAAAAGGAAGTCCTTTTCCCACAAGCTCTATATGAATGGAACAATTTGAGGTTCCAAGACTTCAAGTCCATATCTGATTATAATAGTGTTATTCATAGGATCACCTCCCAACTGAGACTATGTGGTCATGTGATCACCCATGAAGAAATGCTAGAAAGAACATTTTGTACTATGCATGTCACAAATGTATTGTTACAACAACAATACCGGGAGAGAGGTTTCAAGAGGTACTCAGACCTCTTGAAAGTATTGTTGGTGGCGGAAAAGAATAATGAGCTCCTAATGAGAAACCACAACCTCAGACCCACGGGATCAATAGCAGCTCCGGAAGTCAATGTCACTGACAAGGCATCCGAGGAAAAGTACAAGAATTACAAAGAAAATGGGCAACCGTCATGACACTATAATAGCCGTGGCCGAGGTCGTGGTGATCGTGGCGGTCGTGGTGGCCGTGGTGGCCGCGGTCGTGGCCGTAGGCAAGGCTATAATGATGGTCGTCATTACAACCGAGATGGTAACTATGGTTACAAGGGGAATGATAAGCTAAAGGTCCAGACGGGTCAAAAAGTACTCTCTCACAAGCCAAGAACTGTTTGCTACAGATGTGGCATAGCTGGTCATTGGGCAAAAATATGCCGTACAACTTCACATTTGGTGGATGCTTATCAGACCGAAAGAAACAAAAAAAAGGCTAGTGAAACCAACTTCGTGGAAAATGAAGGTGTTGTTAGTTCACCCATGACTAGCCTAGATATCTCTCACCTTTTCAACTTTGAGAATGACGATGCATGTGCCTTGGACTAAAGCTTTTTCGGTTTATGAACTTGTGTTTTTTTTCCTTATTGCATAATAATATATAATATGATGTAATGCATTGTAATGTCTTCTTTCAAGGACTATTTAAAATATGGTTATCCTAATATAAAATATGAAGTTTTTATTATTAATGGCTTAATTTATTTATGCTTCTTTCTTTATAGAGAAAACATGGAATCTTCTAAGGAAAGACTCGATCAGAATGAGCAATGTCTTGTGGACAGTGCCACCACACATACCATCTTGAGAAATAAAGAGTATTTCACGCATTTGAAACCCTTTAAGGGCAACGTGAATACAATATCTGGTGTGGCTAGACTCATCGAAGGCTCGGGAAGAGCTCTTGTTCTACTCCCGAAGGGAACAAAAATAATAATAAATGACGCATTATATTCGAGTAAATCTCGAAGAAATTTATTGAGCTTTAAGGATGTGTGTAAGAATGAGTTTCATATGGAAACCTTGAATGAAAATGGGAGAGAATATTTGTGCATCACAACACATGAATGTGATAAGAAAAGGATCCTTGAAAAAATGCAAGGACAAACCTCCATATTATATGAAACATATAGTAGCTCATGTTCACACACAAAATGGTCTTGCTGAATCATTAATAAAGAGATTACAGTTAATCGCTAGACCATTATTGATGAAATCAAAATTACCACCATTTGCTTGGGGGCATGCGATATTGCATGATGCAGCCTTGATCCAATTAAGATCAAGTGCAAATCATGAACAATCCCCATTGCAATTAGTGTTTGGTAAGGAGCCTAATATATCACATCTAAAAATATTTGGATGTGCAGTTTATGTTCCTATTGCTCCACCACAACGTACAAAGATGGGTCCACAAAGAAGATTGGGAATATATGTTGGTTTTGAATCCCCTCGATCATTAGATATCTTGAACCAATAACGGGTGATTTGTTTACAGCAAGATTTGCTGATTGTCATTTTGATGAAAATACATTTCCAATCTTAGGGGGAGAACAGAAGAAAGTGGACCAAGTACGAAAGAAATTACATGGAATACAACACTACTATCACACCTTGATCCAAGAACAAAAATGCGTGAACAAGATGTTCAACGAATTATTCACTTACAAAGTGTTGCAAATCAATTACCATATGCATTTACAGACACTAAGAAGGTGGTAAAATCACATGTTCCTGCAGCAAATGCTCCTGCAAGAATTGATGTACCCATTGGACAACCTAAAGTGTTCATTGCAAATGAGTTTATGACTCGTCGAAAACGTGGTAGACCACTCGGTTCAAAAGACTTGAAACCGAGAAAAACAATGAATCAAAGGGATATAGCAAAAGATGCTATAGTGACTGAATCAAATGAGGAACATGAGAAAGACAAAGAAAATGAGGATGAGAACATTCCAAATGAAGATAATATCCCTGATGATGAAATAATCGACAATTATGAAATTGCTATAAATTATGTCGACACAGGGATACAATGGAATAGAAAAGACATCATTACTGATGATATATTTGCCTACTCTGTGGCTAATGACATCACAACTGAAGATGACGACATTGAGCCAAAAACAGTTGATGAATGTCGTCGTAGAAAAGATTGGCTAAAATGGAAAGAGGCAAGGCTTGTAGCCCAAGGTTCATACACCAAAGGGTGTAAAACCAATCGGTTATAAATGGGTTTTCGTGAGAAAACGAAATGAGAAAAACGTAATTGTGAGATATAAGGCAAGGCTTGTAGCCCAAGGTTTTTCTCAGATTCCAGGAATCGATTATGATGAAACATACTCTCCAGTAATTGATACAACTACATTTAGATTCCTAATCGGCATGACTATCTTTGAAAAACTACAGATGCGTCTTATGGTGGCTGCATACTTATACGGGTCACTTGATACCGACATCTACATGAAAGTCCCACAAGGACTAAAATTGCCAGATGCCAATTCCTTAAAGCCACGAGAAATGCTTTCCATAAAATTGAGAAGATCCTTGTATGGATTAAAACAATCAAGACGAATGTGGTACAACCGTCTTAGTGAATATCTTCTCAAGGAGGGATATAAGAACAACATTATATGTCCATGTGTTTTCATCAAGCGATCTCAAAGTGAATTTGTTATAATCGCAGTATATGTTGACGATTTGAATATCGTTGAAACTTCTAACGAGCTTGAAGAATCTGCAAAGTATATGAATTCGAGATGAAAGATCTCGGAAAGACCAAGCTTTGTCTTGGCCTACAAATTGAGCATTTAAGGGATGAAATCTTTATTCATCAATTTAATTACACGGAAAAAATACTAAAGAGATTCTACATGGACAAAGCTTTTAAGCTCACCCATGGTTGTTCAATCCCTTAATGTGGAAAATGATGAGTTCCGTCCTCGCGAAGAGGATGAAGAAATCCTTGGCCCAGAAGTGCCATATTTAAGTGCAATTGGTGCCTTAATGTGTCTGACTAACAATACAAGACCAGATATTATTTTTGCTGTAAATTTGTTATCCAAGTACAGTTGTGCACCCACAAGAAGACATTGGAATGACAACAAACACATATTTCGCTACCTTCGAGGTACACATGACCTTGGTTTGTTTTATCAAAACAAAATAGATGCCATTTTGGTTGGATATGCAGATGTAGGATATTTATCTGACCCACACTAGGCCAAATCCCAAAACGGATATGTGTTCACATATGGAGGCACGACAATTTCATGGATGTCAACGAAACAAACAATTACCACAACTTCTTCAAATCACGCAGAGGTGATCGCTCTATATGAGGTTGGAAGAGAATGTGTGTCCCTACGATCAATGATCAAGTTCATACAAAAGGAGTGTGGGATGAAACCCATCACTGAAAGTCCTACCATCTTGTACGAAGACAATTCAGCATGCATTGCTCAGATGAAGAAAGGGCATATCAAGGGAGATCGTACAAAGCACATATTGCCAAAGTTCTTATCCACCCGTGAGCTAGAGGAAACCGGGGAAGCTGATATTCAACAAATCCGTTCAAGTGACAATCTTGCTGACTTGTTCACAAAATCATTGAACCCTAAGAAGTTTGAAGAGCCTGTGCACAAGATTGGAATGTACAGACTCCAAGACATATGTTGAAATCAGGGGAAACATTATACGCGATGCACTATTTTTTCATTCGATCAAGTTTTTATCCCGCTGGGTTTTTTCCTGACAAGGTTTTTAATGAGGCAACATCACCCAAGTATATAACAACTTTGGAGTCATCAACAAACACTCAAGTTTGATAATAGAAAAAGGTGAATATTCAAGGGGGAGTGTTATAGAATTAGAATTGGTCAAGCAGTGAAGTAAATTATAGGTGAATTATTCACCTTCTAACATCCCAATTTACTTTATTATTAACTCATAATATTGTAACTTCTTTGTTGATAACTACTCCTAGTTTTGACCTATAAATATAGATTATTTTCATTATAACAAGATGCACCAAAAACAAGTTAGAAATCTACTCTTCTGGTTCTATCATCTCTTAGTTTCATAACATTATTATTATTATTATTATTATTATTATTATTATTATTATTATAAAGCAAAATATTACTCATTCTCCGGGCCTTTAACAGCAGCATTAGACAATTCAAAGGGCAACAGAAACCCATTATTGAACCTAGCCGGAGAAGGACACCTTGCCGCCAACCAATGCGCCACCCGGTTCCCTGCCTTCTAACAAAACTCCATTTGCAGTCGGTGAAGACCGGAGCCTTAGTACGAATGATCCCCAAGATCGCCCCAACATCACCGCGAGAGATCTCCCCAGACAGCTTGGAGATAGTCAACTGAAAGTCCGATTCATAAATAATCCTGTCCCACTCGAGCTCCCTCGCACACTCTAATGCCCATAACAAACCCTCACACTCCGCTAGCTCCACCGTCATAGAGACAGCCATCTTCTTCCCTTTGAATCTTTGAAAGTAATGTTCTGTGGCAGATTATTAGGTTCTAACATTAATATTACAGTGCTCAGGTTCAATTATAGAACCTGGTTGCTCAACCCGACCCTAGAGCACAGTTGAATTTGGATCTTTTCGTCTGTCAATCAACAGCGAGGTAGAGGATGACCAGGAGTTCATGGAAGCAGAAAGAGCTAGGGTTCATAATCATCTATGCTGTCTGCTTTTACACCTTCATTATTCGTCGATCGCTACAGCTTGCCGATGGTTCATTCTCCTCTTTTGTTTCTGATTCATGCCATTTTCCAGTTTCTGATAAATGTTTTGTTAACACTTAAATTTTTACCTTTATGCATGGCTTCAGATCATTATGGAATGCTCCGTGGTCTCAGCCCCGGATGGCTAGCTAATCGGTTTAATGTAAGATAATTGTAAATTTCATCTTACAGATACAATCTTGCATGTATTCTCCTTAGGTTGGTTATCTAAGTGTCTTGATTGCTCAAAATCGTACAAACGTTTTGAAAATTGCTAGAAATCATGCTTTTGTCAGCTCAAGCCACCAAGCTTAGGTCTAGGCTAATAATGATATATTGTCTAGAATGAATTGATTGGAAAATGGAATCAATGTTGTTAATCTGCTTATCACTTAGCTGATAAAATGTGCCGGACAAACTGATGTGTTCTGGAAAGGCTGTATCCTTTTCCCCTTGCCCTCTCCAGTCTCTTGTACAGGACATACTGTTTAATATGGGTCTTTCTGTTGTTCTTGGTCCTGCTAGAAAGGAATATGAACAGTACATGTGGGGATATCACATTATTGTTTTGGTAGATGTACTAAGCATGAGTCATCCTTATCGACTGGGCTTGAAACTGATACTGTATGAGATAATAATTTATTTTTTATTTTCTATTGTCTTTGTCACCTGCATGAGCTCGCCCTTTTGCAATATCTTAGAATGAGATCTTCTCAGTAAGAAACTAGGTAGCAAACTTCATAGGCTTTCTACCTATAGGTTGAACCCTAATATTTTATCTATTTCTCTTCCTCCCTTACAGTATCGTCTTGAGGTAGCTATGTAGAACCCACCTGTCTGAAGAGTGAAACTTGGTAATAGTGAAAGATGCTTTGTCGAATTCTTGATTTGACATGATCCACTGGTTGATTTTAACTTTAAAAATCTAGGCCTTCAGGAAATATTCGTGAAGTGTTCTATTTTAAGAGCTGACTTCATGCTTTCTTGACTCATTATCAAAGAATCTGGTATCCTATTGGGTCTGCCACAGGCTTCTGTGTAATGTTTACATGAATTCATATCCATGTACATATTAGTAATGCAAACAATCCATGAAATTAAATGCTCTGTAACTTTTTTCCATAACCTGATTTCTTTGATAAAAGTGTAATGAAAGCGCATAAATTATATAATACTGTAATGGTTTATCCTGTATCCCCCCGAGCATAAAAAGATGGAACTCATGGTTAATTTTTTCGGCACAATCCATTTGATCCCGTCTTTTCTTATTTAGGATGTCTCTGATGCGCAATGGAGAAATTTTCGTGGGAACTTGCTGATCCTCACATCTGTTTTTGGAGTTTTTACCCTTATAGCCACAACACTGAGGTCAATATATCAGTTGAAAGCAAATGGGATGTCCATTGTCTGGCTCTTGATTTCCTTGGTATATTTGATGTACTTGCATGGAGCATGGTATGACTCCTAAGTCTTGATTAAATGCTAATAAAATTTTCATTGCTAATACTTGGTTTTTAAATTGTTGCACAGCATTATATTCATCATAGTAATTGCTTCACTCAATTTCCTTCTTGTTAAGGTATGTCCCTTATTTATTTAATAAATAAGTTGCATTCTTCAACTAATTGTGAGGAGCTCTTTGCACGAGAAGTGATTAAAAGTTTGCACCATGTGTTTGACTGTTCGGCCTTTGAGGCATGTGCTTAATGAAGGCAACTCAATGTTTTGTAAAGGGTAATTGTTTAGAAAAATAAAATTGTAGGCTAAAACTAAGCAACATTGGAAACATCTAGTCAGTATCTCATACTGCTATTTATTCTGCTTGATAGGTGTTCTTCTCCCCGAAGCATTCAAGTATCTGTGCTTCGTTTAATTTGGCATTAAAATATACTTCAGAAATAAAAATTCCTTCTTTGTGCTACAGGAACAATTTTTTTTTTTTTTTTTGGTTCTTCATGGCCTAGGCAGTTAATCACTTTTAGGCTCTTAGTTGTACTCAAGGTCTGCAAATGGGTCTAGAATATCCATGTTTGGATCTGGCTAATAGGGTGGTCCTGGCTTTCTGACAATGAAAGCATGGAGTTTTGGCGGGGTTGAAGGGAGGGGGATTTACATAGGAAGGTGAAAGGTAAAACAAAGGGATTGTTTTGTTCTTATTTTATTAAATTGTAAAAAGAGAAATTACGTTAAGGGATTACTTGTACTACCTTCCCCTTGCCTATAATATAACTTAAGAAAGAATATTTAAGAACAAAGATAATTCTTCTTCGTTGAAAAGACTTTAAATTTGATTAAGATTCTTAGGTCATTTGGAAGTCGGATCTATCTCATACATGTTTATTACATATTCATTCAGTTTGAAAATGGAATACATATAGAGAAAAATTAATAGCAGTGTGCTATTAGTTTTCTTCAGATGTGTTCCAAAAGAGTGAAGGTTTGTGTTGCAATAGCAGTGTTACAAACAGTTAGGTGAAAAGGTTTTGAACTTTTGATATTTGTGGGTCGAATCCTGTGATATGTAACTGAAATTGTAGTTGATCTGGCTTAGGAGTGACTGTTATAAAAATAAATTGTACTAGCAGAAATATGCAGCTATCTGGCTTCTGCAAGATATCCAATATGTTATAAATCTGTCATTTTGACATATACAGGGGGAATTGTTGTAATTAGAAATCCATTTGACCTCTGCTAGATTATTAAACTTCTTAATTCAAACATTTTACTTATCATAAATGGTTGAGAAAAAAATGAAGTAGAATATTCTGTATTCATAGAGTTTATTTTATTCTTTTGTAGTAAAAGAAGGAAAATAGTAAGGTCGTTCTTCATGAACTCCACTCTGGCACAATCCACACGTTGAATTAGCTTTGGGATATTTAACTATCCTCACTAACTTTCAGCTTCAGTAGAAATTTTCTGATCTCTCTGGTCCTCTAGGATGCTCAGTTGGATTTCCACTAGCCATATTATACTGTTTGTCCCTTCTCTCTTAACACACATACGAATCATGCATCACCCTCTAGGTTGCTACAAAGGCACCACTACTCTACTACTCATTTCTGGTTATAATCTATATATGATTTCAAACTTGGATTTTTACTTGGTTTGGCAATAAATTTTACAGGTTTTTGCAGGGAGAAAGTACTTTGTACTTGCATTGTGGACTTTCAATCTATTTTGTTTGTTTCTTAATCGTATATATGAAGGTTATTCTTTCTCCTACTTTGGGTGAGTTGAATGAGCTTTTTCATGCCCATTATTAAGTTCCATTCGTTTAGTTTCCATCAAATGGTCACTCTTTTGAAATTATAGGCAGCAGTGGTCATACTTGGATTCCTTTCGTGGTACCTTCCGCTGGCACATTTGCTTTAACTTTGGTATTGTTCTATCCCTGACTGTTCTTAATGATTATTGTATTGTACTCTTGTCCTTGCTTCTCATAATTTTCAAAAACTGAAGCAATGAAAAATTTGTCAGAAGGTCTTTAGGGCTCGTTTGGTATGACTGTAGGAATAAGATTGGAATCAGGAATATAATGGAATAAAGAATTGGAATAAGTCATTCATGATACATGGTGTTTGGTATGACATTAGATGAAAGATTTTTGAAATATGTTATTTGATTTTTATATGAATTGTAGAACGAGAAATCATATCATATTTGATGAAATATGTGCGTATGTGTATTATGTTAAATGGAATTTATTTTTTAATCTACATTTAAGAAGAATGAAGATCAACTAATGACTTAGAATACAAACATGTACAAAACATCAACTTAAAAAAAAAGGTCTATAATTTCTTCTACAAAATTTATTTTGTCTAATCAAACCAATTATATTATTTTCGAGCACTTTCCGATGAGATATCATCTTGACCGAAATATTTGTATCATAGTTTATTAATTAATTTGATAGTTTTTCGTAAAAATCACTTTTTCTACAAAATGATTGAAATAGAATTCAAGTCAATTTGATAGGTAATTTTTTTTATAAAAATTATTATATTTATTTTGTAAAATTAAATAAGTGAGTATAATATATCTATGATAGAAATATATCAATGTGATATTCTATTTGAAATGGGTAATATCTTGGGATGGATGATACCCACGTTTAATTTATATAAAATCAAGTTCTTCTATAAGGTTATGAGTCATTCCATAAAATCATTTTCAGTCCAATTCCAAGTGTTACCAAACACGGGTATGCGTATGACTCATTCCGATTCCATGAGAATTGTACCAAACAGCCCTTAGTTCTTGTATTTAGTTCAACCTTCATAACTTTGTTCGACCTTCCTAAAGAAGTGCAGTTCTTAATAAATAATCAGTTCATTTGCATTGCAAACTCTAATTACTGCATTCCCTTTTGTAGAACTATTTATTGAAAAGAATAAATAATCAGTTCATTTGCATTGCAAACTCTAATTACTGCATTTCCTTTTGTAGAACTATTTATTGAAAAGAATAAATTGATTAAATATATTGAAAATGTAACTGGTTCAGAGGTAAACTCTTATGGAAGGTTCGGAGAACTGTCTAACACCATTGGAAAACAATAAATTGACTAAATATATTAAAAATTTATTTGACGAAAAAATGGCATATTCTTTCAGCATTTTGCAATCCCACTGTGAAATGATATTGGAAAGAATAAACCTACACGGAAGGAAATCTTAGAGGACACCTGTTGCTAGTTTACACCTTTGGGAATCTGCTATAGAGCATACTACTCTTTATGTGTACATCCGATTAAGCCTCCTTAAAACCCAGGAGTCTGTTATTTGATGGCACTGATCACCAAGGAAATCCATGAGACCATGAGTCCTCTTACTTATATTATTTGTGCTGTAGTTACTCTGCGAATGATAAGCTTTGGATGTGATTATCACTGGGCACACCAAGATTCTCAATTTGATCATGAGGTATGCCCATATGTTCTTTTTTACTAAATCTTCCAGCATAATCATCTCATGTCACATTGAATTTATGTTGACGAGACTCGTTTCTTGAAAAAAAGATACATTTAATTATTATATTTACTTGGTTTGGTATAAGATTATTTATTTATTTTAATATTATTAAGATTGTAAATTACATTTTGTATCTTCAATTTCCAAAACTCTCGACATTTAACAAGCCTCTATGTTGCCTAAATGGAACGATATTGTTTTTTAGGAAATTTTCCGCATTTCAGTTTCTCATTCATTTGCAATATTAATGTATATTTAAATTAGAAAAATCTTATACATATATTCGTCTAGGTTTCTCCTTCTTTTCAATTTATTTTGTTGTAAAATAAAATTTCGTTCAGAAACTAATTTATTAAGCATGAGCATTGATGCAATCGTTGAGTCCTCATGTCATTTAGTCGTTAAGGTCGTGTGTCGGGAATTCATTGTGGGTTCTGTGATGCAATAGTTTAGATCACGTTTTCAATAGGCGTTGGCCACATATGTTGGGTGCTCAATCAGGCCACACATTGGGTAGTAATAAGCCCACACACGTCACATAGTCAGCCAAAGGTTGTGTTCGACGTGTTGTCATTGAGACAGCTGTTAGGTAGATGTCAAATTGTCAACCATTGACCTCCTCGGGTTACGGTGTTGCAGTCATTGAGATCACATGTTTTACCTTTGTGTAATCGATTAGTACACATTCTCATTCTTTTCTGAAAGTTAATTTCTTATCATTTCTCTAAATTCAAGTTTTATACAAGTGTCTCGTATAACAAATATTTTATTATTAACTGGAAACTGACTAAAAAAATATATAGACTATTGTAATTGTGGTGAAATTATTTATGTGAAAACCAAATAAATATTAAAATTATACCCTAAAAGTACAGTAGACTAAAAATTAGAAAACACCATTTTCTTGTAACTTTAACTTTTTTAAACTCAAGTTTCAATAGAGAAAATGATTCATATTATTTTTGGTCCATAAGCTATTGGTTTATTCTATTTATCATAACTTTTAAGTGAAAATTCTTTTTGTTCTACATCCAATAATTTGTATTATTTTTAGTTTTTTTCCCTAATTAAGTATATATCAATAATTCATAATCGTATAATTTTAATCCGTTTACTCTTGCATCCGGAAGGCACGTGGCATTCAACTACTATATACACACCACTATCTACAACATAATATGTGATACGAAAAAATGAAATAGATGTAACAGTCCATAGCCTAGGCCTGTTTTTATAAATAATGTCATGAACTCATCCATACATGGCTTTTTTTATGCTGGCCGGCCTGTTTTCTACAGAACTCAAACGTCCAAGCCTGGAAAAGGAGGGTCAGTGGGCCAGGCTGCACCTTTTTTACCACCTGCACCAGGACAATTTAGATTATTAAGAAGGTTGTATTAATTCACCACATGTGAAGAAGTAATTGTTTCAGTCTGATTTTCTTGATGGAGCTTGTTGTGATGAGTAATCAACCATTTCTTAATATAGTAGGGGGCTAATAATATAAAGGCTGGAATTGACCCAGGTTGACTTTGTGCATTGACTGACCCAAGTGAATATGAGTGGGGAACCCATAGGTGGTCAATTTAGAGTAACTCTCTCTTTTGGTTGTTAATTTGAAACTGAATGCACTTAATGCAGTTCAATTATTGATAATTTCCAAATTTTTTTTTGTGAATTGATAATTTCCAAATACATTTTTGTGAAACTAGAAGCATAATCAGCGGTGTGAAATTTGCAAGTCGGGACGAAGATGCTACTTATCTTTACAGGTGAACAAAATTGAGTTATTTACATTGCATTGGCTACATATGCTTCATACTTTACTCAATGATAACCATTAAGCTCTCTTTTCATAGGAGAGAAGCCTGCAGACTGACATGTTCTCGTATTGTATATACCTATGTTATTTGTTGTATGCGCCGCTCTACATTGCTGGTCCAATCATCAGCTTCAATGCCTTTGCCTCACAGGTATATGGTTTTATCCATTTGCTCTTCTAATGTGATTGCCTGCCAGATTAGATTATTTTTCAGGCTTCCATTTAGCTTCTAATATTATTCTCAAAAGTTACTTTGATATCAGGAATTATTTTATTCTGTGTAATCTTGAAATCGTGAAAAATGTATATTTTCCCTCCTTGTGGGTTGCAGTGGTGTTAGTGTTACACGTGAGACTGAGACTTAAAGTATTTTTTTATCTTCTTTTGGCTGAATGCTTAATAGTATCTTTTGGAATGTTAAGTGGTATATAACAATGTATAAGTTTGTATTTGAACTTTGGAGCTTTCTTAGATATACTTGATTTATTCTTGAATCATGCAACATAACTTTGTAAGTTATTGCGTTGTTGCTCACTGGCTTGTTACTCGGTAAAATTCATTTCAAAAAGAAAAATATCGTGTTCGTTGATTTGCTCACTTTGGAGAGTGTTGACGATTTAAAACAAGATTGTGATGGTTTCACTCTATATGGATATTTAAGTTACTAGGACCAATCCGATTCTCACTGTTCAATCCTAGAACGGTTGGTTGGGAAGATTAATCAATCCAGAACATGCTTAATTGTGGATTGTTGTGTGTTTAAGTAATACATTGTTAATACTTTTGATGTTATATATGTTTTTCAGTTAGACCTACAACAAAATACTTATTCATCCAGAGATGTCGGGCTTTATGGGCTACGCTGGATTTCTAGTCTTCTCCTTATTGAGGCGATATCACATTTGTTTTACTACAATGCCTTTGCACTTAGGTGAGATCAATGTGGATGATACATTGCAAAGTATAAATCTGTTGTAACTTATATACATTATATTTTGATGATATGCAGCGGGTTGTGGACAAATTTATCTGCAGTGGATGTGTTTATCATTGGATATGGGGTAAGAGTTTCTCACTTAGTCCATTCTGCTACAGTCAGTGAGCATATTCGTCTGACATGGTTATGTCCGTGTAGCTGATGAAGTAATGTTTTAAATTTCTATAAAAAGGCACCTCCCTGGAAGATAAAGACGTGAGAAAAAGATGCTGTTTGCATATACCATTGTTGAATTTCAGTTGATAATTTGATTAAGTAGCTATATGTGGAGCCATATACACCTAGTATCTTGTAGTACTTGAGAATCATCTCTATCAGGTGGGGTTCTCAATGCTTTCTTCAGATCCTGATCAAGTTGATTTTTAAGCATGTCTAGTATTTTCTTGTGGTAGGTGCTCTTACGCTCTTATGCAATTAACATATTCATGTGTGTTCCCTTCTCCCTTTCCTGTACAAGATAATAGGTGTATCCACATCAGACAGAGTTAGAAAATTGGGTTTGGCTTTAGAATCGGACACTAATGCAAACTCCTGGAATTCAAGATACCATGATTTTGTAAATTCAGAAACTCCATAGAGTTTCTGTTTGTTGTTTTGTTTTCATCAAGAAAGAAGAGAGTGAAGTCAATTGTTTCTTCTTTGACAAACAACTAGTCTTCTTTGCCTATGGGTTTAAGTTCCGGGACTCGGAGAAAGTATTGAGTGTGCTCTGAAACCAGTTGAATCTCGTGCTAAGTGATTTTGGGTATCAACAATTGACAGCCTTTGTGAAGCACTGTCTTTATTAAGAACCAAACAATGAAAATATAGGATAGAAATTTGAAAGCAAGATTATGGCTATTCAGCGAATGAAGAAAACTCAGAGTCTGGAATTCATTAAAATATATCATATGAATGAATGAATATAAAAATGAAAAATCTGCTATCCTCTTGTTACGGAAAGACAAAATAACTAAAAGATCTAATCAAAAATTCAGGATAATGGGAAACATGGAGAATGTGGACTGCCTAATGGAAGAGTGCCTTAAAATTGGGGAAATGGGATATTGGAGAAACTAAGATCCTGAAAACATTTTATGCAAATGCGTATTGATTTAACAAGGAATTAAAAACAGTATGATCTTGAAAAATAATCTGTTTGTGTTTTTGGCACCCGTTTATCACTTTTTCCTAGATGCATATTGAGGTACGCTTATGAGTGTATGACTGAAGCTAGCTTTTTTCTTTGTACCAGGTCCTCAACTTTATGTGGCTGAAGTTTCTTTTGATATGGCGCTACTTTAGGTTATTTTCATTGGTGGGTTTCATTACCTTTTTTTTTTTTTTTTTTTTCCGGTTGGGTTGGGGGGAGGTGGAATAGTATATATGGTTCTTTATTTTTTTACTGTAGTGCAGTTCCTTTGTTGAGCTACTTGTCACTTGATATTTCTCATCTATACTATCTTAAAAATCATATCGTTTAGATTAATGGAATCGAGGCCCCTGAGAATATGCCCAAGTGTATCAACAATTGCTACAACCTCGAAAGCTTTTGGAAAAATTGGCACGCTTCTTTCAACAAATGGCTTGTCAGGTGCAAATCGGTTCTTAAACTTTGGACAATTTTATGTGCCTTATATACTATGGAAGATACTTCTAATGCTGGAAATGCTTAGGTACTTGTACATTCCTCTTGGTGGTTCACGAACGAAAATACTGAATGTTTGGGTCATATTCACGTTTGTCGCAGTATGGCATGATCTGGAGTGGTATTCTTTATTCTTGCATTCTTTGGAAAATTATTTGTGTTTATTGCAAATTTGCAATATTATCTTCATCCTCAATTTTCCTTTCACCGTCGAGAATTTTCCTTTGGATACAGGAAGCTTTTGTCTTGGGCATGGTTGACGTGTATTTTCTTTGTCCCAGAAATGTTACTGAAATCAGGAGCAAGAGCTTTTAAGGTTTTGTTGTACATTTTGCATTTGATTATGTATGATATACAAAATGGCGGTATTGATCTAGTGAAGTTTAACTTAAATTCTATTGCTGAATTAAGAAACCCTAAACAAAAGACGAGCCCTAAAGAATAAACCAACAACAATAAAGATATGGAGGGAGAATAGGTGAAAATGGCCATTGATTTATACATTAATGGTTAAGATTTTGTTAACTTCAAGGTGAAATTTAATCCCAACTTCTCTCAAGCCAAATCCACAATTCATAGAAATACTTCATGCACACTCATCACACTTTCGAATTTATTTCTGCATCTTATACAAAATGAGCGCCACACCAAGCCTAGTCCTTGCTCAATTTTTTTCCTTGTTGGAGCCATTTATTTCTCATGACAACAAGTGGAGAGTGCTTCCTCCTTTGTACAATCCAACCTAACAGTATAATCAACATTTTTCCTTCGCTTGAAAATGCAGTTCTGTGCCAGTTAAGAGTCTTTTCTTCAAATAAAGAAGCAGCTTTGGCTTGACATCATTTCTGGAATTTTCAATAGAAGATGAATCATCTCTTTCCCGAGACAAATAAACTCAAATCCTTTTTAACCATTTCCCTTTTGGACAGCCCACTCTGAAACAGATCCCTTAATAGTTGTTTTTCTTTTCAAATATATAGTATAACTAATTTTTGAGATGTCTCATCCTAGGTGGAGACCGCTTTTGGGAACTTTATCTTCCGTGAACTAAGTGCAGTGGCAGGGGCTGTTACAATCTCCTGTCTCATGGTACGCTGTCGGCTTACAATCCTTTGCATATTGTATAGTCTTCTTGATCGTTTTGCTGGATGTTTGTAACTACTAAAGTATATGATTTGCATGTTAAAGTTGGAATTTGTAGCTTGAGAATCTTCGTCACCTTGTTGGTCTTACAGATTATGCATCTAATGAAAAAATCTATCCCGTATAGATATGGTAACAACAAGAACTTTGAAAATGCAAATATTCTTGCTTTGCAGATTGCAAATCTAGTTGGCTTTGTTATTGGACCCTCTGGTATCAATTGGTTGGTATCTCGATTCTCCGATAAAGAAGGTGCAGTGATCCCATCCATCATCTCAATCACCCTGTTTGCTACTTCAAGGCTTGAATATGGTTGTATCTTGATTTTCAGGGTTGCCAATACTCGGGGGCTTGTTATTCACATTCTATGTAGGAACAAAGGTAAATTTGATGTTTTTAGCTAGCCAGATAACCTATTCTTGGAATAAATTCTAACAGACTGGGATATTTTGGTCCATTTTTGCCTCGGTATCCTTTTTGCAGCTTATGTTTCATATCCGTGATTCCAAGCAGAGCAGTCATTAAGTTTTGAACTTGACAATAGCTTGCTTCTTGGGGATTTCATCCGTGGACTAGTATAAGATTACAAGGATTAAGCTTATGCTGCATGTTGCAGGTACTTGAGTAACTCTTGTTCTTTGTCTTTGCCTAGAGATAGTCTTGTTCAGTCAATAACAGGCCTGACTTTTTACCTTCAAATCCTTTCAGTTGATAGACATTTGAACCTACATGAGAAGATTTTATTTTAATTGATGCATCTTGCACCTTTGTTGTTCAACACAAAAACATGGGCACGTTGACTGCTAATCTTGCAATATAGTTGGTTTTGTTCAGTTTACATGCTGTTTGAATTGTATAAAGGTCTTGATCTACTTGAGCACCAATTTGTTGCTGTTTTTTTTTTCTTGGTTTCTCTGTACCCAAGATGTTTATGATCCATCTGAGCTTACATTCTCTCGAAGATATGATATTTGTGCATTTAAATTGAGGATTCTTGATCATCAGGCTTGCGCTTATTGATTTCTGTCGAGCCCTTTAGTTATACTGGGGCTCTTCAAACTTGTTTAATGTTACTACACTACTGTACATTTAGATACGCCGTCGTTGCTTGGATATTGGTAGGAAGATGTTGCCACTTGAGATGATGAGTGTGGAATGTGATGGTTGTTTAAAAGAAAAGAATAGTTAGGTAGTTAAATAAAACAGATTAGTAATCTGTAAGTGACATATAAATAGCCAATCTTTTATAACAGAGAATTTTCATTCTATTGAATACAGTCATTGTATACATTTTTGCTTCCGCTTGATATTCTGAATTAAGATCCTCCAGTCGGTGGAAGGTTGAAATGTTGTTTATTAGCTTAGGGGAATGAAGGGGATGAAGCGGGTTGAAATGAGAAATGATCATTTACATCCAAAATGCCAAACGGGGCAAGATGGTACGCAAGCTTTGATACTTCTTCACTTCAGATCATCAATCGTTCTTTTTTCTTCATTCTAGAACGATTGATTCTCTTCCTTCTTCAAAACTCCTCACTGATTGATCATCTGATAACGATTGACTGAAGAGAACTAAAATCTTGACATTGATCCTCTGATATCCATCACCATGCCGCTTACTTGACTAAAGGTATTGGGGAAATTCGATAGATACAACAGTTTACTGTTATGAAGAGACTAAAAATAATTTTGAAACACTTGTCAGTTGTCAACATAGTTAGTGCCAAAACTCTTTTTTCTCTTCGCATTTTACTGCAGTATGTAACTTAAAACAATTTTTAAAAAAAAAATCCAAATGTAACTTATAACAAAAATTTAATAAATTCAAAGTACTAAACAGATCTCCATTGTAAACATGTTTTTGTTGTTTTTTCCTCACTTTGTTTGCGTAATGTTTCCTCCGGTGTTTCTCGATCCGCTTTGATCCGAGTTATGTTTGTTGTGTATTCCCCTTCTGGTTTCTTACAATGCTTAGTCCGTTGTCTAGTACGAATCACTTTTCTTTATCTAAAAAAAGGTGTTCTTTTAATGTCCATTATAAAAGGCTCTGTTTGCATAACGTTTCCTCCGTTCCTCGATATGCTCGTAACGATCCAAGTTATGTTTGTTGCTTGGTCCTTTTAACAATATTTTCGGACTTTCGATCCATTAGACGGTGGTTTTTCTCGTACATTGAAAGGCTCTGTTGACAATTTGACATCTTTAGTCAACTTGAGTACGTGTGCTTACTGGAATTCCACTGTAGATACTAGTATATTTACATTTTTAAATCTTAAATACAATAATAAAAATGTAAAGTAAATTTTGGTTGGCCGGAATAAAAAGAGATATATATGATGAAATTAACGAACCACGCAATTCTCTAATACAATCCTAGCATTGTTTGAAAAAACAATGCGATGATGCCCGGTGAGGGCCCACCGGAGCCTAAATTCTTGACTTGAATGGTAGCAGTGAAAAGAGGAAGAAGATGGGCAGTCAACTCTGAAAACGCGTTCTTTATCACCTTCGTCGTCGTCTTCTCCCAACTCTCACGGCAATGAAGCATTTTAGTTCTCTTTTGGACTCCTGCTCTTATCAACCCAACCAATTCCAGTTACTCCCAACTCTCACCAATTTTGTCTTCTCCAATGGATGCGGTATTTCGTCGAACACCTGGTTTGCACCACCTAGCCCTCCTCCTCTTTACCGTCGCAATCCTTGAAATCCAGTTCTACCATGGCAGCTGCCAGCAAGCCTACTTCAACAACAAACAATACGCCTGCTATACCAACTACACAAACACTCTAGGCTACAATTGCAACGGATTATCCAACTGTACATCCTACCTCACCTTCCGCACCACATCCACCTACTCAAGCGTCCCCTCCATCGCCTACCTTCTCTCCGCCAACGCCGACGCCATTGCTGAAGCCAATAAGGTCACTGACGTCACCTCCTTCCCTGAAAATCATCTGATATACGTTCCCGTTAACTGCTCTTGCGCCACTGTCGCTACTCAAAAGAAGTACTACCAGCATAACGCCACCTACACGCTCAAGACAAGGCTGGAGACGTATCAGTCCATGGCTAACGACACATACGAAGGACTTACCACCTGTCAATCCATGATTTCTGTCAACAGTTACGATAGCTACCATCTCGCTGTTGGGATGGAGCTGATCGCGCCATTGATGTGTGCTTGTCCTTCTACTAATCAGACCAAAAGGGGGTTTAATTATGTCGTCTCTTACCTCGCTACCTGGAACGAAGACGTTTCAACAATCGCTCAACTCTTTGGGGTCGACGAGCAAATAATCTTCGATGCCAACGAGATCGATTCTTCCAGCACAATTTACCCATTTAATCCAATTCTTGTACCCTTGAAAACCACCCCCACCAAAATCAAATTGAATCCGACATCGTCATCACCGCCCCCGCCTTCTCCTCCGCCACCACCCTCCTCAGTTGGCGGCGGATCATCGAAGAAATGGGTGTTCGTCGGTGTCGGAATTGGAGCTGCCCTAGTGGCATTACCAATTATACTCATGCTCATCTTCTTACTGTACCGGCGAAACAGGAAGCACAGCCCGGTACCGTCGTCTCCTCCTCCAAAGCCGTCGCCGGCGCCGGAGGAGTCCGATAGGTACAAATCCTTGAATGATACAAGCAACTCATGGTCAATTTCATCAGATGGAGTCCGATACGCAATCGAATCCTTGACAATTTACAAATTCGACGAATTACAAAAAGCAACCATGAATTTCGACGAATCCAGAAGAATCAACGGCTCTGTATTCAAAGGCCAATTCAACGGAGACAACGCAGCAGTCAAGGTACTAAACGGCGACGTATCACCAGAAATCAACATCCTGAAACAAATCAACCATTCTAACATCATCAGACTATCCGGCTACTGTATCCACAACGGCAACACTTATCTGATTTACGAATTCTCCGAAAAAGGTTCGCTTCGTGACTTACTCGTCTCGGCCAAAGATCCCTATTCATACTCATCGCCATTACTCGGATGGAAACAGAGAGTTCAAATTGCTTACGGGATCGCCGAGGCACTAAACTACCTACACAACTACTGCAACCCACCTTACATCCACAAAAACCTTTCAAGTAACAATGTCCTCTTAGATTCTAATCTTCGACCTAAAATCACCAATTTCGGTCTCGCAAGAGCTTTACCGGAAGAAGAAGAAGGAGAGATGCATCTAACAAGACATGTTGTAGGTACCAAAGGCTATCTTGCACCGGAGTACATTGAAAACGGACTCGTGACTCCAAAAATGGATGTTTATGCTTTTGGTGTGGTGGTTTTGGAGCTTCTGTCCGGGAGATTACCGGCGTCTAAGGCTTCGGAAATGAAGGATGAAGAGAAATTGACGGCTGATTCGATAATCGAGGTACTGGAAGGCGAGAATGTGAGAGAAAAGCTTCGGAGGTTTATGGATGATGGATTGAGTAATCGGTATCCATTTGATTTGGCTTACTCAATGGCTCAGTTAGCGAAAATGTGTGTGTCGCCGGATTTTAATTCTCGTCTTTCTATATCTGAGGTTCTTGTATTGCTCTCGAAGATTCACTCGTCGTCGCTGGATTGGGATCCTTCCGATGAGCTTGATCGCTCGTCGTCTCTTACTCAAGGCAGGTGAGAGAAGTGCCAATACAAGAAATGTGTTGTATGTATGGCATGATTTACTTTGTTGCAGCTTTTTTCTTGTGATACAAAACATGCTATTTCATCTATTTTTCCGATCATTTGTAGATGAGGGGGCGAAAATTAGTTTCATTATCCAATTTTCATTCGATAATTTCACCAAGTTTGTTGTAGCAATTGGCTAACTCGTACCCACCGATCGGACATATCGAGCATTATTCATCGTCCTAATAAAGTTGTAATTATGTAAGATCATGTGATATGGGGAATAGCCGTTGTTGCCTCTCGATCTTTTGACACCGTCACACCAACGATGAATCATGGATTTCACTACTTATTATAGGGATAGATTAAATGAGCGATGAAGATGATATGTAGGCTAGCCGAATGGGGATGAAAAGGGTGAGGGTATGATCCGAAGATGGTGATGGATCGGTAGAAGGATATATAGGTCGAATCTTATGAAACGACTTGGAACACACTAGAGAAATTGAGGCCCTAATACACAACCAAGAATGATCATAGAGCTCTTCTAATACAATCTCAACCTTAAGGATACGTTGTCCAAAGAACACAATAAGGCTGCTTATGAATGGTTTGAGTATAAAAATGTCAACCTGTAGATACAAGTAGAACAATGCAAAACAACGAACGAGACGTCACTCGCTCTCTCTATCTCTCCACGTCGGAAGAAATGTTTGTGCGAGACACAAAACAAAAGTTTTACTCAAATTCAATTTGTCTAATACAAGGTCCGAAATTCTCTATTTATAGAGAATGTGGAGGATGAAACTTTATATTTAAAACCCTCTCTAAGGGCCTAAATTATTTAAAAGACTTAAAAGAGAGATGAACTAAAAACTAACTTAAAAGACTCAATGATTAAAACATAATCAATGATTAGAGGAGCTTATTATGGGTAGAAAAATAAGATCTAATTTAGAGATGGGTTACAAACCTAAACCGCCGAGGCCAAACCTAAACCCAAACCGTTAAACCTAAAACCGGTGCCGGTTTGCCGGTTTAGCACGGTTTATTAAAAAAAAAAATTAATATATATCTGCAGAATGTTAAATTTTTTTTAATATTATATAAAAATAAAAAATTACTATAAACAAAAATTAGTATATAAAAACTAGTAATTAAAATTTATACCAATTAAATAAAAGAAATATAAATTCAATTTAACAAAAAAAACTCGGAAAAAATAAAGGGCTTGAACCGGTTTCCCGGTTGCCTACGTATCCTCTCGGGATTAAGAGGAATCAAAGCCCACATAGTTCTCTTACCTTGACTTACCTTTTTTCGGACTTCCGGATTTTTTTTTAATCCCGTTTACCTTTCGATGTCGGACTCGGAAGTAGTGCTGGCGTCTTCGGAGTTGGAATCCGATTTGGAGTCGTACACCGGTGCATTCCGTTGTTTCCGCTTAGCCGCCCTTATCCAATCTTGAATACAAACTTGCATCTTCAACTTCTTGGGCTTCAGTTGAGTTCTCTTGTGACCGAGAATGTTCCCGCCTTGGCTAAATGCTTGCTCCACCGCAACCGTTGATGCGGGCACGACCGTGATTTGTTGTACAATTTTAACTAAGGTTGGATATTTGGGAGCTAATCTCTTCCACCAATCCAAAATATCAAAATCACCATTACCATCAAAATTAAAACAAGTGTTAAGATAATCTTGATATTCCGCATTTGAAGATGAATTTTTAGGTGTTTTTGTTCTTCTAGCAAAAATTTGTTGTGCAAGTGAAAGAGAAGAAGATGAACTAGTAGAAGAGGGAGATGAACTAGGTGCGGTAGAAGAAGAGCTAGCATTAGATTCAAATGTACTAAGTAATTTTTCAATTTCGGTATTAACTTGTTGCACAATGTTAGGGACATTAATGTTTTCTTGTGTTAAGTTTACACACAAACAATCATAATAAGCGGTCAATAAATCGGAAAGACCTTCTAGTTTAAGTCTAGGATCAAAAAAGGCGGTTACAAGATAAATCATGAGAATGTCTTGATAATATTTAAGCCACTTATCTTTCATGTCAAACATGCAATCCATGAGGCAAGGTATGTTAAAACATTTTACAAAAGCTTCGGAAACATTAACGGTAATTTCTAAAAATCTATGAGATGTTGGAGCGTAAACACAACTCATGGTATTATTTGCATCATTAAAAGTTTTTAAAACATTACAAATATGGGCACAAGTTTCCCAAACATTTTCATAATCTAAAATTGACCAATGTACGTGAATTGAAGCAAATTCTTGTAACAAAATTTTATAACGTACGACTTCACAAAGTAGTTTGTAAGTCGAGTTCCAACGAGTTCCAACATCTTTTGAAAAAGAAATAGGATGAATGTTTTTGTTTAAACATAAATTTCTCCATTTTCTTCTTAAATCGGAGTCGTGCCAAATATGATCAATAACAAGTTTGATTGGGGTTAACATATTTCCTAAAACCTTAAGTCCATCTTGAACACATAAGTTTAAAATATGACATGCACATCTTTGATGAGTATATGGAGTTTTTATATATTGTCCCGCATCCTCAACCAAATGGTTTACGGCGGCGGTATTTGCGGATGCATTATCAAAAGAATATGAAAAAATTCGTTGTTGTAAATTATATTCTTGTAAAACCATTTAAATCATGCTTGCAATGCCTAGTGCATTATGTCTTTGATTGAAATGCCAAAATCCAATAACATATTTATGCAAAAACATAGCGTTATCAATAAAATGTAAAGATGTTGTTGTGATTGTGTACTCCAAATATCACTACAAATTGAAACTTGATGTTCAAAGCTAGCCAAATTCGATAAAAAATTTTCTTTCTTTTTTAAGTAAGATTTACTTACTAATTTTGAAACGGTTTTCCTAAAAGTTGGTTTAAAAGAAAGTTGAAGATATCTAGTGTTATATTTCCTAACTTCTTCATATTCGGCATAAGAAAATGGTAATGAATGTGAACAAATAACATCGGTCAATCCTAAACTTTCTTCACTATGATTATATGTAAATAAAGAAGAATGAGAGGTAGAAGATGAAAACCCGTGGGACAATTGTGTTTGTCCTCGTGAAATCCCGAGCTTCTCCGGATGGACGTTTTCCATGTGAGTTTGCAATGTCCCGTAGCCGTCCTTGACCTTCCACTTGTACACCTTCAGGCAATAGTTGCATGCCACTTGACAATAATCGTTCACCGGCTCCCCTTGGTGTAATGCTTCGTAAATATTTCGGATGTAAGCATTTTTCGGAGGGGGGAGACTTCTTCGTGGAACTTCAGTAACTTCGGGATTGTCGGGCATTTGTGTTTCTCTCTCTTGGGTGCTAGGAAAGTATTGAGAAGAGGGAATTTGATTACTTGGGTTTTCCATTACGAGAAATCGAGAAAACGAGAATACAAGGAATCGAGAATAAGAGATTAAGAGAGTAGAAAAGATGAGTTGTAGATTGTGTGATTTTTAGAGGAAGAAAGATTGGGTATTTATAGGAAATTAGGATAAGTTGTGGGTGGGGGTACAAATTTTTTTTGAATTTTTTATTTTTAAATATATATATGCCCAACGGCTCTTAAAAGAGCCGTTGAGGCACAATTACAAACCAACGGCTCTTTAAAAGAGCCGTTGGGTTTTTTTTTAAAAAATAATTAAAAAAATTAAACGGCCGGAACCCCAAACCGGCGGTTTAGGTTTTCGGAAATCCCAAACCGAAACCTAAACCGCCAAACCGGACAAACCTAAACCGGCCAAACCTAAACCGCCGGTTTGGGCCGGTTTGAAAACCGCCGGTTCCGCGGTTATGTTTGAACAGGGCCCATGTCTAATCTAATTGATCTAAAATCGGCCAAAATTTCATGCATCTTCTTCTCCTTTCACACGTGATCTTGCACGGGAAAGCAAACTTCCATGCACAAGTTCTTCTACTTGTATGTGCGGATCCATCTTGCTTGATCTGGCACCTCCTTTTATGAAAGTCCTTCCTTCACCTCTAGGCAATCGATTAGGTCATTTGAGCTATCCGTCTTTTCTTCCTTCTCTTTAATTCTAAATTTCGTCCTTTGCTCCTAGATAAGGATAAGTCTTGACGTGCCCCCGCATCAATTCTCACTTCTTGAAAAGGATTAAGCCACGAATCTATGACGTCCTCCTTAGCTCCGTTCCAGGGATACATCCACGAACATCTAACTCCTACAAGAACTCAACACGAAATATGTATAAATTCAACACAAGTTATTCTCATATTCTCACGAAAAAGGTATGCTAAAACTTCCCTTGTATATCTCCTCGTAGCGTCTAGAAGTTTATGCAATAGATCAATATCACCTAAAACATGTATCGTACACGTGAAACATAAGGATCAACAACCAACACGAACACTATAATTTTCCATCAAGGTGTATGTGTGTTCCTCATTTATCCTTAGGTTGTCCTAGAATCCTCAAAAGACTGATAATATTAGGGTTGGATAACCCACACAAATGGTGGAAATAGAATCACACATATTATTGATGATATTAATCTTTTAAGGACGTATTAAATACACGATGCTCAGTTTACCCGTTGTCAATAATAATCGCATGGCGCTGACGCTTAGGTTAAGTGATGGCGGATGGCGCCGCCTGACTTTTTTTTTGGGGAAAAAAGGCGCCGGCTAGTGGCTCCCGAAGTTGATTTGCATATTTTTTAAAGGCCTTGAAAAAACCACTTAATTGAATCATTCAATTTAAATATTTTTCTTTTTTTTCCGTACAAAATGATGTAGTGACTTCGAGTCCATTCAATAGAGGGAGTTTATGGAGTTGAAGAGTATGATTAGGATGAGATTTACAAAAAAAATCTACCACATAAAGATAAAATTTGACTAACAAAAATTGCTACAAAAGTTTAATAAATAAGCATTTCTAGCAGTTAAATAATTCTATATATAAATATACAAAATAGTAGAAAGTGACTTTTTTCACCCGGACGCCGATGCCATCAGCCGGCGCCCTTGTTTTTTTTTCTAAGAATAATTTTGAAAAATAATAAACATTGGTGTCTAATGGTGCCGGCGCCCACTAGGTGATGATGGATTGCGATTAATTGTTACGTTAGTAAAACAAACCTCGTGCAGATAGCTTTTTCAATCCTTTATGTAGGAAATTTAAAAATAATACATTGGATATTTAAGATAACAAAGAATTATTAATAACCTAAATATCTTATAAATATAATAATTGCTAAATATATAATTATATTTCCTAATAATGACATCATCCAAGTAATCCCATAGTCATGCATAATCATCAAAAAAATCCTCAAAAGCATCATGTCATATGATCTTCAAAATATGACTAAAAAAAAGAATCACATAATTCCAAAAAAAAAACACTAGGAACTATATTTACAAAGCGAGTATTCTGCACATAATGAAGCTGACTATAATCAACAAGCAAAGGTAAAGGCACACAAATCACCTATTCCTATCTCCTCAAAATGAGTAATTTCCATATAATGAGGCTCACTATCATATAATCGCTTATATGCGTCTCAAAAAATGTAGCTACCTACAAAGAACTCCTTAACATGTATAACTCTTATACTCCTCAAGTTTAAGGTAGGTAACAAGCTACAAGACCTCAAAAAATTTGCAAGCTTTTCATAATTGACATGCCTAATACTAGGATTGTGAGACCCTATTCTTTCGGACCGAGATCGGACCATAGCCGAGATTGGCTTTGGGCCGAGATTGGCCTTTCCGCACCCGCGGGCATGACCGCCGCCCCTGCGGCTCATGGGACCGCCTCTGCGGTTTCCGGCGACTACAGCCGGTTTTGTTGACTCTTTTGACCATGCTTTACCCTTTACCTTACCTCTTCGTTTTACCTTGCTGAGCAAGGGTTCCATCTTCATTCCTTTCTTCATCTTCCCACGTCCTTCTTGCTTCTCCTTCACCTTCCCTTGATCTTGTCTTGATTCTCCTTGGTTTTGGAAGAGTTTTATTGTGGCTTTGATGATGATGATGCTTTTGATGAGTGTTGCTAAGCCAGTGAGATTGTTGGTGATCAGTTCCTTAGCTAACCACAGCTGTGGTAAGCTTCTTCCTCCTTGCTTCTTCATTCTTTCTTCTTCCTTGCTCTTCCTTCCTTAGCTTAGGATTAGTTGTATGAATCATAGGGTGATGTTGATATGTGTTTGTTGTGGCATGTGTGTGTTTGTGATGGAGAGAAGACGTGAGTTGATCACGTGAAGAGCTAAAGAGAAGCCGCGAAGTTTCATTCTGCACTATCGCCGCCCCCGCGGCCAGAAGTCACCGCCCCTGCGGAAGACGTGTCACAGCGCCTGCGCCAGCGCCAACGCCTTGCCTACGTTACTTGCATTCCGTGTCACTGCCCCCGCGGCTGTGTGTCGCCGCGCCCGCGGTTGCCTGTGTTCCGCCCCTGCGTCCTTAGTTCACGCAGGTGCGTCTTGTCCCGGGGCTACTTATAGTTAGGTAGTTCCTTTCCTTTCTAGTATGAGGGAACTAGTACCATGCTAGGTATCGGTTTATGACGAGTATGATATAGATATGCCGGTTACGGCTTTGAGATTACAAGTTGGATATGATCCCTTATGGATCCCTTGGGTCTAGGTGTGACCCCTTCGTGTGATAGGATTGTGATATTTATGTATGTGTGCCTTGTATAGGCTGTGTTGTCCTCCAGTTGGAGTGGACGTTTCTGAGAGTTGTTCGTAGAGAGATACTTCTGAGATCGAGGTAAGTCCATAGGACTTACTTAGCTACTATCCTTATATTGGATGTATGCTTGAGTGGTGTGTGTTATGTGCTTTATAGCATGTGTTAGTATTTGGTCACCGACCTATGTTATATTGACCGCCCATTGTAGTGGTTGTGACAACTTACCTTTCATCCCGTAGTGGAGTCTGGGAAGTTCTCTGTAAGCTAGTTAGTTCTGGTATATGGGAAGGGCGCTTACCACTCCATACGGTATACGGGAAAGTGCGCTGATACCACTCCAGCTAGCTATTGCACACAGAGGCGAGGGTTATATATACATTCCTCGTGTCACGTATATTCATATACATTTATTATACGATTGAGTGTTGAACTTATTAAAGATAATAAACCGGGTAAATGTGTGATATCATGATGATGTGTTAATATTATTGATGTGTGTTTGTGCTTTAGCATCTTCTTATATATGTGTATAGTTAGCTAACGGTTTTATACCGTGTTGTAGATCCTTTGCAGGTTAGGAGAACTACAGAGTGATCCGGAGGGGTGATCTGTTGAGGGTTCCGTACACGGGGCGTACTCGTGGGATATGGGTTATTTATGTTGTACGGGTTTATGTTTTGACTTTTGTACTCAGCAATACCTTGTATCATCTTATGATATGTATATATATATATATATATATATATATATATATATATATATATATATATATATATATATATATATATATATATATATATATATATATATATATATATACATATATATATATATACCAGTTTTATGTTTTGTTTTCATCTATTGGTGCCTTGTTGTAAGATTCAGTGAAGTTGTTGTCAGGCTAGGGCCAGGATCCATTGTGAGATCCTAGCCCAGTAGCACTCCGAGTCCTACGGATTTGGGGTGTTACAAGGATTAACCAAAAAATTCCGCATCACTTCCAATAAATTCAACGCGTAGAACAAGCGGTGTAACATCACTAGTAGATTCCTCATTATCCACATTGTCAATAAAATGCTCAAAAATTTCAACAAGATCAACAATAGGTTTCATAGATTCAACATTCATATTGATAGATTTCAGAAAATCATCATACTCATCAACATGTGTAGTAGAATCGGTATGCTTAATGAGAGATGTATTTTAATTTCAATCTTAAACTCTACAAAATCAACCTATGTAATAAGAGGTTTATCATTCATGCTCTCATCCAAAGGGGCAATAAGCTCATTATAATTTATAAAATCAACATGCTCCCTAAAAGACTCATTATAATTGACAATAAACACTACATGATCACAAGATGCTTCAACAATTTTCTCAACAACTAAATCATCATGTACCATATACTCATTATTCAAATCACCTTTAAATTCACAAGATTTTTGAGCAACTACCTCCTTATCAACATGTTCATGCTCATCAAATCTAGAGGTAAAAGGTATAGAAACACTCCATGTTGGTATTGTAGTACCCAATTATTGTGGTCGTTGAGGATGGACTACTAGGCGTCTTAGGAGCCGAAATAGAGAGTTGCGGTTCTTGGTTTGATTGCTCATCTTCCCTACACTTTGCTTTCACTTCCTCAGTTTTAATCCATCTCTTCTCCAATAACTTCACAAATTGTTCTAGAAGTTGGCGCGCTTACCCGAGATCTATCCCGTACTCCCTATGACTCATCCTAAGTTTTGGACCTTTTGGTAAACCATCTCAAACTACTATCAAACACGTTAGGTCGGTAAAATAGAAATCACCATCACAACTGTATCGATTTTTTAACCCTCACCGGTTGCATTGTCGTCTAGCTTATCTTAGCCGGTTTGATAGGTTCTCCTGCAATCTCAAGTGATATTCTCAAATAAAAGAACAAGTCAATGTGTTTTGAAAACTACAATAAATAAAAGGATCGACCTTGATCTCAAAAAGAAGAGGCGGTGCTAATAAGCTATAAAATGGTGGGTAAGATATGGGTAAAGTTTCACCTTCATTATAGTCCAAAAATAATACACAATCTTCAAACCGAAAAGATAGATATAAAGAACTAGAACTTTAATCTCTTTTTCTTTGGACTTCTGATTTTTTTTTTGACTAATAAGAAACTGGATATATTTTTTATTTATTTTTTGAACAGAATCGAAATTACAAAATTGCCCTTCGAAGCCTCGACGGGTTCTTCTTCCTTGCGTGGAACCGACATCAGGTTAGGGTTCTAGATCGGTTCTGCATTGGACTGGACTGGAGTACACTAGGCCGGTCTTACTAGGGGTGATTCATGTTTGAACCCGAGGGTCTGGGCGGGTTTAAGGGTTAGGATGTATCCGAAAGACGGGTAAAGGATGGCGCGGGTAAGCTCAGTTAGAGGTTCAAATTTGGGGGCGGGTATGTAGCGGGTTTGGTGTGCATGTTGGGAGCTGGTTTAATATCAGGCTTGGGGAGGTTTTGAGTTCAAGTTAGGGTTTAGGATTTCCGAGTGGAGAGGAGCGGGGAGGTTTCAAGTTCAAGTTAAGATCAGGCTTGGCGGGTTCCACAGGGTGATGTGGTGTAATGTTTGTTGTAGCGTGCTGATGGCGGTGGGGGAAGGTTTCCGGCAACTGTTTGCACAAACCAGGCTTGAGGAACCGGATTTGGATTACAAATCCGGAAGAGATTCTAGTGAGGGGTTTCCGGTGAAATTCCTGCGGGTTCGGGATGAAAAAGGATAGGTTTTGAAAAGGTTTTAAAACAGGGTCACAATATAATCTTTCAAAATAAATTGTAGTTGAAATTGAAAATCAGTAAATAACGAGAATAGTAGACTAACCACATCGGTGATTGTTCTAGTTATTCTTTTTTTTTTCCTTGTGAAATTCTTGATGAATTTTGAAGTTCTAAATTATTTATTTTAAAATTTCTTGATGTCGAACTCAACTCTGATATCACTTTGATACGGGGATTAGCTGTTGTTGAGTTCTGATCTTTTGACACCAACGATGAAGATTCAATTTCAATCCTCAATAAAAGGATTGATCAAATGAGGGATGAAGATAATAGGTAGGCTAGCCGAATAGGGATGAATAAGGGTGAAGGTATGATCCGATGATGGTGATGGATCGATAGAAGGATAGATAGGTTGTACCCTATAAAATGACTTGGAGCAAACTAGGAAAATTGAAGTCATTACACACAACAAAGAATTATCATAGAACTCTTCTACTATAATGGCAGTCATAAGGATACATCATCCAAAGAACACAAGAAGGTTGTTCATGAACGGTTTGGGAAATATCAACTTGTAGACACATTAGAACAACACAAAATAGTCCAAGTTGTGGGCAAATGAGACATCTATCTCTCCATGTTAGAAGAAACGTTTAGGTGAAACACAAAACAAAAGTTTTACTCAAATTCAATTTGTTTAATAAAGGGTCCAAAATTTATAGAGATTGTGGATGCTGAAAAATTAGGTTTAGAACTCCCTCTAATCTACTCTATAATATTAAAACAGAAATAAATTTTGCCACATGTTATCACCACATTAAGCCACCTAGGATTTTTCCACACGTCATCACTAAATTAAGCTACCTAGGATTTTGTCACATGTCACCACCATATTAAGCCACATCGGATTTTGCATATATCTTATTTACTAGTGTAATACCCGCACCTTGTGCAGGTTTGCGTTTTAAACTTTATTTTATAATATATTATTATATTGTATTTGTATTTTAACCTTAGTAAAAAATATTTTAACGTTTTTTTTAAAGAATATTAATATTTTTAACAATATTATCAAATTCATGGAACCGCCCCTGCGGTTTCCGGCGGCTGCAGCCGGGTTTGTTGACCCTTTGACTTGTGCTTTCCCCTTTCCTTTGCCTTCTCCCTTAAGCTTTCCCTTAGCTGCCAGAGCAAGGGTTTCACTCTGTTCTTTAGCCTCTCACGATCTTTTGCTTCCCCTTTACTCTCTTTGATCTTGTTCTTGGTTCCTTGAGTTTGGAAGGAAGTTGTGTAGCTTTGGTACTTGTTGTTGTGTATGTGGATGGTATGCTGAGCTGGGAAGCCATCCTTGATGTGTGTGATATCTCCTGCAGCCTAGGACCACAGTGGTGGTGAGTGATCTTTCTTTCTCTTCTTCCTTTCTTGTTCTTCTTCTTCCTTAGCTTAGGATTAGATGATTGAATGTAGGATTGATGTTTGTATGTGTATTTTGTGGCATGGGTATGAATCTGGAAGAGAGTAGACGTGATTTGATCATGTGAAGAGCTAAAGAGAAGCCGCGAGGTTTCATTCTGCACTGTCACCACCCCTGCGGAAGACGTGCCGCAGCGCCCGCGCCGTGCTTGCGTTGCCTGCGACCTTTGTCACCGCCCCCGCGGTTGAGTGCAACCGTGCCTGCGGTTGCCTGCGTTCCGCCCCTGCGTCCTTAGTTCACGCAAGTGCGTCTTGTCCCGGGACTACCTATAATTAGGTAGTTCCTTTCCTTTCTAGTATGAGGAACTTAGTACCATGCTAGGATTCGGATGTTGATGAGTATGATATAGTTATGCCGGTTACGGCTTTGAGGTTTACGAGTTGGATTTGATCCTTATGGATCCCTTGGGTCTAGGTGTGACCCCTTTGTGTGATAGGATTGTGATATATATATATATATATATATATATATATATATATATATATATATATATATATATATATATATATATATATATATATATATATATATATATATATATATATATATATATATATATATATATATATGCGTGCCTTGTATAGGCTGTGTTGTCCTCCAGTTGGAGTGGACGTTTCTGAGAGTTGTTCGTAGGGGTCTCACATACTTGGCTAGGATCTCACAATGGATCATGACCCTAGCCTGACAACAAGTTCACTGAATCTTACAACAAGGCACCTGTGAGAGCCCTGTTCTTTCGGACCGAGTCTTGGTCCTTAGCCGAGATTGGCTTGGCTGAGATTGACCTTTCCGCACCCGCGGGCCTGACTGCCGCCCCTGCGGCTCATGGAACCGCCCCTGCGGTTTCCGGCGGCTGCAGCCGGTTTTGTTGACTCCCTTGACCGTGCTTTACCTTTCCTCCTCTTATTCTTCCCTTGGCTTCGTGAGCAAGGGTTTCACACTTCTTTCTTCAGCTTCCTACGTCCTTCTTGCTTTTTCATCCCTTCCCTTGACCTTGTCTTGGTTTCTTGATTTTGGAAGAGAGTTTTGTGTGACCTTGGTGTTTGTTGATGGTAGATGTGGTTGCTGAGCTTAGAAGCCAGTTGAGTTGTTGTGGAGCTTCTCCTTGCCTAGTCCAACAATAGAGGTGAGCCTTGTGTCATCTTTCTTTCTCTCTTTCTTTCTTGTTCTTCCATCTCTTTAGCTTAGGATTAGATGTTTGGACATAGGATGATGTTGGTATGTATGTGACTTTGGTTGGGAATAGACGTGATTTGATCACGGGAAGAGCCGAAGAGAAGCCGCGGGATCACGTTCTGCAATGACGCCGCCCCCGCGCCTAGAAGCCGTCGCCCCTGCGGAAGCCGTGCCGCAGCGCCTGCGCCAGCGCCAGCGCCTTGCCTGCGTTGCCTGTGTCCCGTGTCATCGCGCCCGCGGCTGCTCCCTGCCGCGCCTGCGGGATACCTGTTCCGCTCCTGCGTCCCTTGATCACGCAGGTGCGTTTTGTCCCGGGACTACCTATAGTAAGGTAGTTCCTTTCCTTTCCTAGTATGAGGGAACTAGTACCATGCTAGGTATCGGTTTATGATGAGTATGATATAGATATGCCGCTTACTGCTTTGGTGTTTACGAGTTGGATATGATCCTTATGGATCCCTTGGGTCTAGGTGTGACCCCTTCGTGTGATAGGAGTTTGATATATATATATTCATGCCTTGTATAGGCCTTGTTGTCCTCCAGTTTGGAGTGGACCAGTCGGAGAGTTGATCGTGGTTGAGTTACTTCTGAGATTGAGGTAAGTCCATAGGACTTACTTAGCTACTATCCTTATATTGGATGTATGCATGAGTGGTGTTTGTTATATGCTTTATAGCATGCTTTATGATGGTCACCGACCTATGTTATATTGACCGCCCATTGTAGTGGCCGTGATAACCTTTCTCTTTCATCCCGTAGAGGAGTCTGGGAGGTTCTCTGTAGTCAGGCCAGATCTGGTATCCGGGAAGGACCCTCACCACTCTCATAGGGTACACGGGAGGTGTGCTGATACTACTCCAGCTGGCTAGAGCACTCAGAGGCGGGGATTATACTCCTCGTGTCACATCTATTTATACGATTTAGTGATTTAACTTATTAAAGATAATAAACCGGGTAAATGTGTGATATCATGATGAGGTGTTAATATTCTTGATATGTGTTTCTACTCTAGCATCTTCTTATATATGTGTATGGTTAGCTAACGGTTTCATACCGTGTTGTAGATCCTTTGCAAGTTAGGAGAGCTGCAGAGTGATATAGAGGGGTGATCTTCTGAGGTCTCCGTACATTGGGTCGTCCTCGAGGGATGGGATCTTTTTACTATGTATATGGATATGTTTTGTTGTACTCAACAGTACTTGTATAAACCTTTTGATACTTTTATAACAGTTTGATGTTTTGTATTTAACCTATTGGTGCCTTGTTGTAAGGTTCAGTGAACTTGTTGTCAGGCTAGGGTCAGGATCCATTGTGAGATCCTAGCCCAGTAGCACTCCGAGTCCTACGGATTTGGGGTGTTACAAAGTTGGTATCAGAGCCCAGGTTGATAACAATGGCACTAGTAATCTGCAATAAAGTTCGAATAGATAAATAAACAGAACTCGAAAGGGGTCCGATTGTTTAAAAGATTTTGGTTTTTAAATGAGTACAAAATGTTTTGGGATATCGTGTACGTGAGCCATCGCCCCTCTGAAGATCTCGACATTATATATATATATATAGATATTCTATTGTGATTGATTTGATATATACATACGGCATATATATAGCCTGATAGGTTAAGTGCACTTGTTCTGCAGATGGCTCAGACTAGAGTTGTATCTGTAGATGGACGAGGTAGGGAGAGATCTCCTCTTCCTCCAGTAGATGTAGGACATAGTCAGATTCCGGCTGTTGATTCATCTGTAGCGGAAGAGGTTCATGAGGTTGCTGTTGAGAGTGTTGTTCTTGAGACTGGAAACGGTATAGCTGGGAGATATACACCACATCGAGTCCAGACAGATGATTCGGATCGCGTCTCTATGAGGGGACCAGATTTCCGTGCGTATATCAGTCAAGTAGAGGAAGCGGCCAGACAAGGTAGACCTACCCCGGATCTGCCAGTACAGGAAGGATCATCTAGGAGATCCCATGGAGTTACTCAGGTTCCAGTTGTACCGGCACATGTTGTTGAGACTCCTCGAGTTTCAGAGGAGCATAGAAGGCCTGGAAAGAGACAACGAACTGGACAAACTAGTGGTGCTGATGGAGTTGTTGGTGCTGAACTAAATCGGAGACGTCCAAGTTACCCCGCAGCGGCACTGGTTGCAGCTACGGGTCGGCGGTGCTTTAATTGTGATGATCCTGGACATATACGACCAACGTGCACGAAGCCGTTAGTAATTTGCCTTACTTGTGGCAGGCGAGGTCACATGGATATTTTCTGTAGATAGGGTGGAGTTTTATCTCAGCAGGATACTGGTGGAGTTATTGGTTATGGGCAAGGTCCGAGCCGCCAGAGTCACCCCTCACCCGCACCAATTACAGATATGGGACCCCAGTGTTATAACTGTGGTGGTTATGGACATACGCAACGAAGGTGCACGAGGCAGACAGTGGCTTGTTACATCTGTGGCAGACGAGGTCACATACACATTTTCTGTAGATATGGTGGATCTTCATCTCAGCAAGGTTCTTCACCTGTCAGTGTAGCGGGAGGTGGACAGAGACCACCTCAGCAGCAGCAGATACAGGGATAGCAGAGAGTCCTAGATCGTGCTACTTCTCAGGGATCTGTTCCTGGGCCGAGTAGAGGCAGAGGTCGTGGTGGGAGCACCACTGATACCAGAGGCCCACAGGGCCGAGTTTTTGAGTTGAGGAGTGCAGAGGAGCCAACTGCACCGATTGCTACAGGTACCATTCTGATCCATGGTTTACCTGTTAGAGTTTTATTTGATATGTGAGCTATGTCTTCATTTGTATCCGATGTATGTGTTGAGTATTTGAGTTTAATTATGACAAGAGGATACCCTCTAGTATAGGGTTACATGATGATAGTAGGGTCAGAGGTACCCATGAGATCTACGTTTTGTCCCCTTTCGGTAGGGACCTGTGTGTTACTAGTTGACTTCTTTGTCATGCCGTTAGAGCATGAAGAAGTTATACTAGGCATGGATTGGATGGATAGACACTCTGCAGTCTTAGATGTAGGTAGGAGGACTGTTACCCTCTCTACCGAGTTAGGCCATATAGAGGTTTTCCGAGGTTGGGACCTTGGAAAGAAAGACACAGTTATCAGCGCTATACGGGCAGCTAGATTGATTGCACAGGGTTGTGATGCCTTCTGGTGTTATGCCATGAAGGAGGGGGAGAGTCCAGCTGTAGAGGACATCCCAGTTGTTTGTGAGTTCACCGATGTTTTTGCTGAGCCTTCCAGTTTGCCACCTTAGAGGAGTGTGGATTTTGGGATTGAGTTAGAGCCTGGTACTAGACCGATCTTGAAGGCCCCATACAGGATGGCGCCTGTCGAGATGCTAGAGCTGAAGAAGCAACTCGAGGAGTTGGCTGACAAGGGCTTCATTCGCCCTAGTGTGTCCCCATGGGGAGCACCTGTCCTCTTCGTACGGAAGAAGGACGGATCACTGAGGTTATGCATAGATTACAGAGAGCTGAACAAGGTGACCATCAAGAACAAGTATCCACTGCCGCGCATTGATGATTTGTTAGATCAGCTATAGGGAGCGACTGTGTTCTCCAGGATTGACCTGCGTTCCGGGTATCACCAGCTGAGGGTGAGGGAGCAGGATGTGCACATGACAACATTCCGGACCAGATATGGCCACTACGAGTTTGTAGTGATGCCATTTGGGCTTACGAATGCCCCAACTGTCTTTATGGAGTTGATGAACAGTATCTTCATCGACTTCTTGGATCAGTTTGTGGTGGTTTTCATTGATGACATTCTGGTATACTCTCGCAGTGGAGAGGAGCATGCAGGACATCTGAGGACTGTATTGCAGGTTTTGAGGAATAGAGAACTTTATGCTAAGTTCTCTAAGTGTGAGTTCTGGATGCCAGAGGTAGCATTCCTGGGTCATGTGCTTTCAGCTGAGGGGATCAAGGTGGATCCAACGAAGATAGAGGCAGTAGCAGCTTGGAAGACACCGACAAACGTCAAGGAAGTACGTAGTTTCCTTGGCCTAGCCGGTTATTACAGACGCTTCGTGGAGGGCTTTTCTGTGATTACCCGTCCACTAACGAGTTTGCTGAGGAAGACTACTAGATTGGTGTGGTCTGATTAGTGTATACAGAGTTTTGAGGAGCTAAAGAGACGTCTGACTTCTGCTCCTGTTTTGGCACAGCTAGAGGGTACAGAGAGATTTGATCTGGTTAGAGTGGACATTCAGTTTCCGGATGAGGATGCCGGCTGAGTACTTTAGAAGTTCTACCTGATCTGTCGAGTGAGATCCAACAGAAGCAGGAGACCTGCCAGACCTTGATGAGAATACGAGATAGGATGTCTCGGGATGAGACACCACAGTTCCTGCTGGGAGCAGATGGAGTTTTGAGACACCGCAGTCGCGTCTGTGTACCTGCTAATACAGAGCTGAGACAGAGGATATTTACAGGAGGCTTACTGTACACCTTACTCTGTACATCCAGGTACGAGTAAGATGTATCAGGAGTTGAGATATCTATATTGATGGGGTGGGCTGAAGCCCGATGTGGCCAGATTTGTGGCACAGTGTGCGACCTGCCAACAGGTCAAGATAGAACATTGCAGACCTGGAGGTGAGCTCCATCCACTTCCTGTTCCACA
>CM008283.1:29074749-29150199 GCA_002319775.1 Fagopyrum tataricum | reverse complement strand
CTAATCCTCCTCAACATCGGCATTCAACACCGGCCATTTACGTCTCTTGATTCACTCGGTTGTTACTTTTCTTGCAGAACGTTTCAGTGGAGAAGTGGGTTTGGCATCACTTGGGCTTGTCCCTCACTTGGGCCCGTCAAGCATTTTAACTGGGTGGGTAGAGAGCTGATAAAAGATGGGCCGTCCAAGGATATATATAAATAGGGTTATTTGGTTTGGTTTTGCTAATTAAGAAAATTCGGTTTAGTTTGGGTTTAACAATAATAATAATATAATAATACTAATAATCATAATTCTAATAATAATAATACCCTATCGGGTTTAGATCCGTGTTAACTTATGTCTTCGTTTTTGGTTCGAGTTTCCGGCTTCAATAAACTAAATTTAAATTAAATAACATTTTAAAATATCTAAGAAAATTATTACAAAATTTCAGTTATTACACCTAACCTGCAAAAGATCTACAACACGGTATAAAACCGTTAGCTAACCATACGCATATATAAGAAGATGCATCATTACAATCATACATCAATGAATAATAAACACATCATCATGCTATCACACATTTATCCAGTTTATTATCTTTATAACGTCCAATCACTCAAGCGTATATATATATGTATATATCAATATAAACGTATGTGACACGAGGAATATAACCCTCACCTCTCGGGAATGGTGCCAGCTAGAGTGGAGATCCGGTCCCACCTCCCGTGTACCCTATGGGAGTGGTGCAGGTGGCCGGCCCACTAAGCAAGACTGGCCTGCCCGAAGAGAACCTCCAGACTCCCAGCGGGATGAAAGGACAAGTTGTCACGACCCTACAATGGGCAGTCACTAAACCATAGGTAGGTAATCAACATAACTCGGGCTATCAATCATATAACACACACACCACTTATGCACACATCCAATATATGGATACCAGCTAAGTAAGTCCTATGGACTTACCTCAACCTCGGAAGTCTCAACTCAACTCAACTCAACTCAAACGGCTCCAACTCTAGAGATCAACACTGCCTAAACAAGGCATAACAACATATATCATACTCATATCCATCACAGGGGTCACACCTAGACCCAAGGGATCAATAAGGATCATAACCTAACTCGTAAACCTCAAAGCCATAACTGGCATAAACGATAACGTACTCAACATCATTCTAACCTCATACACATACCTAGCAAGCTATTAACCCGCTCATACTAGGAAAGGAAAGGATCTACCTAACTCTAGGTAGATCCGGGACAAGACGCACCTGCGTGACAAGGAGACGCAGGGGCAGAGCAAGCAATCCGTAGGCGCGGCAAGACTCATGCGCGGTGACAGCGGCCGCAGGCAACGAAGGCACGGCGCAGGCTCTGGCGCAGGCGCTGGGACAATGGCCGCGGGGCGGTGGCTTTTGGCCGCAGGGGCGGTGACAATGCAGAAAGTGATCCCGCGGTTCTTCTTTCACTCTTCACGTGATCAATTCACGTCTTCTTTCATCCAAAGTTACACATATACATATACATACATAAACCAACATCAACCTATATCCAATCATCTAATCCTAAGCTAAGGAAGAAGGAATCAAAGGAAGGAAGAAGAGAAAGAGAAGATTACTCACCACACCTATGGTCCTAGGCTGCAGGGAAGATCAACACTCACAGCAGCTGGCTTCCAAGCACATCATACCAACCACTAGCATCCACATCAACATCCACCACAACAACTCTCTTACAAACTCAAGGGAAAACCAAGCACAAGATCAAGAAGGAGAAGGAGAAGCAAGAAGGACGTGAGCAATTGAGGAAGAGAAGTGAAGAAGAAACCCTTGATCAACCAAGGGAAAGAATAAGAAGAAGAAAGGGTAAAGCACGGGTCAAGGAGTCGGCCGATCGAAGGTCATTAGTTGGCTCACTGAAACAAAAACAGAGTAAACAAAAAGTTAATATCATAAATAAAAAATAGAGTAAACAAAAAGTTAATATCATAAATCACATAGGGGATACACAAGTTGGCTGATTGGTAGGCATTGGTCGAACAAAACTTGTTTCCGAAACATATAATGAAAGTTGTATGTATAAACTAGTGGTGAAAACGTCCTATATATAAGAGGATTTCTAACATCGTCCTCCTAGGGATTGTGATCTAAATCTATCAAATTTTATCTTATAACCAAAATATAAAAGTATCCGAGTGAACCAGGTAAAAGATAACCTAAAAAAATGATAGAATGATGTGATCCGGACTACAAAGTTTGACACCGAATTGACACAAATAAGAATAAGTTTTAGGAGCTAGGACATTTGAAACCTTCCGGTAACCGAAATTTCCGGATTTAAAATATCTCTTTTTGTTATTTATTTATATATTTTTTTTGAAACTATAAGTTAAGCAATTAGGCTTAATCATCTTTTAGAGACTTTCCATCCTATAGCATCCTTACGGATGAACTCGTCAACTGTGGCCATCGACGAACTAGACACCATCTGGTCCCTGAGACCGAGCTCGGCCAACAAATCCGCAACCTGGTTGACCTCCCTGAAAACATGTCTCATCCTAACCTGATTAAAACCCAGACATAATGGACGAGATATCTGATAACACAAGATCCAGATCCCATGGAGGTTTCCACGTTCGATTGACAGAATTAATTAAGGTGAGGCAATCACCTTCAATCTCGATATTCCTAATTCCCAGATCGTACGCATCAACAAGACCTTCCCTCAGCGCACATGCTTCAGCATGCAGGGCCGATACGTTACCACATCGCCCAAAGCCAAGCGAGATCTTTGAAGCATTATGATCTCGAAGAATAAACCCATAAGTAGCTTCGCCACTAACTTTCCTAGATCCATCAAAATTTAATTTAATAAATTCTTTTTCTGATTTTTCCCATTTCACTTTCCTTCTCTTAGTCTTTTCCTTCTCTTTGTCCATTTTTGTTTTCAAGAAAATTTTGTTTCACTCACTAATCTGGTTTTTCACTATGTTATCAATATTCTGAGGTTCATTGTTATTAAAAGTTTTTTGGTTTCGAGCAATCCAAATATTCTACCAAACCATGGCAAGATAATTGAAAGCTGACTCGGGGAGATTAGACCGAAGCCAAGCCATCTTATCAGAGATCAAATTGCTTACCTCATTACAGGATCTAATCACCCCTTTTACCTTACTACACGTTAGAGAGTTTTTCAAAAAATAACATTTAAAGAAAAGGTGTTCAGCTGACTCAAACTGATGATTGCAAAGACAACAGTTCATAGGAACTGCAATTCTTTGCTTTTCTAGATTTTCTGTAGTTGGTAATCCATTTATTGAAAGTTTTCAGAGAAATTTTTTGACTTTGGGTAACGTATTAAGCCCCCAAATCCACTCATTCTCACTTATCGGTAATCCACTCTTTGCATATATATTATTTAAAGAAGCTTTGGTGGAGTAATCACCGCTCACATCGGGATCCCAATAAAGACGGTCTTGAATAAACGTTTTTGGAAGTTGATAGGAAATAATTGACGAGATTAGCTCACGAGGAAGGTTATCGCTAATTTCCTCTCGTATTTTGTCCTTATTCCATTTATTCTCTTTAATAAAGTGCTTTACTACCAACTCTTCATTAATTGCTTCCACGTTTCTACAGTGGTTCATCAATGGTTTATCAGGAATCCAACGATCTTTCCAGAAATTAAATGTGTTAGCATCCCCAACATTCCATCTAAATCCTGATTCAAAGTCTGATCTCAGCTTCATGAGTTTTTTCCATTGCCAAGAGGAGTTTTGTTTGAGCTTGTATTTCCATAATACAACACCTTTAAGGTATTTTTCATTTACTATTCTGACCCAAATATTATTTGGTTCGTTTAGTATTTTCCAAAGTAATTTCATTTGGAGAACCTTGTTCATTACCTCTGCCTTTCTAATTCTCGTACCTTCATATTTTCTTGGTCTACAGATTCTATCCTAGCTGATAAGAGGATGGAAACATGGGCCTTTATTCCAGAAGAAATTCCTATTAATTTGGTCAAGTTCTTTATGGATGCTAGCTGGTAGCATGAAACATTGCATTATAAAGTTTGGTTTGGCATTCAGGTTAGCTTTGATGAGGGTGGTTTTGCCTTCTTGTGACAAGGACGAAGCCTTCCACTTAGTTAGTTGTTGTTTAGATTTAGTTATGATATCATCAAAAACACTTCTATTAACTCTTCCATTAATAATAGGACATCCCAGATACTTCTCCAGACAATTTGAATAATCAATCCCCAAACAGGACTTGATATGTCTTTTCGTCGAACTATCAATATTATTCGATGTTTGGAAAGTTGACTTTCGAAGATTAATCTTTTGCCCTGAGATCCTACAATACCCGTTTAGAATCTCCAAGATCCTGGTGCCCGCTCCCACAGAAGCTTTGGAGAAAATGATTATGTTGTCAGCAAAGGCTAAAAATGGAATGCAACTGCCTTGTCTAGTGATTGGAAAACCTATGGTTTTCTTATTTTGATTACAGCATTTTTGAATGTTACGCGCAAGGACCTCAACTCCTAAGTTGAAGAGCATAGGAGAAATTGGGTCTCCTTGTCTCAGCCCTCTCTCAGGGAAGATAAGTTCTGACGAATTATCATTAATTAGAATAGAGTAGGAAACTGTGGATATACATTCCATAATCCAATTGATAAATTTATTACTAAATCTAAATTTTCCAAGAACATTTCGGATAAAATTCCATTCTACTCTATCGTATGTTTTTCCATATCCAGTTTGATTGTCATATACCCATCCTTACCTTTCTTTGTTCTAAACCCATGAAAAACTTCATGTGCTATTAAAATATTGTCTTGGATCGCTCTATCCTGAACAAAGACACTTTGGAGCGGATGAATTAATTTTGGTAAGACGCCTTTTAATATAGCTGCTAGTATTTTTGCTATGATCTTGTACACAGTTGAGCATAGGCTTATTGATTTGAAAATGTTAGTCGAGATTGGGTTCCCATTCTTTGGAATGAGGGTTATAAAGGTAGGGTTAACTTGTTTTAGTAATTTTTCAGAATGGTAGAAACTTTTGATAGCCTTACACACATCGTGACCCACGATATCCCAATGTTTTTGGAAAAAATCCGCCGACATACCATCCGGCCTCGGGAATTTTTCACTCCCAATATCGAAAGCAGCTTTCTTAATGTCAGAGTTTGAGAACGGTTTAGTTAAGAAGTCATTATCTACATCTGAGACCTCATTAGTGATTACTTGAAGGAATTGTTCACAATCAATTTAGTTGTTCAAGGATGCTTTGAAACAGTTCTTATATTCTTTTATAAATTCTTTACAAATATCTTCTTCTTTGTTTGCCCAGAGGCCATTACTGCACAAAATGTTGTTAACCATCTTCCTATTCCTTCTACCAATAACTTTCCGATGAAAGTACTTGGTATTCTTATCTCCTTTCCGATGAAAGTACTTGCCCAGAGGCCATTAATTCTTTGGAATCTACTGTTACATGGTCGGTTCCCACCAACTTTATCAGAATGATTTAAAATATCGTTAAAGTCACCCATGATAACAACCGGGTGATTAAGTCCTTTTAAAAGGTTAATGACGTTTCTCCAAAATTCGTCTTTATATTTCTCAATGGGTGGAGCATAAATAAATATAATATTACACGTAAAATTGATATCTCTCTATTCTAATGTTCAATCACAACAAATCTCTCCCCAGATGTCACAATTTTGATTTTTTTCGTTTATTAGTTTATGGTTTTCCATAAAAGACACATACTCCGACATAATCAAAACCAGCATTCCCGTTTATACTTCATATTTTCGTTTTTATTTTCCAAGCTTTCATTCTTAGAGGATCTTTTAAACTGCATTTCATATTTTCGTTTTTATTTTCCAAGCTTTCATTCTTAGAGGATCTTTTATACTGCATTTTATTCGTGAGAAGCTTCATCCAAGAACAAAGCACCGACCAAGTAAAATACACAAGAATAGGTACATAAGACCACCTAGGGCCTTGGTTCCTTTCTCAGTTTTGTTTTTTGTATAATCCGTCTTAAAACAAGGAAAGAGATGGGTAAACAACAATCTCCAGAATTGCTCTTTATATCCAATCACTTCACACTTTGTTAAACTTAGCTTATACACCTCAGAAATTCGTGCTTCATACACGGTATAAGCACTAAATCATAAATAGAGGGACAACTTAGGGTAATGAACTGAATATATTATATTAGACTTCCATACAGACAGTGAGCATCAACATTCAAAAGACTAGATCCAAAACATTGAGTTTACAAAACAAGCATCAGAGTACAATATTCTGCATTTCAGTCAACTATACCATTCATTGATCGATGATAAATAACATAAGCCAAGGAGCAACAACAAGTAATCCAAATGTACTGCAGAGGAGACTCTTGAGTACAGACAGGATTGCAAGGGATAGAGGAGCAAGAAACAAGCCACCAACACCAGATGATACAGATAATAATAGTAACCTGCATAAATAAAATACAAGGTCTTGTTAGGAGATTCCCCATTTTTCATATTTCTCATCACCTTTTCTACATTTAATTTATTTTGTTCCAGAAAACCATACCTTAGCCGAGTTTCCAAAAGATTGTGCATCATTTCAACCATTTATTTCTTCATTTTCTTTGCACCCTTCAGAATCGAGGATGCAATATCTTCATCCATCTCCATTGATTTTCTTTTGCTAGAGTCAGAGTTAATCATTTCATAATTCTTAACTTCCATATTATTCATCAGCATATTAACTGTGTTGAAAGATTGGAAAGAGTGCTCAGAGAAGAAGTCCTCTTCCTCCTCTTCCACTCCTAGGTCATCGTTTGTCATGAATTCAGCTAAGACATCCTCATGAATAAACTCAGGAGTGTCGTTATTATTAAGAATCAAGATATCTTCAATAGCAAAAAGAGGGACAACCTCATCACTCAACTCATCATTCTTGAGTAGAGGATTCAATGGAGAGGACTCATAATAAGCAATGTTATCCTCCTTAGTTTCATCACTAGGGTAGTTCTTCGCCTGCTCCATAATAGGATACAAATATCCACAGGAGGTACAACCTCACTAGGGGCACCCCAGTCTGCTCAGGCTCAACACCATCATTCACCTTCTCACTTGAGTTATCCTTGGAATTTTTTTGGCTGTTCACTGAGCTATTTGGAGATTGTTCAGATTTAAATTTTATAGTGATGCCCCCTCTATAAGACAGGTAGGGTCTAAACCCCCAGTAGCAGGGAGAGTCACCACCATTCTTCACATTTTTCACCTTAGTTTTCCAACTTCCTTCTTTACCATTTTCTTTCACTTTCTCTTTGCCTTTACCATCTCTTGAGTTCCTTTTAAAATTGATGTTAACTTTCCTGGAATGAGCAACCCTCAAGGGACAGTGATCAAAGGAATGATTTTCATCACCACAGTGTCCACACCCTTAGAGAAGTCCTCAAACCAGACAGGAAAATCGTGGAGGACATTCAGTTCATCTGGGATAGGAACTGAGTCATTGATGACTCTTTTCTCATGCACATCAAGGTTAATGCGGATTCTGTTGTAGCTACCAATCTTACCATTCATAGAGAAAGATGCTTAATGAACTTTCCTATGTTGTTTTCTTCAATTATAATTCTAATAGCTTCTTTATTAGCAAACTCCGCAGGAAGCAGAGGGATTCAGACCCAAAGGTCTAGTTCAGTGACATATTCTGTCATAATGTTGAAGTTTGGTTTCCAAGGTTTAAGGATCACAAGTTGACCCAACACATGTATGGTTTGTTCTCCTACACCAGTTTGTTATCAACTGGGTTGGAGAAACTAATTTCAATCCAGAATTTTCCTTTCAGGATCATGCTTACTTCTCCTTTCACATTTTTCCAATCAGAGATAAGTTTATTCTTAATCCTAGGAAAATCAATTGGATCACCAAAAATATGAGCCATCAAACATGATTCTTTCAATTTTTGGAAATCTGTTCTAACCTTTGCAAGTTTGTTCAAGTAACTTGGATCATCAAGGTTGTTCTTGTTGAAAGAGCTAGGAACTGCCGGATAGGAGCCACATCTAGCACCAGCCTTCCCAGTTCCCTTGCTATCATTGTGTTCATCCACATCCTCTTTGTTCAGAGGAATGGAACTGACAGCCTCCTTTAAGGACCGAGATGAAGACGCCATCTGCAATCTACGAAGACAATCACCAGACAAACACCAAGAAGAGTTGTTCAGAGATAAAAAAAAAAGAAGTTGAAAATATTATAGAGCACAACCAGAGATTGCACCAACAACACATATTGTAGTATAAATAGACCGATAATTCATCATTAGAAAAGTATGAACTTTAGCAACCACAGTTCCTTGGGGACGGGCAAGAATAGATCCACCTATAATAGTAAGAGAGACGAAGAGTGTAACCTGGAGAGCTTAGGGTAGGTAAGAGGTATAGATTGCTGCAGATCTTGTTACAGATTGTGGGATTTTGTTTTGCGCCGTCACAAGCCGTAACGGACAAACCCGCCGACAAGACGGAGAGAGAGCAACTACGAGCCAAATCAACAATCCAGCACAAGCTAGATCTTAGTTCATAGGGGAAACCCCTAGTACCAGTCAGACAAACAAGAGAGAGGCACTGAAACCAGCTATAACAATGCCTCCACAAACTAGAGAGCTCAAACCAAAGCCGAGCTCTAGAACCCCTATTTATTTATAATTCTATGATCCATTTCACCAAATAATACAATTTAAGAACAAATAAAAGGAAATAGGCCCATATAACAACATCCCATCGCGTCCCAGCTCCAGTCCGTTGTCCGTTTCAGCGGGCCGCCCAAACTGACACTAATCTAGCTTCCCTTGTGCCCAGGCCCTTTTTTGATTTTGATTTGAGTCCTCTACGACGGCCCATCAACAAGGAAGAGCCCAGAAGGCAGGCGCCTGCTTGCTGCTCTCTTCGCGTGGGCCGGCGTTCTACAGTCCAACTCTCGGCCCAGTCTTCTCCTCTTACCCGGCCCAACATAAGCCTTTTTTTCAACGTAGACCGAGAGATCCTGGCGGCCCAAGTCGGAGCTGCTCCGCAATTTGTTGCTCACGAGCCCAGTCAGGCGAGTCCAGTTCTTTCTTTCTTCGATTTTATTTCGGACTCGATTAATTTGTGATATATTTTTAATTATATTTATTTTGGGTAATAAATTATCTCTTCCATGTTAAGATATATAATTTAGGTTACAATATATATATATATATATATATATATATTAAATTTATATTTAAGGTCATATTCAACACTATAATACATATCTCTTCTCTTTGTAGTAGGAAGTTTGAAATAGAACAATAATGCGGGAACTACCAATATTATTCAATTATCCAACCCAATAATATAATTTTAGCATTTTGTTTTAGAATTTCAACCGTGATCCTTTTGCTCTGAACGTGTGACGTGCCTTCATTCGATACTTGATTTGATCACTTTCAATGGAATCAGGTATTGAATTATCTCCCATTTTTCTTTTCTTATATTACTAATGTTTGTAATTGAAATTGTAGTTTCTCGGAACTCTTCAAGAACCCTCATTGCTCCGACCGTAGAGAAGATTTAGGGCTGAAGTTGCGAGTTTGATCCAATCAACTAGATTGAACCGAATTTGCTTCTTTTTCCTTATTAATTAATCACTTTAGTTTCAATTTAATTGTTTATTCTTTGTACCTTTTAGAAATACAAGTTTGACACTTTCAATTTCTTCTTTAATACGTTTTCTACCCGGTCTCTTTTTTTCTTGAAGGTGGTATCGAAGATCCCAGTTGAAAGACCGGTCGGTAGAAGTAGAGTCAAGGATTCATACCCTTGGTTCACGTCAAGGGGTATCACGAGCCTGTCAATCATTTAAGAATTTTATTTTTTTTTAATTATGTTTTTTTTCTTTTTTTCACGCACTTTTCTTGTTTGGTTATTTAGTTTCATCTTTATTTTTCTTTAACTTGTTGATTGAATTGATTTTTCAAAAATAAAATAAAACAAAATTCTAGCCATATTTTAATAATTCCGAAAAATGTTTTTTGTTTTGGTGCCTTTTGTTACCTTAGACAGTAGTTAGACCCTAGTTTTCTTGTCCACCTTATCCTTTTCACTTTACTTGTTCCTAAAATACCAAAAAATCTCTTCTTTTTTTTTTTTTTTTTTTTTTTTTGTAATCTTCCTTATAGACACTAAGCTTTCGCACGATGTTAATAAAAGTGTAAACTAAATAGTTATTAATAAAAAAAATCAATATCACAACAAAAATTAATGTAACACTTAGGTAAAACAACATGGATACAAAACTAGATTTTTAATCTTTCTCAATAATATCAAAAAAATACTTATAAATATATTATTAACTAAGTTAACAATAATATTTGTTATAATAGTAAAACATCTTTTTATATTTATGAATTTTTCATAGAAAAGACAAATAGTTGAAGTTTAAAGCATGTATATGATAAATATAAGATTGATATGTTTTCATCAAATAAATATAATTGGTACATAAATATTAAAAATAGGCACAATAGTAATAAATAATGTAATATTTTATCTCTTAAAAAGACCAAATGAGTAAATTTAGTTAGTTGAGAAATAATAACATAAAAATAATATATAAATACAAAAAGAAAAAAAATAGATAAAACTTCTCCTATAATTACAAAATATCATTAAGCAAATGGAATCATTTCTTATAAAATTACATAATTTCCTTATTTACATGATGACGGCTTCATTTGTTATCTTAATTTGAAGAGAACTAAAATAAAAATAAAAATCATGTAAACATAGGTGATATAGCTTAAAGACGACGTGTAACAAAATTCAGTATAACGCAATTTAAAAAGACGACATGTGACATTATGTGAGGTGATGTAATGTTAGGATGACAAGTGACCAAAATCACTATTTTTTTTTAGTATTATATAGTAGATTATAACTATAATTCTTTCTCTAGTTACCTAATTTCCTCATTTACAATATTATCTTCTTTCTAGTTGATTGTTGTTTTCTTGGATAATCTTGAGAAGATATTTTTGTTATTGTAACCTTCTAACCTTACGTATTTTATTCCCTTCCTTTTGTCCATGCCTATTGCAAATAGTTGTTTTCCTTTCGAGTTTTTCCGTCAAAATCGTGTTTGAAAATTTTCTATTTTTAGCAAATCAATAGTTTTTTTTTATTAAAAGTCTTCCTCTTTGGATTTTTTTTCATTTTTTATGAGACAGTAATTCCATATACTGACGTTAGGACTGGTTCAAAATTCAGTCCCGAGCGGAATTTTGGACCACACCTGGACCGGAAAAAAATGTAATTGGACCGATCCTTGAATGTAAAATTCAGGTCCGGTCCAAGTCCAATCCAAACCGGTTGTCAATTTTGTTAAAAAAGGCCCAATTATGGACCCAAAATGCCCAAAAAAAGAGAGAAAATTTGGTCCAACCGGTCCGGAACGAAAATTTAGGTCCAGGTCTAAAATTCTGGTCTATTCCGGTCCAAAGAGGGCCAGATGAACAATCCTAATTGATGTCTTTTCACTTTGAATTAACTTCGTGGTAAGGGTGGTTGGTCATTTATGCGAATTGGTGCTTTTGTCTTGTTCCACTACTTGCTACTTTGAATCCTCTTCGACACTTGTCAAAATACCTATAAAAAGGCTAAGGTTGCTTTGGTATTATTCTATTGTGAAGTGCATCCCTTCCCGGGGTTTCCCGAAGTGTTGGTGAGAGTTTCTTTTTTGATTCTTCAAGTTTAGTACGGTTAAAAAGACAACATTTTCAAATTCACCGTATGGATCTTGCCAAAAAATGATGTTAATGTTGTCAAAAACACCAAAAATACAAAAATAAGTTGTGTTGGTGTTGTCAACAATACTACAATAGAAAACTGATGTGCCTAATTGTTGTCAATCACACTAGAATAACAAAAAAAAATGCAATTATGTGTTGTCAACAACTTCAGGATAACAATATATAGTGTTTAAGTGTCGTCAACATCACCCAAAAAACAAAGTAAGTTGTGTTAATTGCTATTAATACCACAATAAGACCCGGTTGTGTTGTCAACAATGCAAAAAACGCCAAAAAATTGATGTTGGTGTTGTCAACAACAAAATATGATCAAATATCAAGAGAACTATGCTATAGTTTTGTCAAAATACTAATTTAACCAATGTCAACAACGTAAACCACATAAAAAACAATAGATGATTATAAATTCAATCATTCAACAATCGATAAAAACAATATAAAAACCAATGATTCCACTACTTTTAATATCATAAATCATAATGAACATAGGCTTAAATCCAATTACAGATCAAATAAATGCAAATATCAATATGAATACTCTAAAACCCTTAATTGAAAGGTTTTATATCTTCAAACCTGCTTGTTTCTCCATTTTTAACGACGTATTTGATTCGAAACGATTAATTTTACAATTTATACTTTACATGAATTATTTCAAAATTTTACGTATTTGATTCGAAACGATTAATTTTACAATTTATACTTTACATGAATTATTTCAAAATTTTACGTATTTGATTCGAAACGATTAATTTTACAATTTATACTTTACATGAATTATTTCAAAATTTTACGTATTTGATTCGAAACGATTAATTTTACAATTTATACTTTACATGAATTATTTCAAAATTTTCTGGTCGTTGCTATATTGGTGAATGCACATATGGGACATGGGGATCAAATGTAACTTGTAAGTGGGTAGTACAAGAGAGCTTAATCTGGGTCTTATATAATTACCGTTAATCTCCTTTGATCTAACGGCCTTGATTACTCTTGATTTATTAGTAATTTAATTATGATCTTCTCAAATGTTCTATTCTCTGTATAAATGGATTTATTTACTCTCGAAAGGTATAGTATGATGCTCTTTGTCGCGGCAGTATAAATATATTATGTATGAAACTGTGACTTTTTTTCCTATAAGCCTGAGAAGTGTGCAACCCAAAGAGTTAGGGATGGACCACCTACCTTACACCATACACATAGATAGACAAGCTCTATTTTATATGCATACTTTATGAATAGATGATTATGCCCCGAGGCTATTGCATATAACCCGGATACGCCATGGATTATGATTCTATGAATAAATAATTAATCTACTATATATACATATATATGATCAGAAGGAATTCACTTAGTTTTTCAATTAGTTTTAGGAGAAATGGTAGAACTTGTGTTTGAACTTAACGTGTTTGTTTGATTGAACGAGTGGATCACATATTATATTAGGTTACTGAAATTTACTATGGTATAAAAACGGTTCATTTCGAGTCTTAGTTTATTGGTTTTGGTCGACCTTAAAAGACATTCCGTTAAGTGTGAATTGGATAAGACTATTTCAAATTAAAGGTATGGGTGAGTCCGAGAAACTTGATGATCCGAGCAAGTGAAATTAGTAAAAGTTCACATAGATTTTACTCCGGTATGATCCAAGAGACTTCACAAATAGTATGATCGTATATTAAGGTTGTAGGTCCTGATTCAATATGATATCACATGATAGAAAATTAACCACGGATATTCGGATTAAATATGAATATTAAGGTTTTATGTATTGGATCCTAGGGTCCACAGATACTACCCGTTCCGAAAAGTTATAAAACCTAGAACAATCGGGTGATCTAGGTATTCGCTGACAATGATCCGATCTACTCCAAATATAAGTTTTCAGGGATCTAACCAAAAACGGATCGGGTTTATACCAAGGAAATCTATTTCGGATATACATTATTCAGATCGATTTGTTTTCCCACCCCTACATAAAAGGGTGTGTCAATATGAACATATTCCGCGTTGATTATAAACAAACATATAGCTTAATATATAACGGCAGACTGACGTCGTCAGTGATTACTTCTTCTATTATTAGTTATTTTTAGGGTTAAACTTCATCGGACTGGTTTATTTGTATATATAGGATTAGGTGAGAACCTCTCTTACGGAAAGAGTATGAACCTATAAAAAACTTTTATCCAAATAAACAATAATTTTTATTTTTCCATATGTCCGCTTGTGGTTATTAGATGTACAATTTTGACCCCTTCATGCATGATAGTGAGAGCTTTTTTTTTAAAAATTTTTTTTTTATAAGGGGATGAACAACACGATCGTACAATAATGAATAACACGGTCGTACACTGTTTTTTTTTTCCAGTGAAGAACACGTCGGGCTCGTGCATATATATATATATATATAAACAAAGCGCTACGCATGTTTTAAGTTTTGATCATTAGTGAAGAGCGCATAATCGTTCACCTAAGAACAACATGCGTACATGTACCGAAATCAATTCCGTTATTTATCTATGATCGAGTATCTCTTAGAGGGTTTCACTCCTTAATGTTTATTTATGATCATGCATTTTTTTGCACGAACACTACGATCGTGCAATAATTAAAAACACGGTCGTACACTATTTTGATCAACACCGTCAGACGATAATGAATATCATGATCGTGCACCTTATCATATTAAATATATATGTATAATAATAAACAAGCTACACATCTTTGAAGTTTTGATCACCGGTGAAGAGCACACAATCGTGCACCTAAGAACAACACATACATATACTGAACCAAATCCGATATTTATTTATGATCGAACATCTCTTAGAAGTTTCCACTCTTTAATGACATAATTAAACCACAGACAAATACAAAAAAGAGAGGTTTTTGAGCAAATAAAGTATACAAATCTTCCTAAAGATAATTTTATAAACTTGGTCAGAAGTGTTGATTATTATTAATTCCTTCTTTTAGTTTATTGTTTATGTTCACTCACAATGCAAGTTGTTCGTGTGATAGAAATTAACACGGACTAATGAACATTCAACGGTTTAAGCACAATCACACATTGTTTTGTACTATTTAGTTTCTTATAAATGTTGTATATGCTTCATTCTTGTATTTTATTGTTCTTGTTCACTCACAATGCAAATTGTTCATTTAGTTAACCTTATTATTTAGTACTAATAATAAATAAAAGATGACTATCTCCGCCACAATAGTCATTCATGAAAACTTGATTATTTGTTAAAATTATTGTTATTAGGAAAATATACATAGTTGTTCATCTAACGGTTATAGACGTTTATTTTTTCATCATATGAATTCTCCTTAACAATTACATTAGTTGTGTACTTTTTTTTTACTCTTGTTTGTGCACTTTAACCTTTATCTATTTGCACGAAATTCTAATTGTTTTAATCAACGAAAAACAGTTTGGGTTTGTACTTGTTGTCATAACATATACACTCATGTGCACTTTCTAAAGTTGGTTACGGAAAAACAAAAAGATTGTTTTTTCTCTTTTTCTTACAAAACCATTCACTTGTAGTCCTTGTTCGACCTGGGCAAAGTCGGATCGGTCTGTCCGTCTAGATAAACGGACGGGTATGGATAAGGGTTCATATCCGTCCAACCGGAAAAGTCTGGCCCGAAAGCTGATCCGAGTGAGTACAAGGGTCCAGACCAGTTTGGGCCTGAAAGCCCGTTATTTATTTATATTTTCAATATTTAAATATAATATAAGAGTAAATGAAAGGATTTCAACCCGAGACCTCAATGTAAGGTTCAAATGTCAACAATCACTAGACTATTTTTTTGTTTTTGTTTTGTGTAATACTTTAAAAAAAATTTCTTCTTCTAATAGTAGTAGTTTCTCTCTTTCTTTGTTTTTTAGAACTTCGGGTCCCGTCCACCGAACCCAAGCCCAACGCGGACGGGTATGGACAGGATCTTAGGCCTGAATTATGAGTTCGGGTTGAGTCCAACCCGAAAAAATGGACAAATTTTGTTTATAAAGTCCTGCCCAAGTCCGAATTTGTCCATGTCTAAACCTTATATATACACGTGTCTAAAACAAAAAATTAAAAAGAAAAACAATTAGGATACAAGTTAACTATTTTATTTTATCTTATTCTAAAAAATGAGTGGTTTCGTTTCTCGCTATATATTAAATTTTTGATAGAAACTTACCCTCATACGTACATGTAGGTATATGTTTTTTTATTATTTATTTATTAATTTATTATGACGATAGGTCTCGTTGAGATTCATGGCACAATTGCTTATTTGAAAGGTAATATTCGGTTCATTGAGACGGAATTGGGTGATCATAATAATGCTTGTTGGCTACTTGGCTTTGACATTCCATTACATTATTCTTCGAAGCATTATGTCAATCAAAGTCCAAAGATGGATAATCCAATCAGATCCAAACCAAGCTTCTGCCCGTTGAATTAGTTGTTATCAAATTTATCCTTCTATCTCATGCATTGACATCTAAGTTTGATTGACTTGAAGTTTGCTACTTTTGTTAGGCAATAGAGTCCGATAGATTGTTCGATTATGGAATAAAATACTTTTAGTCTCATGTGTAGGTTAGTTGATGACCAAAAAAAAACATGGAAACTAGTTGAGCTCCCGAAAGAAAAATCATAACATAATAAGTTTTTTTTTTAATTAGTAAAAGTGACGGCGATACCTAAAAATCGGTCTTAATTATTTTGAACAACATGAGAAAATGGCTAACAATAAATAAGCCTAAGGTTCGCCACACCTTGTGCATCAATCTTAATAATCGAACAAAGTCCTGCCGGAGGGTCACTAAGAAAATGATAGTCAAGCGGTATTGAAAACGCAAAAGAAGCAATAAAATTGGCTGCAACATTTGCTTCCTGATAGATGTGGCGAAATTGAATATTTCAATCTCTACAGAGGAAGCCTTGGCACCTCGATACTAGGCTGAAGAGATGGCAAGTTGGTGGGACGGATCTCTTAACCAACATCACCACAAGTTTGGAGTCAATTTCGACCTGAATGTTACGGTAGCCCAAATTCCCAGCCAAATAGAGCCCCAAACATAGTCCCTAAAATTCCGACATAGGAACAGTGCAAATTCCAATGTTAAAACCGAATCAGCCAACCCGCTGGTCATTGTAATCCCTAATCAAACACCGGTAGTAGCACCACCGGTCTCCGAGTTGACGGAACAATCTATGTTCAGTTTGTAGTAACCTCTTGAGGAGGATTCCACCTGACCCACAACAAGGTCTTATTCATTGTTGGCTTTACGACAATTTTCCTAGCTGCTGCAATTTGCATTAAACTTCACAAATAATATACAAGGCTCAATTGTAATATAAGATTAGGATCGAACTTTCAAAAATAAAAGGTCATGATTTTACGTACTAACTGTAAAGTCAAATAATAAAAAAAATAAAATTATACAATGCAAAAGACATGAAATTTGACCAATCAAGAGGACAAAAGACATGAAATTTGACCAATCAAGAGGATGAATCGGCCGATCAAGACAAATACAGAAGAAATACGTAAGCGAATAACATAAATCACGAACGGAAAAAAACACACATATCGGCCGATCTATAAGGGTTGACCGGCCAACTAGTTAGAGAAAGACAACAAACATAAAACCGAGTAGTGAGGGAGGTAGAAGGAATTTTTTCACCGATTGATCCAATATCAGGAAAAGTCGACAATAACCGATTTATATTTCCAAAAATAATAAGCTATTCAAGAATCTAAGTCACTACAACAAACATATCAAATTGGTAATAATCTAATCCAAATATCATATACATCATATGAGTGGGATGATTATGCGCAACTCTCGCATCATGCAGAATAATAAAGATATCAATCACACAACTCTTTCATCTTGTAATTAGGTGAAAAATACAAATAGGATAAAAAAAAAATTCTATACGCAACTATCGCATCTTGTATAAAAAACCATAAACTACCATAACACGTGAATTAATACATGTAATTATAATGATAATAATCATTATCAAAATTATGAATTATCCATACAAGTCAGACTCTTCACACCCTAGAACCAGATAAATTATCAAGACATACCTACAAAATTTCACTTTAATTAATCAAAAGAAAAGGAACAGATAGGCCGATTAGTGCACAAATTTGTCTCTCTGAAACTCTCAATTGAAATTCACTTCCATTTGTTGGAAATGTCATCCCCTTCCCATTCATCGGATGAATCGGAAGCCTTGCCCATTTGTATCGAATTCATTTTCATTTTTATGGGAATCGATTTTTCAATTTGGAAGAAAGGAAGAAGAGGAGGAGGAGAGCAGTGGTGTAAGCGAAGATTTTTGTTAGGGTTTTAATTTTACGCTGAATTTTATAAAATTCGGCGTGGTTGAATTTATTCGACCAAACTTGAACCTCTACACATATATAGCAGTTCCCAAAAAATAAAATAAAATATTAAACCCTAAAATATGTGGTGTGTTACTTAGACTAAATTCAAGCATGCCAATGATCATGATCGACTTAACGCTAATCATGAATCTGCAAATAAGTCCTGTGTAAGGTTTATTATCAATTAGTCAATTACCCTTAATTGAAAAAAAACTGTTATAATAAGATAATAAATCTAGGTATACTGATACAATGGTCAGTGGAAATATATTTTGGGCCATGGATTAATGGGCCCAGGGCGACAGGGGGTGCGGGGGACTTTAGCCCCCGCGGAGGATTCTATCTATTTATAGAATCCTATCTATTTATAAGAAATTCTATGTATTTGTAGGATTCTATTATTTATAAGACTCTATCTATTAATAGAAGATTCTATCTATTTATGGTTATAAATAGATAGGTGTAGGGTTATATTCATTATCCACCAAAGTATATTGAAAACCTTAGCTGCAAGGTTTGTGCAGCAAAACCACAAAACGTCTTGTCTTCTCTTTTTCCCTCTATTTCTCAAGTAACTCGTTGAAAGATCACAACAAAACCAAAGTTGATTAATCAACAAGCCGACAAGAAAGCCAAATAAAGTAAGAACTAAACTGTAGCTAGACATTCAACTAAACATATAATCTCTAATTAAAGTCTCAGCAAGAAACCTAAACTGCAGATAGAGGTAGCTAATCCAACAATCTATAGGGTTCCATGCACGTTCTCACAAGTATAACACCATCCACAGATTTAGTTAAGCATATTAATTTTAAGTGAATATATGTTTAACTTTATAATTATCTTAGTCAACCTAGATTTGTTTTCCCCAAAGTGAACCTAACAAAATATACCAACAGTGTTAAGTTGCCTGCCATTGTGTCTCCCCAGTGAAAACGACCCAACTATAGAAATATAATCACAGTCATTATGCCTAATCTAATATTTGCGTATAATTAAATCTTAAAAAAGCACAAGGCATAGATACTGTAATAGCCTTATATATAAAGCAGTGAAAGGGTTTAGTAAATGAACCCAAGGAGGAGCGCAACGTGTCCACCTTTAAGAGGGCTTTCATAATTAATCTTGTTAATTAGCGCCTTAATCACTCTCTATAATGGTTGACAGCGAAGAGTACTTGGAAGAACAAGCTGGATTAAAGGAGCAAGAACGGCTACTTCCGATCGCTAACGTCGGCCGGATTATGAAGCAAATCCTTCCTCCCAACGCCAAGATCTCCAAGGAGGCTAAGGAGACGATGCAAGAGTGTGTGTCGGAGTACATCAGCTTTGTCACCGGAGAAGCTTCGGATAAGTGTCATAAGGAGAAGCGCAAGACGGTCAACGGAGACGACATCTGTTGGGCTATGTCGAGCCTCGGGTTCGATGAGTACGCTGATGCTATGCGGAGGTATCTTCATCGCTACCGTGAGGCGGAGGGTGAAAGGGCTAACCAGAACAAGGCAAAAACCGGATCCGAATTACCGGATTTTAATTAGGGTTTTTAATCATATTTCTTATGTAATTGTGTGAGGTTGGTTAATCTTGATTTGTAACAGTATTGAAGGTTTGTGAGAGACTAAATTAAACAATTATATACAATAAATAACAATTAGTCTTTCTTGCTGAAATACTCAATCTTGTGGGCTTCCTGAATCACATTCTTGTTGAGCAATTTAATGACCGTTGGAAGCTAGTTGATTCTAACGTATACTTGTCGTATGTCGATCTATAGAGTAAAATGGCGTGTTAAGTTTCTGATAACAACACCAAGATTAGAATATTACAAACTTGCATAAGGTCGTTGAACCCTTCAACTTGTACACGATCGTACTATTTATTCAATCAAACGAAGAAAATCATTTGAAACCTAGTTTGTACTTCTAACTCGTTTATAAACGAGCCGAGTTTGAGTAAGTCAAAGTGCAAGCTTAAATGATTTACTAAGCCTACTCGGACGCAAAAAAGACTTAAACTAGCTCGCTCAAAAACACCAAAACACCGAATATAAACATATTTTAAAACTCATGTGAAAGTGGATCTATATATATATATTCCGCTGATGTAATGGCCTCTGAAGCCCTGAAGATTCCTTTTCTGCTAAGCACCATCCAATTTACAATTCATTCGAAGAACCACTTGGATTACTAATTTAGCCCCTTTATTGAAAATAAACTGTGAGCCAAACTTATGGGTATTTGTTTAAAGGGTAAAATCATTAAATTAGGTAGTTGTTTGAAATTTTTTAAAAAGTTTGGGTGTTGTTTGGGGGAAAATTTTGCTGGCCCACACTTTTTAATGTATTTATTTGAGGGATAAAACGTTAAATTATATGGTTGTTTGAAGTAATTATAATTTTTTTTGATACTTGTACATAAAATACTTAAAATTATGGAAAGAGCATAAAATAGGGAATACTATTACCAAATTTCTGGAAAAAAAGCTAATTAGAAATTAAGTATTTATATTTGATTGCTACTTTTCCGTTTTTAATAGATGTTGTCAGGATAAAAAAAATATATATTAAGAAATTTAAAAGTAGAAATTATAATATTCAATGATACATCATAATTTTAAAAAAGTGTATAAAAACGATGATAAAATATGTAGAAGGTTGTATGGAACAGATAAATATTACTTTGAAAATACAAACAATAAATAAAAAAGTAGTTATAATTATATTTGTAAAAAGTTTAAGTATTAATAACACCTAAAAGGCCAAATATTATAAAATAAAATTTTAAATTCAATTTACAAGTATTAACAATTTTAAATATTGTGTCATGACAAAAGGAAAATGCGTAATGAACTTACGATTTGAAGAAAGGATCAACATTTTTGAACACGGATAACCGATTAGGCTTCGGATAGGGCTGTTACATGAGACGAGCTACTCGGGCTCGGCTCAAGTTCGACTCATTAAAAGCTTGGTTCGGGCTCGGCTCGTTTGTAAACGAGTTTGAGTATGTCAAGGCTCGGCTCGTTCGGCTAAAATAACACTATATGAGCATTATTTTAGACGAGCCACTCGGGTTCGACTCGTTTATAAACGAGTTTGAGTATGTCAAGGCTCGGCTCGTTCGGCTAAAATAACACTATATGAGCATTATTTTAGACGAGCCACTCGGGCTCGGCTCGTTTATTAACGAGTTTGAGTATGTCAAGGCTCGGCTCGTTCGGCTAAAATAACACTATATGAGCATTATTTTAGACGAGCCACTCGGGCTCGGCTCGTTTATAAACGAGTTTGAGTATGTCAAGGTTCGGCTCGTTCGGCTAAAATAACACTATATGAGCATTTTTTGGACGAGCTACTCGGGCTCGGCTCGTTTATAAACGAGTTTGAGTATGTCAAGGCTCGGCTCGTTCGACTAAAATAACACTATATGAGCATTATTTTAGACGAGCCACTCGCGCTCGGCTCGTTTATTAACGAGTTTGAGTATGTCAAGGCTCGACTCGTTCGGCTAAAATAACACTATATGACCATTATTTTAGACGAGCCACTCAGGCTCGGCTCGTTTATAAACGAGTTTGAGTATGTCAAGGATCGGCTCGTTCGGCTAAAATAACACTATATGAGCATTATTTTAGACGAGCCACTCGGGCACGGCTAGTTTATTAACGAGTTTGAGTATGTCAAGGCTCGGCTCGTTCGGCTAAAATAACACTATATGAGCATTATTTTAGACGAGCCACTCGGACTCAGCTCGCCAAAAGCTCGATTCGGGTTCGGCTCAATTATAAACGAGCCGAGCTTGAGCATAACACTACTCGGCTCATTCTGCTCGTATAACACCACTAACTTTGGAAGGATTCCTGAATTCTATGCACTATTTCTGAAATTTCCAACACAAAACATATTTATCTGTGAATGCCACTAATATGATATTTTGACTCGTTAAAAGCTTTGGAAGGATTCATGAATTCTAAGAAAATAAGACCGAAATTTACTGTACCACGCAATGCCACTAATATGATATTTTGACACCCACTTTCAAAGACAAGATTCAATATATATATATATATATATATATATATATATATATATATATATATATATATATATATATATATATATATATATATATATATATATATATATATATATAATCGCAAATTCTCAATTTCTCATTCAAGAGAAATATGCAAAAACTCTGCATAGCCCCAAAATTGCACTAGTGTAAAACTTGATAGGAAAAATAAAACATTTGAATGAAAATACTTGATCATATATAATAAAAAAAATGATTTTAATGGATCAATTAATACATAATAATGACTTTGCATAACACCTAAAACAATCGCTTTTGAACATATATCAACCAGACACATGACTGTAATCCTTGTTGAAGCATTGCCAACTTATAAAAGTTGTAGAATTAGAAATCAAGAATATACATATACATATAGAATGTGTTAACCTACCACTCATCGTCTCGTTAAAGAAAATCCAAGAAACCCCAAAGAAAATTTACCATCATTTCTACCATTTCACACTTAAACTGTCAAAACTTATGGCTTTGTTGGTAAAAAAATATCTATACGTACCTTACTGTTTATACAAATCTCACTAAAATTGGCATGACATCTGCATGTAATAATCGATTATTAGTCGATATATTTATAATTTATTTTTTGTATCCACAATGTTGCATCATTGCGCTTCACTTTCAGTAATCCCCTGGACAGATAATTTCCACTTTGGTGGATTAACTTAAGAAAATACAGTACACATTGTGTAGATTAGCAGCAACGACATTCCACTTACAGTATATATTGCATATAATATCACCTATACGTACCCTACTGTTTTTAACACATATTATGCATATAATTAGCTGCAAGGACATTCCACTTTAAGCAAATATTGCATACATTTACCTTAACTTTTTCAGTTTTTTTGTTATATAAAATAATTTGGTGCCTCCCGATGTTGTTTTTGATTCGTTTTATGCTCTTTATTCAAACCCTAAGAAGCAGGACCACCATTGAAAACATTAGTCAATTGTGTAACTCACTCATCACACATAACTTGCCATAAAGTAGTATATTTCGCAATAAACAAGAATATTCTGCTTTGAATTTATAACAAAAATACAAAATTAATAACTATCATAAAATTATTAGTTCCTAGAAATATTGTGTGCATTCTTTTGTAAATGAATACTGAATTTTTTTTCTTCTCAAAATATCTATTATAAATACAATCATGCAGGTATAAGAACGGTATTCATTCGAAGATGTCTACTTCACGGCTTTTAAATCTACCGTATTCAAGAATTGGTGGAGTCTTTATATGTTTGAATAATCCACACATTCGGATTGCATGTGCACCAATACATGCAACTCACGAAGATAGGTTCATCTTGGTGGAGCTCCACTAGATGATATTAGGTTTTAACATCGAAAGTTGAGATATTTCGAGCTTAGTATATGAAGTCGGTGAGCTCCTCCTAGCGTTAATTTGGTTTTAGGATGGAACCTCATCGAGTTTATGCGTTGGGCTTGCGCCTAACGTGTATGTGCGCGTGTAACCACACGACCTGTTCTACGGTCTGCATCGGACTTTAACATGGTATCAGAGTACTTAGCCTCTACTCGGCTTGCGTTCCTAACATGAGGGCAAGTGCAACTCGGTCTATATCCTCTAGTTGCACTGCGGGGCGATATTATGTTCCCACATCGAAAGTTGGGGACATTCCGAGCCTATTATATAAAGTCGGTGTGCTACTCCTATTGCCAATTAGCTTTAGGATGGAACCTCATCGGGTTTATGTTCTTGGCTTGTGCATACACGCGCATGTGCGCGTGTATGTACACGACCCCCGTTATACGGTTTGTTTGTATCGGACTTCGACATGGTATCAGAATGGTTAGCCTCTACTGTAAGAGCCTAGATCTTTGGGGTTGAGCCAACTTAGCCGCCCCTGCGGGTCCGTGGAGCCGCCCCTGCGGCTGAGTGTGTATTCCGCCCCTGCGGCCAAGGAACCCGCCCCTGCAGTTTCTTGCGGCTGCAGCCGACTTTGTTGACCGTTGGACCATGCTTTACTCTTCTTTTCTCTTTAACTTTTCCTTACCTTTGGATGAAGGGTTTTCTTCATTCATCATCTTTCCAGTTGCCTCACGTTCTTCTTCCTCCTTCTTTCTCCTTTGATCTCTTCTTGAGTGTTTCCTTGAGTTTGGCAAGGAAGTTGTGTGGCTTTGTTGTTGTTGTTGTTGTGTGTTATACTGAGCTTGGGAGCTAGTGGAGTGGTGTTTGTGATCTTTTCCAGCCTAGTTAGGCTACAACAGTAGGTAAGCTTCTTGTTTCTTCTTCTTTGATTCCTTTCTCTTCCTTAGCTTAGGATTAGATGTTCTAGGTGTGTATTGAGGTTAGAATGTGTATGTATATGTATGTGTTTGGCTATGAAATGAAGAAGACGTGATTTGATCATGTGAAGAGTGGAAGAGAAGTCGGGAGGTTACATTCTGCAGCGTTGCCGCCCCTGCGCCTCAGCGTCGCCGCCCCCGCGGGACCTTGTCACCGCACCCGCGCCCGGAAGCCGCCGCCCCCGCGGCCACGGTCCCAGCGCCTACGCCCGCGTGTCTTCGCGCCTGCGCTTGCTGCCTTTCCGCCCCTGCGTCGTTCCGTTCCGCAGGTGTGTCTTGTACATGATCTACTTAGAGTAGTATCGATCCTTTCTTTTCCTAGTATGAGCGGGTTAGTAGCATGCTAGGTACGTATATGAGGATAGAATGATGATGTTTATGATAGTGATATATGCCGGTTATAGCTTTGAGGTTTAGTTGACTATCGAGGTTATAAGTTGGATATGATCCTTATGGATCCCTTGGGTCTAGGTGTGACCCCTTTGATTGATAGGAGATTTGATATCTCTTTATGCCTTGTTATTAGGCAGTGCTGTCCTCCAGATTGGAGTCGATCGGATTGAGAGTACTTCGAGATTGAGGTAAGTCCGTAGGACTTACTTAACTACCATCCTTATATTCGATGTATGCATGAGTGGTGTGTGATATATGCTTGATAGCATGCGTTGTGATTATTACCGACCTATGGTTTAGTGACTGCCCATTGTAGGGCCGTGACAACTTGTCCTTTCATCCCGCTGGGAGTCTGGATGTTCTCTGCGGGCAGGCCAGATTTGGTTCAGTGGGACGGGCTTTCTCCACTCCCATAGGGTATACGGGGACGGGGACCGTATCACCACTCCAGCTGGCAATAGCACCGAGAGGGGAGGATTATATATTCCTCGTGTCACATATATTCATATACATCTATTTATACGATTTGACTGTTGGACTATATATAATGATGATTAACCGGGTAAATGTGTGACAACATGATTATGTGTTTATGATTCCCTGACTTGTGTTTGTGCTTATGCATTATCTATATATATGTGTATGTTTAGCTAACGGTTTTATACCGTGTTGTAGATCCTTTGCAAGTTAAGAGAACTGCAGAGTGTTTTAGATGGGGTGATCCGCTGAGGGCTCCGTACACGGGGTTATGCAAGGGTTATGGGATATTTTGGATGTACAGATATATGTTTTGATTGTACTCAGCGGTACTTTGTATACCTTTTGTTATGTATATATACAGTTTGATGTTTTAGTTTTAATCTATCGGTGCCTTGTTGTATGATCCAATGAACTTGTTGTCAGGCTAGGGTCAGGATCAATTGTGAGATCCTAGCCTAGTAGCGCCTCGAGTCCTACGGATTCGGGGTGTTACAAAGTTGGTATCAGAGCCTTATTAGGTTGACAACAATGGCACTTGCAATCTGCGATAAAGGTTGGATAGATAAATAAACAGAACCCGAAAGGGGTCTGACTGTTCAAAAGGTTTTTGTTTTGAAATGAGTACAAATGTTTTGGGATAGTGTGTACGAGAAGCCATCACCTCTTTGAAGACCTCGACAGTATAGATATATATATATATATATATATATATAGATATTATGTTGTGATTGACTTTATATATATCTATACATGTGGCATATATATAGCCTTATAGGTTGGGTGTATTTGCCCTGTAGATGGCTCATACTAGAGCTGTATCTACAGATGGACGAGGTAGGGGTAGATCCCCTCTTCCTCCAGTAGAGGTAGGACAGAGTCAGATTCCCTCTGTTGATCTACCGGCAGTGGAGGAGGTTCATGAGGTTATTGCTGAGAGTGTCGTTCCTGAGACTGGGAACGGTATAACTTGGAAATAGACCACAACGAGTCCAGTCAGATGACTCGGATTATGTCTATACGAGGGGATCAGATTTCCGCGCGTATATTGTACTCCGGATCTGCCAGTACAGGGGGATCATTTGAAGGATTCCATGGAGCTACTCAGGTGCCAGTTGTACCTGCACGCTCTGTTGAGATTACTCAAGTTTCAGAGGAGCATAGAAGGCCTGAGAAGAGACAGCAAACTGGGCAGACCAATGGTGCTGGTGGAGTTGTTGGTTCTGAACTAAACTAGAGACGTCTAAGTTACCCCGCATCTACACAAGTTGCAGCTACAGGTCGACGGTGCTTTAACTATGGTGAGCCTGGACATATACGACCAGCGTGTACGAGACAGACAATGATTTGCTATACTTGTGGTGGACGAGGTCACAGAGCTATTTTCTGTAGACGAGGCAGAGCTTTATCACAATAGGGTTCTTCTCCTGCCAGTGTAGCAGGAGGTGGGCAGAGGCCACTTCAGCAGCAGATTCAGGGACAACAGAGAGTCCCAGCGCGTCCTTCTACTCAAGGATCTGCTCCTGGGCCGAGTAGAGGTAGAGGTCGTGGTGGGAGTACCACGGACACTAGAGGAGTGCAGGGTAGAGTTTTTGAGCTGAGGAGTGCAGAGGAGCCGGCTGCACCGACTGCTACATGTACCATTCTGATTAATGGTTTACCTGTTAGAGTTTTATTTGATACTGGAGCTACGCATTCTTTTATATCTGATGCGTGTGTAGAGCGTTTGAGTTTAGATACGACTGAGGGGATACCCTTTAGTATAGGGTTACCCGATAGTAGTAGGGTCAGAGGTACCTGTGAGATCCGTGATTGTCCCATTTCTGTAGAGACCCGTGTGTTACTTGTTGACTTCTTTGTCATGCCATTAGTGCATGAAGAAGTCATTTTAGGTATGGACTGGATGGATAGACATCAGGCGGTATTAGATGTAGGTAGGAGGATTGTAACCCTCTCTACCGAGTTAGGTTAGATAGAGGTTTTCCGAGGTTGGGACCTTGGAAAGTAAGGCATAGTTATCAGCGCGATACGGGCAGCGAGATTGATTACATAGGGTTGTGAGGCCTTCTGGTGTTATGCCATGAAGGAGGGGGAGAGTCCGGCGTTAGAGGATATCCCAGTGGTCAGCGAGTTTACAGATGTGTTTGTTGAGCCGTCTAGTTTGCTGCCTCAGAGGAGTGAGGACTTTGGTATTGACTTAGAGCTTGGTACGAGACCGATCTCGAAGGCCCCATATCGGATGGCGGCTGTCGAGATGTTGGAGCTGAAGAAGCAACTTGAGGAGTTGGCTGAGAAGGGTTTTATTCGCCCTAGCGTATCTCCATGGGGAGCACCTGTCCTCTTCGTACGGAAGAAGGACAGATCGTTGAGACTGTGCATTGATTATAGAGAGCTGAACAAGGTGACCATCAAGAACAAGTATCCATTGCCTCGTATTGATGAATTGTTAGATCAGCTTCAGGGAGCGACAATATTCTCCAGGATTGACTTGCGTTCAGGGTATCACCAACTGAGGGTGAGAGAGCAGGATGTGCACAAGACAACATTCCGGACCAGATATGGACACTACGAGTTTGTAGTGATGCCATTTGGGCTTACGAATGCCCCAACAGTCTTTATGGAGTTGATGAACAACATATTCATCGACTTCTTGGATCAGTTTGTGGTAGTCTTCATAGATGACATTTTGGTGTACACTCGCAGTAGAGAGGAGCATGCAAGGCAGCTGAGGACCGTGTTACAGGTTTTACGGGATAGAGAACTTTATGCTAAGTTCTCTAAGTGCGAGTTTTGGATGCTAGAGGTAGCATTCTTGGGTCATGTTGTTTCCGCCGAGGGGATCAAGGTTGATCCGGCGAAGATCGAGTCAGTAGCAGCCTGGACGACACCGATGAACGTCAAGGAAGTACGTAGCTTTCTTGGCCTAGCCGGTTATTACCGACGCTTTGTGGAGGCATTTTCTGTGATTGCCCGTCCACCGACGAGTCTATTGAGGAAGACTACCAGATTTGTATGGTTTGAGCAGTGTAGGCAGAGTTTTAAGGAGCTGAAGAGACGTCTGACTTCCGCTCCTATCTTAGCACAGCCAGAGGGCACAACTCATTTTGTGGTTTACAGTGATGCATCCAAGCTAGGCTTGGGATGTGTGTTGATGCAGCGGGACAGAGTGATTGCATATGCGTCTAGACAGTTGAAGACGTATGAGGAGAACTACCTAACTCATGATCTGGAGTTGGCAACAGTAGTTCATGCCCTGAAGATTTGGAGACATTACCTGTATGGTGCTACATGTTAGATCTTCACAGACCATAAGAGTCTAAAGTATATTTTCACGCAGCGGGAATTGAATAACCGCCAGCGTAGGTGTCTTGAGCTGATCAAGGACTTTGATCTGGAGATTCTGTATCATCCAGGGAAGGCGAACGTTGTCGCCGACGCCCTGAGTAGGAAGACGTCTCGAGAGAAGGCGATTGCGAGACTGACAGTACAACCTCAATTACAGAGGGATCTGTTCTGGTTAGAGTTGGATGTCCAGTTTCCTGATGAGGACGTCCAGTTGAGTACTTTAGAGGTTATTCCTGATCTGTTGATCGAGATCCAACAGAAGCAGGAGACCTGCCCGACCTTGATGAGTATCCGAGAGAGGATGTCCCGTGGTGAGGCACCACAGTTCCTTATAGGAGCAGATGGAGTGATGAGACGCCGCGGTCATGTCTGTGTACCAGCTGATGTGAAGCTGAGACAGAGGATATTACAGGAGGCTCACTGTACACCTTATTCAGTGTACCCAAGTACGAGTAAGATGTACCAGGATTTGAGACGTTCATATTGGTGGGGAGGGTTGAAGCCTGATGTGGCCAGATTTGTGGCACAGTGTGCGACCTGCCAGCAGGTCAAGATCGAGCATTGCAGACCTGGAGGTGAACTCCATCCACTGCCTGTTCCACAGAGGAAGTGGGAAGACGTCACCATGGACTTTGTGACTGGGCTGAGACCGAGCAGGAGTTTTGATGCCATCTGGGTTATAGTGGACAGGCTGACGAAGACGGCACGTTTTGTCCCTATCAGGGAAACGTGGCCAGTGAGCAGATTAGATGAGGAGTACACTAGACAGCTAGTGAGACTCCATGGTGTACCGAGGACGATCGTCTCAGACAAAGATGGGCGATTTACCTCGAGATTCTAGCAGTAGATTCAGACTGCCCTGGGGACGAGTTTGCATTTCACTACTGCGTTCCATCCTCAGACAGATGGTCAGTTAGAAAGGACCATTCAGACACTGGAGGATATGTTGCGAGCTTGTGTGTTGGACTGGGACAAGTGTGGACGGATCATCTCCCACTAGTTGAGTTCTCGTACAACAACATTTGACATGCATCTATTGGGATGGCCCCATTTGAGGCACTATATGGACAGAGATGTCATACTCCATTATGCTGGGATGAGCAGAGCAGTGTTAGTGGTTTGACACCTGATCAGATTCAGGATGATGTTGCTCGTGTAACACTAATTAGAGAGAGGATGTTGACTGCACAGAGCCGTCAAAAGTCTTATGTAGATAGGAGGCGTAGACCCCTAGAGTTCAGAGTGGGGGCCCATGCGTGGCTGAGGGTGTCTCCGACACGAGGTGTTAGACGCTTTGGCATTAAGGAAAAGATGAGCCCCGATATGTCGGACCGTTCGAGATTTTGGATCGAGTTGGGAGTGCAACATACAGACCAGCTTTGCCTCCGAGATTAGAGGGTGTTCACCCTGTGTTTCATGTGTCTCAGCTGAGGGAGTACATACCAAATCCGAGACATATAGTGAGTTATGATGATTTGGTGGTCGAGCTGGACCACACTTTTGTTGAGCACCCGATTGCAGTCCTAGAACGAGGTATGAGACGCCTGCGTTTGAAGGATATTCCTATGCTGAGGATACAGTGGTCGAGACGAGGACCTGATGAGGCTACATGGGAGACTGAGGATAGTATTCAGAGGAACTATCTAGAGTTTTATGACGGGATAGATGTACCAGTAGGATCGACGAGTAGATCTTAGTACTATCTTGGTGAGTGTTGTGATTATGTGCTTATATGCTATTATGTGTTTATTTTCGTATTAGCTATGATGTGATTTATTATCTTATTAGATCTTGCTGTGCTAGTACGATTGCTGTTTATGGCTGAAGATGGCTCTTTCCTCCATGCTATTGTGATATGATTATGGTTTAGCTGGAGATGGTTATTCCTCCATGCTATTTTGGTGGACATAGTATTGCTGGAGATGTTTTTCCTCCATGCCCTTCTGTTATGAGTATGATATGGCTAAAGATGTTTTTCCTCTATGCCTTTGCGATATGATGATGTTTCGGCTAGAGATGTTTTTCCTCTATGCCCTTGTGATGCGATGATAGTATGGCTAGAGATGGTTTCCTCTATGTCTTGGAGAGTATAGTGATCTTATTGCTGGAGATGATGATTTCCTCCATTCTTGTGTTTGAGGTTGTAGAGTGATATAGGTTGATACCTTATGAGAGGAGAGGTGATGCCTCCGATAGAGAGAGTTATACCTCGGCTTTTGAGTCCGAGTGGTGTTAGGATTGCACAAGTTTCGGGACGAAACTTGTTTTTAGGGGGTGAGATGTAAGAGCCTAGATCTTTGGAGCTGAGCCAACTTAGCCGCCCCTGCGGGTCCGTGGAGCCGCCCCTGCGGCCAAGGAACCCACCCCTGCGATTTTTTGCGGCTGCAGCCGGCTTTGTTGACCGTTGGACCATGCTTTACTCTTCTTTTCTCTTTAACTTTTCCTTACCTTTGGATGAAGGGTTTTCTTCATTCTTCATCTTCCCAGCTGCCTCACGTTCTTCTTCCTCCTTCTTTCTTCTTTGATCTCTTCTTGAGTGTTTCCTTGAGTTTGGCAAGGAAGTTGTGTAGCTTTGCTGTTGTTGTTGTTGTTGTGTGTTATACTGAGCTTGGGAGCTAGTGGAGTGGTGTTTGTGATCTTTTCCAGTCTGGTTAGGCTACAACAGTAGGTAAGCTTCTTGTTTCTTCTTGTTTCTTCTTCTTTGATTCCTTTCTCTTCCTTAGCTTAAGATTAGATGTTCTAGGTGTGTATTGATGTTAGAATGTGTATGTATATGTATGTGTTTGGCTATGGAATGAAGAAGACGTGATTTGATCACGTGAAGAGTGGAAGAGAAGTCGGGAGGTTACGTTCTGCAGCGTTGCCGCCCCTGCGCCTCAGCGTCGCCGCCCCCACGGGACCTTGTCACCGCACCCACGCCCGGAAGCCGCCGCCCCCGCGGCCACGGACCCAGCGCCTACGCCCGCGTGTCTTCGCGCCTGCGCTTGCTGCCTTTCCGCCTCTGTGTCTTTCCGTTCCGCAGATGTGTCTTGTACAAGATCTACTTAGAGTAGTATCGATCTTTTCTTTTCCTAGTATGAGCGGGTTAGTAGCATGCTAGGTACGTATATGAGGATAGAATGATGATGTTTATGATAGTGATATATGCCGGTTATAGCTTTGAGGTTTAGTTGACTATCGAGGTTATAAGTTGGATATGATCCTTATGGATCCCTTGGGTTTAGGTGTGACCCCTTTTATTGATAGGAGATTTGATATCTCTTTATGCCTTGTTATTAGGCAGTGCTGTCCTCCATATTGGAGTTGATCGGATTGAGAGTACTTCGAGGTTGAGGTAAGTCCATAGGACTTACTTAACTACCATCGTTATATTGGATGTATGCATGAGTGGTGTGTGATATATGCTTGATAGCATGCGTTGTGATTATTAACGACCTATGGTTTAGTGACTGCCCATTGTAGGGCCGTGACAACTTGTCCTTTCATCCCGCTGGGAGTCTGGAAGTTCTCTGCAGGCAGGCCAGATTTGGTTCGGTGGGACGGGCTTTCTCCACTCCCATAGGGTATACGGGGACGGTGACCGTATCACCACTCCAGCTAGAAATATCACCGAGAGGCGAGGATTATATATTCCTCGTGTCACATATATTCATATACATCTATTTATACGATTTGAGTGTTGGACTATATATAAAGATGATTGATCGGGTCAATGTGTGACATCATGATTATGTGTTTATGATTCCTGACTTGTGTTTGTGCTTATGCATTATCTATATATATGTGTATGGTTAGCTAACGGTTTTATACCGTGTTGTAGATCCTTTGCAGGTTAGGAGAACTACAGAGTGATTCAGATGGGGTGATCCGCTGAGGGCTCCGTACAAGGGGTTATGCGAGGGTTATGGGATATTTTGGATGTACAAATATATGTTTTGATTGTACTCAGCGGTACTTTGTATACCTTTTGTTATGTATATATACAGTTTGATGTTTTGGTTTTAATCTATCGGTGTCTTGTTGTAAGATCCAGTGAACTTGTTGTCAGGCTAGGGTCAGGATCCATTTTGAGATCCTAGCCCAGTAGCGCCTCGAGTCCTACGGATTTGGGGTGTTACATCTACTCGTCTCGCGATCCTAACAGGTGGGCAAGTGTATCTCGGTCTATATTCTCTAGTTGCACTTGCGGGAGCGTGTTAGAGATATTAATTTCTCACATCGAAAGTTGAGGACATTTCGAGCCTAGTATATAAAGTCGGTGTGCTATTGACGAGGCTAAAAACCTATGGTCTTTGTCTTTTAGCTTTTAGTCAAAGTAGAATCCTAACGTTACACTTAACCGATTTGTATAGTGTAACTAAGGGTCGAACCCAAGGGAGTTTGATCAAGTTTCAATTAGATTCAATTATTGATTTGGTAACAAAAGGAGGGGGTTTGGATTGTAGCAAAACAAGACAAAAACAATTAGAAAATTGGTGATAATAAAGTTGAATAAAGAACTACACTAGGTTGGATCTTAGCATACATATTGATTCTTTTTTATAAGTAATTCACTGATGTTCTCATCTTGATCGTAGATATGTGTTAAGCTGACCGACATTAACACAACTTAACTAGTTTATTAATCCGTAGACATATAAGATTAAAACACAAGTTAGCATTCTAATAAAGATAAAAAGATATAAAGAAGGATAAAACAAACCGTTAAATCTTTCTTTATAGTTATATTCCTTTCCCTTAGATAATCACAACCAGCTTTTACCTATGGGTTTACTACTAGATTAAGGACCCGAATCCGGAATTGATTAATCCTAGCATGTTGCATGCATTAGTACACTTAAGATGATCAATCTAAGTGAATAAAGACATGCAAACATAAGTGAGAGATCAAGGAAAATAACACAAAGGATAATGAATTTAAACTTATATTTGAAGAACTTACAATCAAACGGTAATGTAGCTTCAATAAACCCAATGTAGCAAAGGAAGCTTAGAAACTCATTACAAAAGATACTAGAAGTATAGAGGTTTATGTGGAAAATGAGATGATTATAGCCTTAGCCAAGGGCTCTATTTATACTACAAAATGCATTAAAAAGGAGTAAAGAGGCTGTGCAAACAGCCACCATTAAGAATGGATTAAAGAGGTTGTGCAAACAACCACAATTAAGGCCATAAAGGTGACGAAAACAGCCGGAGTAAAGTCCTCTGACGCTAAACCGCACCCGCGGCCAAGGGTGCCGCAGGGGAGGTTTAGGCCACAACGTTCCATCTTCAACGTGGCCGTAGGGGCGGCTCGACATTCCCGCAGGGGCGGGTCTTTAAATGTTCTTTGAACGTCTCACTCTTTAACTTCGTGGCGTTTCTGGTGAAGATACGCAGGCGCGGCTCAAAGTCACCGCAGGGGCGGTGACACTGGTTCTTCGGCTTCACAGGACCGCTGGCAAGGGCGCAGGCAAGAGCGTTGGGGCGCTGGCTTCGCTTCTTCAGGCTGGGTCACCGCAGGGGCGGACAGAGGCGGCGACAAGCTTCTTCTTGGGCGCAGGCGAAGGCGCTGGCTGCGGCTCTCGGCATGGGTCTTCAGGGTTGTCACCGCAGGGGCGGCCAGAGGCGGCCGCAGGGGAGGTGACAAGCTTCTTTCGGCGCAGGTGAAGGCGCTGGCTGCGGCACTCGGCAAGGGTCTTCAGTGTTGCCACCGCTGGGGCGGCCAGAGGCGGCTGGAGGGGCGGCGACAAGCTTCTTCTGGCGCAGGAGAGTACGTTGACTGCGGCGCTGGGCATGGGTGCCACCGCTGGGGCGGTGACACTACTCCGCGGGGGCGGTGTGGCACCAGAAACTTGTCTTCGTCGCTTTACTTCAACTCCTAAGTGTTGCTCATAACTTCTTTTGCTTCATTTAGACTTTTTCATCTGGATCAAAGTATTAGCAACACAATATGACTCAAAAACATAAAAAGGACTCTAAAAACTACCTAAATTGATAGTGATTCCATCACCTATTAAACTCTCCCATACTTAGACTCTTTACTCGTCCCGAGTAAACAACACATCAAACAAATTAGCACAACAAGCCTCAGGAAATATGGTGCAGTAGAAAAGATGAGGAACAAAAGAGAAAAAATTACCAAAGAAAGTGAGAAAATAGAAAAAAAAAAAATGTGAGAAAATGTGAGAAACTACCATCCTTATTGCTCCAAGAGTGACCTATCCGGACATCCTCCTTATGACTCCCCTTCTTATGTCGCCAAAGCCGGAAGAAGAACCTACACTCGGTATCACTCATTTTGCCAAGGAGCCCTTTCGGGTTTTCACCGTGCCACTCTTCTTCTTTTTATGATAATCTCACCAAAAATCTCACATCCCTCAAGTCCAATTTTGCACCAACCTATAGTTGGTCGGACTATCTTCTTTTTGCCTAAACCGCCCTTTCGGGTTTTCGGTTTATCCAAGGATTTCTTGCTTTTTTCTCATTTCTTTGGCTTTTCCTATCTCTTTTTTTTTTAGTGATATGAATTACAATTAGAATTTTTAAAACAAACTCAAATAACTAGAAATCCCAAAACAAACTCAAATAAAAGTGCATGATAAGTTCCCTTCCGCATACTTGACGAACGCTTTGCCCTCAAAGTGTGAAAGCAAAGATAACAAGGTGGAGAAGGGAAAAGAGAGTGGCTCACTAGTGGGATGGTCCGGCTGGACCATCCAGACCGTGCTCCGGAGGATAGGAGAAGTGGCTGAAAAAGTGGTCCTGACGCTGGTATAAGCCGTCAAGGCGGGCCTGCTGCGCGTCCATCCTAGATCCGAAAGAGGTCTCAAAGTTGGCTTGCCAAGCCAACTACTAAGCCTCCATCCTCCGCCACTGAGTCTCCTGCCAAGCATCCTGACGCCGGTCAAAATGCTCGGTCATCCTCCCCTCAAAATCCGCCTGTCAAGCCTACTGTTGCTCGAGCATAGACGTCTGGCAGGTGGTCTGCCACTGCTGGTGCTGAGTGGTCAGAGCCGCCATCTGAGCTCGTAGGCTGGCGTGGGTAGTGTCCTCCTCCTCCGCCGCGGTGGGCATCTCCTCATCATCATCAGGAATGGGCATGTGGTTCTCATGTCGGACCCTGTTGGAGCTCGCCGCATGCCGCTCAATAATGGCAACCTGTGATCGCCTCGGGACGTAGGGGTCGGCGGCAATGTAAAGGTCGGAGAGCTCATCTCCTAAAGGCAGCGGCCGGGGAAGGTAGGTGATGTGACTCCCATCTGCAGAAGACAACCAGAAGAGGTTCTCACCATCCCTCCTCAGGAGCTTGTAACGCCGTAGAAGACCCTCATCGTAAAATGGGATTGCCAACCCATCCTCTAGCTCGGTCAAGTCCATGACCTGCTCCACAATCAAGGAGATGATCCCACCTCCAACAATGTCACGCGGCTCGTTCTTCCTAATTCGCTTCAAAGCGGTGAGGAAGAGGGTAATCCAATCCGGCACGTTGTCACATGCCGGAACACAAGCACATAGTAAGGGGAGGTTCTTGAGGGCGACCTTGTTCTCCTCCTTGTGTCCACAAAAGACACACATGATTATCTTGGAAAGGAGCCTCAAGCAGGGGTGAGTTTGTTTTTGTACTCACCTCCTGCTTGAAAGTCGGAGCCGGTAGCAGCTCGCCAAAATGCCACCAAGTCGGCTGTAGGGGCCGACTCCCACCATTTTTCAGAGGGGTATTTGGAAACCCCAAAAGCTTCCTGCAATTGTGCAAAGTTTACCGTGTACTTCCTTTTATTGAATTTGAAAGTAAGGCCGGTGCAGATTTGGTCTTCCTTTTCCATGTTGAACGTAGCCACGAGCTGTCTGGTCAGCTCGGGATACGTTCGGGCACTCCTTCCAAGGAATTCCCCGAGCCCAGCATTGCGCAGGAAGGACTGCATGCTTTCCAACATGCCCAACCTCTCTAAAGTCGGAACATGCAAGAATCAAGTTGCAAAGATCTGTCGGTCTTGCACAATCTCATACAATGCCTTTTCCCTCTCATTCATCTTAAATTTTCTTGTAGAGTCCATTCTAATCACAGTTCCAAGCAAAAGAATTAGAATTTCACAAAGGAAAGGAAGAAGACGACCTTCTGTTGTGTTTCCCACAGGGGAGGTTTTGAAGACCCGCAGGGGCGGTGAGGCGCAGACGCGGTTTGAACCCATAGGGGCGGTGAGCCGCATGAGGCGGGGGAAGCCTGGAAGGTGATCTCGTGACGGATCGGTGGTGGCCGCTCCTGTGGCGCTTTTCCTGCGTCCGTTGGTGCTTCCGACGGTGGTTGACGGTGGATTAGGAGGGTGGTGAGTGGTGGTTACAGATTAGGGTTAGGGTTTGTGAGAATGTGGGTTAGGGAAATGTGCAGCCGGGTGGAGGAAAGGAGTGGAGGTGTGGCGCAGGGGGCGTCGACGGGGTGGCGCAGGGGCGTGGTAGCGTAGGGACGGGCGAGGACGGCGCTGAGGCGTTTTGAGGGCTAGTGTGTGAGAGTGTTTTCGAGAGAGAGATATGTGAGGAGGAGTGAGAGAGGTGAGTGGGATAGGTTTAAATCCGAGCCTATTTTTTTTTCTTTTCTTGGTAAACCCGCAGGCGGGGGCTTGTCACCTCGGGGGCGGTGACAAGGGAACGGGAAATGCAGGCCCAATGCCGGGTGCGGCGCTGGAAGCGTTCGTCAAGGAAAAAGCCGCGGGAGTGGGGGTCTGTCACCGTGGTGGCGGTGACAGCATTGTGCTTACGTTGGCCCAACGCCGGGGGCGGGCTGGGAGCGCAGTGGCACCTCGGGAGCGGTGAGACAGCGCCACAGGGGCGGTTTTCTTGACAGAACATCGGAACCTCCTCCTCTTATTTTCTCGGGTTGCCTCCTGAGCAGCGCCTTTGTTTTACGTTGTTGGCTCGACGTAAGGCCTTCACTTCTCTGCTTGGGCTTCCTCCAAGACCATCTCATCGACTGGATCATTCTTCACTCCCTCATGGTATAGCTTGAGCCTTTGTCCATTGACTTTGAAGATCTTGTGTGTTTATGGATCGTAAAGATCCACAACACCATGTGGATGGACTTCGGCTATGACGTACAAACCTGTCCATCTTGAGCGAATTTTTCCTGCAAAAAGTTTCAAACGTGATTGAAATAAAAGGACTTTGTTACCCGCTTGGAAGTCCTTTCGGAGGATATTCTGGTCATGCCATGCCTTGGTTTTTTCCTTGTATGTTGTGGCATGGTCATATGCATCGAGCCTCAGTTCTTCAAGCTCTTGCAATTGGAGTTTCCGGAATTCACCAACTTCATTCATGTTCATGTTGCACTTTTTCACCGCCCACCAAGCCTTGTGTTCTAGCTCCACCGGTAGGTGACACGCCTTTCCAAACACAAGCCGGAATGGTAACATCCCAATGGGGGTTTTGTACGCCGTGCGGTACGCCCACAAAGCATCGTTGAGACTTAAGCTCCAATCCTTCCTTCCGGGGGTAACCGTCTTTTCGAGGATCGTCTTGATCTCTGGATTTGACACTTCCGCTTGCCCATTGGTTTGTGGGTGGTACACCGTGGAAACTCGTTTATGGACATGATACTTCTTGAGGAGGGCGGTGATCGTCTTGTTGCAAAAGTGCGTTCCCCTATCGCTTATCAAAGCCTTAGGGATGCCGAACCTCGCAAAGATGTTATCCTTAAGAAAAGCTGCCAAAACTTTAGAATCATCAGTTTCGGTGGCCTTTGCTTCCACCCACTTGGAAACATAGTCCACCGCAAGTAAAATATAGGCATTTCCAAAGGAGTTAGGAAAAGGGCCCATAAAATCTATCCCCCAAACATCAAAAAATTCACAAAAAATAAGCGATGATTGAGGCATTTCATTTCTCCTAGAGATATTACCTATTCTTTGACACCTATCACACACTTTACAAAACGCATAAGCATCTCGAAAAATGTGTGGCAAAAAGAAACCAGCATCTAGTACCTTCCTAGCTGTTTTGTTAGCCCCAAAATGTCCTCCACATGCTTCAAAATGACAAAATGATAGGACAGATTGTACCTCGTTGTCCGGGATGCAACGTCGAATTACTTGATGGAGCGGTTTTTGACAAAGGCGCCTTGCTGGGGCCCGATAAGGGTGGGGAGAACACTGTTAAGGCGATTGGCAAGGATCTTAGCAATGGTTTTATAAATGACTCCGCAGCAAGAGATGGGTCTGTAGTCATTAGGGGCAGAGGGATTATCCTTCTTAGCAATCAAGGTGATGCAAGAGTGATTAATCTACTTGAGGAGTTTCCCCGATCTGAAGAAATCCTTGATGGTAGCACAAAAATCCTCCCCAATGATATCCCAGGAGCTTTTGAAGAAGAGAGAACTGAAGCCGTCAGGCCCGGGGGATTTGTTGTCACCAATGGAGTGGAGAGCAGATTTAATGTCTGAATTGGTGATATGGGCTGTGAGATTGGCACAAAGATTGTCGGGCAGGATGTAAGGTTGATAGAAGGAATTGCGGAAGGGTGAAGAGAGTTATCCCGGGTGAGAAGGTTACGGAAATAGTTCACAAAAGTGGAGGAAATTTGGTTATGATTAGTGATAAGATTGAGGTTGTTGTCTAAGATGGAGGGTATGCGTGACAAACTTTTCCTGGATCTAATGCTATTAAAGAAGTAGGAGCTGCAACTATCCCCGAACTTGAGCCAGTTTAATTTGGCAAGTTGGGAGGTAGTGCGATTCAGATTGTTTTCCAGACTCTGCAACATGTTGAGTTTATTCCTTTCTTCAGTATGGAGAGTTGTATCCATGGGGCTCAGTTGGAGTCTATTTTTTGGTTTCCAGAAGCTTATCCTTGCACGCTTGTCGCCCAGCGTGAAGATTCTCCAAGGTGATACTTGGGAAGCATTTGAGGGTGGGCTTGATGGCTTTGAGTTTGTTAACTAGTCTGTACATGTGATTCCCCTGGATGTTCTCGGACCAGACATTCTCAACAGTAGTGAGGAAGCTTCATGGGTTATCCAAGAGTTATTGAACCTGAACGGGATGTTGAGTTTAGAGTTTTCATGATCCAGGGAGAGAAAGGCCGGAGAGTGATCCGAGATGGAGGGTTGAGCGAACCAAGCAGTGGAGGAAGGGAAGTTTGTTTTCCAGAGGTGATTGATGAGTACCCTGTCAAGTTTGCACCAGATACGGCTTCCGTCCGATCTGTCTATTATTCCATGTGAACTTGCAACCCGAGAAAGGGTGATCATAGATATTGGTGTGAAGTAGGAGATCAGGGAGCTCATCAGAGCGTTGAGATATGGCTGGAATGAGATTGGACATCTTTTCATTGGGATTTAGAGTGACGTTAAAGTCTCCCATCAAGGCCCAAGGATTATTTGTGGTGCTATGGAGGATTTTGAGGTCATTCCAGAGGGGTAGACGATTTTCAAAGGAGTTGTGGGCATAAATGAAGGAACACTCCAGGTGTTGAGTGTCGTTAAGGAGAGAAATGCGACAGTGGATGATCTGATCTGAGGTGAAGAGGGGAAGAAGGTTAATTTTTGCGGGATTCCACCATATCTAAATACGACAGTTTCTGGACAGGGAGCCATTGGAATAGTGCTTCCAGTTGGGGAGAAGATGGGAGGCGAGGCGTTCTTCCTTGGTCTTTCTTAGACGTGTTTCAAGTATAGCAATTACATCAAGACGGTGCTTACCAACAATTTCTTTTATGGCTTTTTGCTTGCTTACGTGGTTCAGTCCACGTATATTCCAGCTGCAGAGATTAACACCCATTAACAGGGTCTTTTGGGTTTAACTGGCGGAGCTTACCGTCAGTGAGGGTGAGGGGGTTTGAAGTGGAGTTTTCCATCCGGGAAGAGGGGTCAGAGGGTTGAGGGGGAGCTTTTTTTGAGGCGAGGATAGTTGAAGTGGTAGTGATTGAAGTGGAGGAGCAGATTAGAGAAATTTGCCATTATCCTTTGGTATAGAGGTAGATGAGGGGTTAGAGGAGGGTGGAGGCCTTCATCTTTGGAGGGAGGAGGGGGTTTAGAGAGATCAGAAGGACACCGTAACAATTTATGAGGGTGATTTGGGATTGGAAGACGTTGAGAAGGGTCAGGTGTAGGAAGAAGAGGTTCTGAGGAGTTGGTGGGTTGTTTACCCATAAGCAATGGAGAGGGACGTGGGTAGGCAGTTAGTTTTGGTTTGCATTTGTGCCCAAAGGTGAGGCAAGAGGGACAGTGGGCAGGCAACCCTTCATAGACGATGCGATGTCTTATGCGTTCCTCTCCAGGTCCGCATAGAAAAACTTCACGTAGTATGGGTTTTGCGGCTGAGACTTCTACCAACAGCCGTGCATAATCCAATCGGTTTTGATGAGCCGAGTGGTGGTCAGTGAGTATGGGTACTCCAATAGCCGAGCCTAGACGGCTAAGCATACCATCCGACCAAAAACGATAATCGAGATCTGAAAGGTTAACCCATACGGGAATAGAGTCAAGGCATGAGAAGTCAAGTGGGATATCCTTCCTCCAATGTTTGAGGATGACTGTGGTACTGCCATTAACGAACCAGGGACTCCTATGGAGTATGGAGCATAGGTCTTCTTCAGAGGCAAACTGGAACACGAAGATGCCTTTATCATTAAGGATCGTTTTGGGGGTCGTGATCGAGTTCCAAGCTTGAGAAATAAAGGAAGTCATTCTTTTGAAATTTATGGGACTGCTGATAGGTATCCCGACAAGTGAGCGCTTCCATACATCAGTCAGATCGACAACGTCTTCATCCGTAAAGGGTATTAACCCATTCTCGATTCCTGGAACATAGGAGAGCGGAACATGCTTCCAAGGGTTATTGAGATTCAAGCTTTCTTTGTAGGTCATTGGAAGTTTCAAAGGGCTCTGAACAGTAGCATGCAGAAGGCCGGGTTTGGACAGTTAATGGGAGATTGGCGGGGAAAGGGTTGGATTTGGGGGGGAGTTGAGTGGAGATGTGTTCGGCGGGTGTTGGTGAGGGCGAGGCCACTTTTGGGAGATCGGCAGGTTCAGCAGGCGGACCGCGGTCCGAAAGGGCGGGGCCTGCAGGTGTTGGTAAGGGCGAGGCCTGCGGATTAGCGAGATCTCCCTTATCCATTCCCGAACACGAAACTGTCTCCGGGTGTTGGTAACAGGGGGAGGGCTGCGGTTGTTCAGGGGGCGGGGCGACGGTGTCAGAGAGGGGGGGGGGGGGGGGCGGGGGGGGGGGGAAGCCGTCGGCCGAATGGGGAAGCCCGCTGAGTTTGGTGAGTCGGCGGTTATTACTTCGTATGAGTTCCTCCGGGATGGTTTCGAACGGGCTCGACCCGGAATCAGCGTGGCTTAGGGTCGGTTTCGAGGGCGGCGTCTGGGGACCAGGAAGGAGGGAATGTTTAATGGAGGACTTTTTGTGGCGTTTCGAGCCTTCCATGGGAGAGGATCCCGACGGATGCGGAATGAAGGGGGAGGGAGGAGGGCGCGCGTGGGGGCGCGTACTCCTGGGAAAAAAAGGGTTTTACCTGAATATAATTTTATTCATCAATTCTCATTATTAGGAAGATGTAATGAACAAGCTAGGTTGCCCTATAACTTACAAAACCCTGAAATTTTGGCATGCATTTGATCAAGCAAGAGCATTAACGTCCTAAGATAACCTACCGGCTCCCTAATATTGCCAGTCTACCGGTACCTTCTATTATCGTCAACCTACCGGTGTCATATTAATACCTACAAAACAAAGACCAAAGAAGGGATGCATATTTATCAATTCCTCCTTACATCTCTTCGCTCCAACAACCTATCGATGATATATGCCAACAAAATAAAAAGCAAAGAAGGGAGGTGTATCAAGTTCTCATCGCATCTCTTCGTTCCAACTACATTTTTCTCTCAAAACTCACTACCTTCAACGAAAAATAAAAAGGAGCATCAGAATCAAAAACCTTCAACTTTCTACGTACTATTCAATGTTGAAGTGGTTAAATACCACCAACTCTATTTTACTGGGGAGTGGGAGAGATAAAAGCAGGTTAGATTAAAGTTATATGTATGTTATCGCGTTTTAGCTCTACATTTAATATTACATAAACAACATCACGTTAATATTAAAAATCTTTCCTGAGTACTAAATTCTAATCAACAGGCTTATGCATGACTTTGACACACGTAAGCCCATTTGAGAACATTCTTGATAAAATGGGCCAAGCAACAACTTTGTATCAACAATTTCATCGTATTTCATATTTGGTTTATTGGCCTTGAACAATGTCAAACTCGAGCAAAATTTTGAACCCATCAACATTGAGAATCATTATGTTCCAGTTATGAGTCGTTTGTCCTTGGAATAGTTCTGAATATCCATTTTTGTTACATGGAAGAATCTTGCATATTACAAATGAACGTACATTTCTTTTTTGGGTCAAATCTTACATATCAGCATAACACAAATTATTGCAACATACGTTACACAATCTGGTAACATTGTGCATGCGACACATGAAGTGTCTAGATGAAACAAATGCAGTTTGTAAAATAAGATGAATGTCCTTCAAATCTCATATGTCATCCCAACTTTTAGTAACCTAGTTGGAAGCATATGGAAAACCATGTCTTTTTGCCTCAAAAATCTCTTGATGAAAGAATATATGTTGTTTATCATAATTTTCTTTGCAAGGTTTGATTCCTTGTTTGCCACAACCTCACTATGTCCAACCAAGTGCACAACTCGTATCCTCGCTGCATCGTCTAGGGCTTGGATGTCGTTCTCGATGTCCTCTTCTCTCAGTTGTGCTTGACGCGCATGTGCATTATCCATGACGAACTCCCTTAGCCTTGTTAGCAATGCTCCTTCAAAGGGATCCTTTTCAAAGTTGGTGTCCATGTACCCTAACCTTACAATGCACCGGAAAACATTAAGATTCTTGGGTTCGATCCTACGAAATAAGAACTGCTCCTCTGGTAGAATCTTGCTTACGGGTAGAGGCTTGAACGACACAAACACGAGAATCGAGTGCAGTGCAGGGACATTGTCAATGTAGTGTTCAAAGATCGGAGGGATTCCGTGAACAAGCTCTGAGTAAAAGACTGCTAACCCTGGGAGCCGCGACACATTTGTTTGAGTTAAAACTTGTCGTAACTCTTCCGTCGACATCTTGTGACCAACCTCGTATGAATACTTTTTCCGGAAAACATAGTTCCATATGAACATTAGCATCATAAGGAACAATGCAAACACGAGTGGTAGGTATCCTCCCGATGGAAACTTGTACAACACGGCACTCAAATATATTAACTCGACCGACATTATAACGATCACGTAGACTATCACAATCAAGATGTTCTTCTTCCACAATAGTAACATGATGAATATTGTGAAACATGACGTCAAACACTCAGCAAACACCACCGCGATTCCTACAATTTCATTATCCATTTTGTTAGTTTTTTTTTTTTTCCCTAATAAACACATATATTAAAGATCAAGCCTAACATACCATATGCATTTCCAATCTTTTCGGTTGTTCTAAATGAGAGAGTAACTACAACACACGCAACCATAAGAAAGTTGTTGAGCTCCGGGATGTATACTTGGCCTTCATGTTTATCAGAAGTGTGTACTACGGTGACACTCGGAAAGCATCCCATCGACAAAGATTGTTTGATGATAGAGAAGGTTCCGGAGATCATAGCTTGACTCGCTATGATGGCCGCCAAAACGGCCACCACAAACATTGGCCAATACACATGATCTGCATACAAGTACATTCAAGATTATATCATATGTTCAATGTTCTCGTTTTAACATTTTTCACACTTATTAAGAAATCTAAGAAATATACTATTATATTCCTAATCATTTCTTAATTTTTTGCTTTATTGAAAATCACAACTAACTACGTACTAATGTTTAGAAGGATAAATGTGTAAAGTAAAGACAAAAATAGCTAAAATGACAATTATTTTTTAAAAAAAAGTACAAGGCTAAAACTACAATTATTTGCGAGCAGAGGAAGTAAGAGATATACTTACGCGGTATTGCTTTGAAGAAGGTATCACCAACATCTTGTGGATGCACCCATAGATAAGAAGCTTGACCAATGTAAGCACACAACAGAGATGGGTATACCACACAAGTCATGCTGATTTGTATTGATCTCACAGTAAAGTGCCCAAGATCCGCAAACAATGCCTCAGTTCCTGTGATGCATAAGACTACACCACCAAGGGAGACCCAAGCATGCTTCTTGTTCCTTTCAAAGTACTTGTAAATGTAATATGGGTTTAGTGCCTTGATAACTAATGGTCTGAACTTGACAAAGTTATAAATTCCAATCAGGAGATTCGCAGTGAACCAGATGGCGATGATTGGGGCGAAACTGTATCCGACTTTATCTGTTCCGAATCGTTGGAACCAAAAGAGCAAGATTAAGATTGCCACTGATATCCCAACAACTGCATCTGTGTCATTTGTTTTTTATCAGCAAACTCAAATCATAACATTCAAAACATTATATGTGTATAGATAGATACCTTGTGATAAAGATGGTACTTGCACTGTAATGCCCCCTACAGCGGATAAAACTGACGACGGAACATTGAAAGAGTAAAAAATAGGTTAGATGAAGATGTTACGGGCTTGTTTGATATTCATATCTGGATATCAATATATAAGATATCGATATTAAGATATAATTATGAGATTAATATCCGAGATTTTAATCCCGAGAGAGTTCGAGATAGAAAGAATGATAGAGGTTGACAAATATAACATATGTGATATGTCTAGTTTTTAGAGTGGTGTATTCAGAGTATATCATATACTTATATACCAAACACTAGATATGAGTTTTTCTTACCTAGATTTTCATACATAATATTTAGATACGAATAACAAACAAGCCCTTAGACTAAAAAAAAAATACCAAGCCTACCTGACATGGAAGGAGTTAGGATCCCGTCGCCGATTACCAACGATGTACCGAGCATGGTTAACATTATAAGTACATACTTGGCCATTTTGCTACTTTCTAAGGCACATTTCAACTTGATTGCTATGCCATCGCTTGGTAAATCTAGTTGGTAGTTTGATACATGTTGATCTTCAGCTTCTTGGCTTGGTAGTAAACTTACCCTTGCACATCGACAAATAAGAGAGTACAAAGCAAATATCCCACCTACAAAGAATAATCATGTCCAAAAATAAATAACCCGGACTTTATTTTGAATTTACGACCGAGGTATATTACCATTTCCATTGTCGTTAGCCCAGAGCACGATGAAAATATACTTGATGAGAGGCAAAAGCGTGATGGTATAAAGAATGAGACCGAGTACACCCAAGATATCGTCTTGGTGCTTGATACCTCCCGGGAAAGTGCTCGAAAACACGTATAGAGGTGAAGTTCCGATGTCTCCGTAAACTACTCCGATGCTTTGAAAGGAAAGATGTAGTATCGTAGCCCATCCATCCTCCTTTACGTTAAATTCGTTTACTTATAAAAATCAAAATAAATAATTTATATATACATATATATAATTGTTTTACAGCGAAAAGAATAAATATGAAATATCTACCTGGTGGCCGGACTTGACGTGACCACGGATTGAGGAGGATTCGATGTCAAGAGAATCATAACGCTGAATTGTTCTCCTCAAAGTGCTTTCTTCTTGTGCATTAATTTCTTCTCCGGGTAAGCTCATGTTATGATAAACTAAACGTACGGATTACGTACGGTAATATAACTAGGTTAATACAATTTATTGATCGATCGATCAATGCAGGAAACCCTATTGGAAGAAAACCTAAACAAAGAAACCTGCATTCAAGATCGAACTTATTTTGATCACATGTGACCACAAATATGAAGGTACATACGTGTGTTGTGATCTTTGAGGTATTTTCAACCTAGTTGAAATTTTGAGAAATGGGTATTATACCCAAAAAAATATGGAGATGAGATATGTGTGTGATAAAGAGTAGATTTAGTTTTGTAAATTTTGGTTCTTTGGATTTGATTGATTAGGAAACTTGTAATTTAAAGGAAGGATTTGGAAGTATGTATAAAAGAGGAATGAACAGAGATCCTGGTAATATGGCGGCCATCGTGAGTGGTTCATAGTTTCCCATTTACACATGGGATCCATTTTTACCAGAAAAAGAAAGTAAGTATGCGATACAAAGATAAATATAGGAATCTGAGATCCGACATTGGATATTGAGTGGAATCTTGATTACCGATCTCAACGTATTGTAAGAATTTGTATGTTTTAGTAGAATTTAGTGTTGGTTTAGTTAGAACGTGGGAATAGATTTCTTTCAACTACCTTATTAGGTTATTCATTTTTTAGATATTAAAATTAATGGAAATTATTGAGGCATTGGATAAGTGCTCGTTTTGTGATTATTATATCTAAAAATGGGAGCAAATGTGGTTATTGTACCGGGAAACAAAGGATTAGAAGGATGTGAGTAGAGATGTCAGAATCTAACCCGAACCGTTCGAACCCAAACTCCACCGAATCCGAATACACTATAAATAAAAAGATCCGAGACCCGACCCAAGTTAACCCGTTTAAACCCACACTCATAGCAAACTTGAACCCAAAGTAATTAAATCTGATCCGAAATAGAAATGAAGCTAAAACATACCCGACTCCAAGCCAACTCGAACCCAAAACTAATATGATTTAAAACAAATTCGAACTCAACCAAAAACAAACTCGACTAAGTTGTGCCTTAAACAATTTTCAATGATTTCCTCGTTTCAATTGAAATGAATATCCATTTACTTATTATTTTACGAGAATGATCAATAATTAAACATAACATTGTATAATATTGTAATGCGTGCATGCCTAGATATATTCTACATTATTTATTTATAAATAAACAATTAGAAAAGTAAAAGCATTTATACTTGAGCTTTATTATTAATTTATTATTTAATAGACTTAAATCTCATAATTTCCTGTAATATTTGGTATATACTCAGCATATTATAAAATTATCGATATACGTATAAAAACATATATTGCATGTAGTCGTGTATCATGAAAGCTAGTTTCATGTCCTTATTCGATGTATAAATGATAAAATACGAGTGTATCACAATACAAAAAAATTACAAGATTGTTATATTTTGATTGTTTTAAAATTTAAATTCAATTCACTTCAACATCAAAATAAACATGATTTGCATTAATACAAAACTTAAACAAGTCCGGTCTATGTTAAACAAATTCCAAAACATCCCAGCCTATTTAACGAAAATTTCAACATGCATGACAACAAATACATTAACCCGAAAACCCGATCTGCAAGAAGCCGATCTGTATGAACCCGAAATTTAAGAGAACCCAAAACTTGGACAAACTGAAAACCGAAGGAACGCGATTAGAGCGACGTACTTGTCTTGACCCGCAACCCGAAGTAACCATGATTCTAATTTGACCCTACCCAACATATCAAACCCGAAAGACATATTGACCCGAATAATGGCTCAACCCGAATAACATGAACCTGAGGTGACCCGACTTGAACCCGACCGAAATGACCGGATTGACACCTCACTAGTACATATAAGGTCTTTCATGGCATTTAAAAAACGTCATGAAAGACCTTAGATGACATTTTTAAATGTCGTCCTGTAGCGACCTCATATGTAAAACAACGTTTTGATACGCTATAGGAAGACTATTTCATGGCGTTTTTAGAACGATATGGAAAGAATATTTCGTGGCGTTCTAAAAACGTCATTTAAAATCACTACCGATAGTGAGTATACCACATACTGGAACATATCCGAAATATAAAGCCTTCTTTTTTAAAAAAAATTGATTCACCTATAGGAAATGCCTACGGATGCATCCTATTCGACTTCCAAAAAATCATAGTAATTAGATAATAGGAATACTTAATGTAAGGTATAACACTTGTATTATTAAGGAATGCTCATTTCAATTTATATAGAATAACTAAAAATGAAAAAGATAAGACATTTTATATTATTATGTACATGATCCTATTTACGACTTAGCCAATGTCCTCAACCCCTTATATCCCACCTGTTGCATCTTTATTTATCACTTTTAATTCCATTCAACCCTTCTCTTTTCCTTTGGGAGGACTTTGAAGCAAGTTGGAGATTCATAAAAAAAAATATAAGTTGCATAAATAACACCAACATTCTTATACAAGTTGATTTACAAGTAACTGGTTTCCTGATAGGATAATTCAATCATGACATAAGGCTTCTACCAATGTATTCCTTTTACCATTAAAACTATGAAACTAACAAGAAATTAAAATAAAACCAGATTTAGGAAAAAATTTTATGCACCTGATAAGCCCACTAACAAAGAGAAGAAACAAGGCTTGATAACTACAAATGAAAAAGATAAGGCATTTTATATGATTGTGTACATGATCTTATCTACAACTTAGTAAATGTCCTCAACCCATTATATCCACCTGCTGTAACTTTGTTTATCACTTTTCCATTCAATCCTTCTCTTTTCTTCTCGAATAACTTTGAAGCAAGTTGGAGATTCATCACAATCCAGCTAAACAAAAGTATAAGTTGCAAAGGGATCAAAACATATTCAAGTCTTAGAGGTTGTAGATGTTGGGAAAAACCTCCCACTTTTATGTTAGTAGGATGAGAAATATGGGACTAATTAAGTCAATGACTTAATTACAAACTCACTTATGTGGAGAAAGAATTCTACAAGATTTTGTTGGCACTCTCAAACCTTGTGCTTAGCTTTCTTGAGCTCTCAAATTTTGTGGATGATACAAATGTACAACTTCTCCACCTATTTATAGTGGGAGGAGATCACATTTCCTACACAATAATTTAGGAAGATATTTGAGAAGATAATTCTAGAATCACACAAATTCCTAGAAGATATTTTAGAGGAATATTCTAGATTAGTTCTAGACTAATCTTTTCTAAGACCTTCCCATCTTTTCTCTTCTTCTCTAGATCTTTCTCTATGATGGACTCCTCCTTCTGGATCTTAGCCCATTGGACTTGTATCCAATTTTTTGGATAACCCATTTATTAAATGTCTTGTCCAAACTTCCTCCGGGGTGTCTCCATTCAGGGGACGAACGGTATAAGGTTGACAATGTCGGCGATGGTCTTCACAACTTCTCCCCAGAACGACTTGGGCAATTTGGCGTGCAATAGCATGCACTGAACTCTTTCTATAAAGGTTCGGTTCATTCTCTCTACAAACCCATTCAGTTGTGGTGTCTTAGGTGGTGTCTTCTCCATCCTGATTTCATGAGATCTACAGTATGCTTCAAATGGACCTCTATACTCGCTGCCATTGTCAAATCGGACACTCTTGAGCTTTTGTCCTGTCTATCGTTCCACCCGAACAACAAACTCTTTGAATGCGTCAAGAACTTGGTATTTGGTCTTTAGGAGGTGCAACCATAACTTCCTTGAGTGATCGTCTATGAAGGTGACAAAATATGACGCACCACCAAGGGATTTCTCAGACATGGAGCAAACATCCGTGTGCACAAGATCTAGAATATTCTTTCATCTTCTAGGTGGAGAAGATGTTTGGAAGGCAACTCTATGTTGTTTACCAGCTAAACAATCAGCACACGGTTTAAGAGAGTTACCTTTCACCTTTGGGAGGAGTTGTCTTCGAGCTAGTATGTGAAGACCTTTCTCACTCATGTGCCCAAGCCTTTGATGCCACAATTCCATGTCCGCACATGCAACGTTGACCTCTCCTTTGCAAAGCTTGGCTTGTGTGACATACAACGTGCCTTCCTTCTTTCCTCGAGCCATTATGATGCTTCCTTTGATGAGCTTCCACTTTCCGCCACCAAAGGGATTTACTAGATCAAGATCGTCAAGCTTTCTAGCTGATATGAGGTTGAGACGCATGCATATCAGGGACATGCCTCACATCCTTAAGGGTAAGTTTGCATCCTGTATTTGATACTAAGATGATATCTCCCATAATAACGATCTTGCTCCTGTTTTGATTCCCCATCTGAACGTTACCAAAGAGATATAGATTATCGCCTTCGTTTGTCATGGCGGTAGTACCCTTGTCTTCCTCTCGCCTCTTTCTTGGGTTAATTTGATCTAGCTTGACGTTGCCGGCCTTTTGATCTTTCTTAAGAAATTGACATTTTGATTTCTTATGGCATATTTTCTCACAATAGTAACAAGTTGGCCTAGAGCGTGACTTGGACCGACCTCGAGACTGGTCTCTGCTTTGGTTCATATTGCGCCCACGTGCATCGCCTCTACCCCGGTTGCCAATAACGTTCGCCTCAGACTAGGTGGAAATGCCTCGTTCTCTCCTTCAAACTTCTTCACCAAGGAGGCTATCACTAACGGTGTCCATAGTGAGCTTCCCTTCCGAGGCCGAGTTACTTAGAGTAGCTACGAGAGTGTCCCAACTCTTTGGAAGGGAACTAAGGAGTAAAAGGGCTTACAACTCGTCTTCGAGTTTCATCCCAACTTTATTTAGCTGATTTACAAGCCCCTTGAAATTATTCAAGTGCTCGATCATGTTTTGGTCATGCTTGCACTCCATCTTCACCAACCGTCGAACTAAGAGGGCTTTATTACGATGCGTTTTCTTTTTTATCATGGACTCAAGCTTTGTCCATATACATTAAATTTATGATAATTATGCTAAATATTCTATAATTATGCTTAATATTTTAACTATATACAATATAATTTTTTTATTCGGGCCGGGCCTATAGTGGTGTTCGTACCCGTCCCGGCGGGCTTAACGGGCCGGACTTTTTGGCCCGGCAGGCTTAACGGGCCGGAATTTTTGGTCCGGTCGGACTTTCCTCTATGTTCATATCCGTCCGTTTTTCCGGACGGACCGGGCCGGGTGGACTGCCCGGATATGATCAGGTCTATCTGTGTTGTATGTAAGCAAGTAATGCAATACAGAAACGAACTTGTTTTCTTAGGTACCAAAGTCTAGTTTCATGCCCTATGGTTTTCTACATAGGCGATCATCTTAACATCTTCTTTTGGAGTCCAAAGGCCTCTCTTGACGTTTGCCTTGTCACAACAAGGTGATCTTCCCATGTGGGCTGCAACAGGGATGAGACTAATAGTTAGAATTAGTTTATGTGTACATTAATTTTATAATGACGTACGTAAGTTCATTCAGGCGAAATTTCCTTCAAAATGAATAATTTCAAAAATTATTCATTTCCTAGTTATCTTATTCGTAACCATCAAACTCTATTAAAAAAAAAATTCAGTACCAAGTGTTGGAATCGGGTCGGGTAAAAACATTTTTAGTTTTAAACGGTTTGTTTCGGGTTGGGTACAAATTATTCGGGTTAGAATGGGTCAGTCGATAGTCTCAGTTATTGTTCCATAACATATTGGTTTAGTTATGTTCTCGGGTCAATTTACTTCGATTTTTAATGACTTCGGACAAAGGTGTCAATTAGGGTGAGTTAATCGGGTTTGAGTCGGGTCAATTTATGTTTGGATTGATGTCGGATCGGGTCAAACTGGGTTTCCTAACATCTTGACCCTAAATCGGTTTTGGGTCTAACGGTTTGCCAGTTTTGGGTCTGATAGTTTGTCGGTTTTGGTTTTGGCAGTTCTTGAGCCATAAAATACCATACACTTGTTTTTTTTAATGTTTATATGAAAATATTATATTGATAAAATAGTTTTGTAATATTATTAATGACAAGGGTTGCATAACGGAATAATCCGACCTAAACACCCGGATATCCGAATACCAATTTTTAGAAACCCTTTATCAGAAACCGAACAGATATCCGGAACTTTTTCAGATCGGATAATTATCAGTGGATATTCGGGTGATCTGTTTGATCCCGATTCTAAAACATGATATCCAAACACGATGTTAGCCGAATATGGATAATTATCTACGGATATTTAGGTTATCCATTTAATCCGAATGATGTTAGCGTGATTCGAAATTTAACTTAAAATTACTTTAGTCGGATCTTTATTTCCGACTAATCTGTTAATAATCCAACTACAAAATCTAACTAAATATCCGAATTGACCGTGAAGTTTGCCTCTTATATGTGTTTCAGTTTGTGGATTAGTGTGGAGTATGCATTTAAAAAATACGGATGAACCACAAGTTTTGAAGGAATTAATTCCACTTCCACAGAAAACATTTTAAATGAGTTGATTCGGATTTCCCGTGATAGCACCAATAACGGGGTAATTTCAATTCTCCTTTTGTTGTTTTCTTGTTTTGGTTGTAATTTTCATGTCTCTATTCTCATTTATGAAACTATCTTATAAATTTTAAAGAGAATCCTTCTTTGTCACGTGTCAATATCAGATTTAATGTAGCCTATAAAAATATTTTAAAAAGTTAATTATTTTAAGTTATTAATATAAATTATTATCGAAGTCCTTCAAAATATTTTTAAGAAGTTATTTATCTAGATTATTAAAAAAATGGATTTACATAATCGGACGTTGTTAATTAAAATTATTTATTATTATTATTATTATATAAATTATTATTGTTAGTTGTAAACCCTAACAATACGTATATGTGTTTCCTATAAAACTTGTAAGTTCAACCTTCACATGTACATCATCATCTCTTTAAATTCCATCCGTTATTAACGTTATTAAGATCTTAACAAAATATTATATACATAAATTTTTATTTTTTAGTGGCAAACCCTAACAATACGTATATGTTTTCTATAAAAGTTGTAAGCTCCACCTTCACATAAAAAATATTATTATTATTATTATTATTATTATTATTATTATTATTATTATTATTATCATTATATATTATTTATTAGTTGTAAAACCTAAGCAATAACGTTAATTAGAGTTAAAAGTTTTTTCCTTCAAAATTAACGAATAAATACATCTAATTCAATATTATTCAAAAGCCCGCACAATGTGCGGGTATTACACTAGTTGTAATCTTATTATGATGTTTGTATGATCTAATTCATGTACGGGGAAAACATTGTCCGAGGAACTTTTGTGGAGCATCAATTCAGTCAAGGAGATTTGATGTGACTTCAGAACATCCGAATGTTAATACAATTCCAATATGTAATATTATGAGTTAGAATTGGTTTGTAACTGACAGATCTCACGGAGGGAGCTTTTGGATGTTATTGTTCGAATAAGACGAAGAAGAATGTTTCTTGTAGATTGATTCTACGAATTATTGGCATCATATTTCTATTGAAGAAGGATGCCAAGATCCTCTTCTTACGCATAAAAAATGGCGGCGATACCACTCTCCTTTATACGTGAAGGATGATTTTCGTTGTTTCTCCTTATTACATTTATCGCGGAAGGCCAATATCGCGCGTTAACCTTGTTTAGGACTTCAAGGTAAAACCTTACGAACTATTTCTCTGCGTTATTCCTTGTTTTAATAATTTTTTTTTTATTTTTTGTTAAATTTACGGTTGATAATTTCATATTATTTTGTTCTTATCAAAATCTGAATAAGATTTTCAAGCTGATTTTATTCCCAACTAGGTTGTATGCCCGTACTACGCACGGGACATATTTTTTATTTTACCGTATGAGTTATTTTTTCTACTTTGAAAAGATATATATACTATTATTTTATATAAACTTAAACATTTTTAATTTAAAAGTGATTATAAATTTGTGTTATATAATTATTATCATCTTATTTTATACAAATATTATGATAATACAAAAAAAAAGTCATATGTTGATGAGTAAGGAGTCCACCGCTCTAAAAAATTATAATCAACTCAACTTTCACTTTTATAATTTTTTGGATTTTGGATAAAATAATTTCACTTTTTTCTACTTTGTAATTCATTCCCGTCATGCTCTTATTTTTCACGTTTCTTCTACTTTCACTTTTCTACGGATGCTATCCATGCTATCACTTTTCAAGTCCTACTTTACTCTTTATTCTTTCAACTTACCTTGTCGTATTCAATTTATCTTCTAGATCCACCTTCCAGATCCCTTATTTATGTACCATATGTTATTATATGTCATTGTTGCATTCAAAGCTATACACTTTGTAATCCAAAATCAAGAGCCTCGAGAATCCGGATCAGGCTTACGAAAACAGGGGTCAATACACTCTCCAATGGCCTCCAAGTTGCAACTGAGTCGAATGACGCAGCTGGTACAGCTTCCATCGGTGTATGGATCTACATTAGGAGCCGATTTGAGAGGAAAAAGGTCAATCACATCGCCAATTTGTTAAATTGGCTGTTGTTGAAGTGGAAGGGGAAGAATGGTGGGGTTTTGGAGAAAATGGAAATCATTGGTGGTCAATTAAATGGCTTTACTTTAAGAGAGATGACTGATTTTTGTGTTAATCTAAGGAATATCGGTTTATGTAAGGGAATCGAGATTTGGGTAAGGTTTTCCAAAATTCGAGTTTTACCGAAGTTGTAGTAAATAAAAAAGATCACAAATTGATCATCCATCAATGGAAGGTATTTACATGATAATAAAATAAGATAAACTCTATTTATAGCTATAAGGGTCATTTAAGATGATTATATATCTATTTTTCATTTAAAAGTACAAATTGTGTTACTTGCTTCATCTTCTCTCAATTGTTTTCCGAATACCTTTGAAATTCTGAGGTATGTTTGGTTCATTGGTAGTTAATGTTAAGAGTTAAATTGAGAGATTTAATTGGGTAATCAATGTTAGGAGTTACAAAAACATAATTGCTAGTTAATTTTAGGACTTAAATTAAGAGAATTCATTGAGTAGTCATGTTAGGAGCTACAAAAGAGTTAAAAAAAGAGGAGTTAATTATATAACATGTGGTAAAATAAGAGCATGTCTTGTGTTTGATTCCAAAATAAGTATATTGCTTAATAATGCTCTTATTTTTAATATTGTCATATTTATTTGGTTAAATACTATGAGAGATTAATAAAGGTTGTGATAACATAATATTTAATTTTTAATATTCTAAGAGTCTCCGTATTTCAAATACATGTGCAAATCCGGGCCGGCCCGTCCAACCCGTCCGACCCGCCCCGGAAAATACGGGTACGGACAACGAGTTTGGCCCATTTGAGCCCGACCCGGATTTTGATGGGACGGGTATGGGTAGCCATTTTAGCCCGCGGGCTGGCCCGGTCCGGCCCATATATATACATACATATACATATATATATATATATATATATATATATATATATATATATATATATATATATATATATATAATTGTAATTATTTTACATAATATATTTTATTAAACCCTAACATTTTTTTCTTCCACCGTTGCTTGGTTGATTTCATTCAGCTGTTCTTTTTTATTATTGTTGTTTGTAAGTTGTAATGCACCATGCAATGTTACATATTTACAGGTATTGGTATCAATGGATTGAAAATTGGAAGTTTATATTAAAGGTTTAAGGTTTTATCTATGTAGTTTTTGTTTAACAAATCTAGGAACAAAATAACAAGCTACACATGAAAATAACTCGGGCGGGCGGGCCAGCCCGTCAGCCCGCCCGAGTTTTACGTGATTGGACATGGGCAGGTTTAGAGGCCCGTACAAGTCGCCCCCGCCCGGCCCAGTTCGTACATTTCGGGCAGATTTTTTATTTTGGCCCGGCCCAAGCCTGGCCCGAACCCGGATTTGCACAGGTGTACGTATTTGACACCGACGTCGGACCATATTGTCTTCTCTTCATTATAAAAGGCCATTCATACGTAGTTGATGTCATTGATATCCTTGGAATTTGTACTTTTTTTCCTATATTGCTCCCAATTACTATTGCAACTTCAATAATCCATTTTCCTAAATGAGATACAATCAACCTTCTTCCATTGCATAATTCATGACTTGGATTCACATTTATGAGAAGCATGACGGATAATCCTTCCTTCAAATTGAGAATGTGAGGTGGAATTCTTGAACATTTTGCGTAAAGCAAATTATAAATGTAATAAGTTATGATATTTTAATCATAATAGGTGAAAATCTTTACTTGGTAAACACGTGTTAAATTATGTTTGATATGAGGTCATAGTTAAAAATGATTTGGATATGATGTTTTGCATTAGACATATCAAAACTTGTGTTCTATTTCTATAAATTCAAAGTAGGCAATGAATTAAAAAAATACAAAATACCTTTTTATCAGCCTTAGACCATTTTAATCATACTAAATAGGTGAATATCTTTACCTGAAAAATTTAGAGAATTTAGAAATTCAATTGGATACATGTGCTCTTGTTTAGATGCGTCAATGGAAGCCTTACAAATCTCATATGAACTCCGGTACATCTTTAATGGGACCTTGTAACATTTAAACATGTGTTAAATTATGTTTGATGTGAGGTCATAGTTAAAAATGATTTGGATATGATGTTTTGCATTAGAAATCCCAAAACTTGTATTCTATTTCTATAAATTCAAAGTAGGCAATGAATTAAAAAAAATACAAAATACCTTTTTATCAGCCTTAGACCATTGTAGGAGGTCAAGAATTGATTCCTGCATAATTGATTGGTGTTTAAGTTAAGGTACAACAATGATGTTGCTGCAATCTTCTCTTGGGTTGGAATCCTTTGGAGAAGTTCATCCCCTAAATCACCCCATAATGTAACTTTGGGCCTTCTTTTCCTTGATCTTAAATAATAATTTAAAATGTCATTTTAACTTGAATAATTACAGGAAAAAGGTTGTTAAAAGCTCATAAACTAAAGAGAGTCATACTTATTGTTAATAAGGTGAAAGTTCTGAGCGCTAGAATCTGTTTTTCGCTTTGTTGTCTGTCCAACCATCTTCACTTTTTCAACATTTGTAAAGCAACCTATAACATATGTCTTCAAATCATACATAAGTTTTTCTAAGTTAGAATAAACAATGATTATAAGAAAGTAATTATATTCTTACCGATGAAATTGAACGTACTATATCAAAAGGATATTGAACAAAGAAGAACACATGCTAGGATCAAATCATACATAAGCCTGTGTTCTTCTTCATATCAAAATTACATTTTCTGTCAATTCTTCTCATACAACAAACACACACAATAGAGGAATGTTTGAATGCAGAGAATAACAGAGGAGTTTTTATAAGGAGAGTCAATAATTGAATAGTTTAAATGTGAAAAGGTATTGAAAAAGTATTTTGGAATCAATGTGAAAAGCTTTTGTTCTTCTAGTCGTGTCAAATGTACGAATTTACCATTGCACATGTATTATATTAATCGTGCATAGTCATAATGAAATTGTGCCAGACAAGATGAAATCTTACACACGCACAATGAATCGTACACATGCACAATGAAGCCGTGCACACGCACATGCACAATGAATCGTGCACACACAAAATGAATATTAGTATATTACACATGCACTAATAACCGTGCACACATGTCACGGACCGCTCATCCGTGACGCCGCCTAAATTGGCAAGGCATGACGACTTGCCAAGATACACCACCAAGAGACCCTTTGACAAGGATAAGGAGTCGTGGCATTAAAGAAGGCCAATGCATATTAGGCTTTTCAAGATGGCACGAATGAGACAAAGAGTCTTCCGGGAAAATCCAGGACGATCACAAAGGATCCAGACTCAAGAGGATTCCGGGACGCGGCGGAACATTCCGGAAGATGGCGGAACATTCTGGAAGGTGGAGGAACATTCCGGAAGGTTGAGGAACATTCCGGAAGGTGGAGGAACATTCCGGAAGGAGACGGAACCTTCCGGAATAAAGTGGAATTATGTAGACTTGTGTGGAAACTTCCGGAACATTGTGGACTACTCTAGAGAATGAGGGAATTATCTAGGACCGTGTAGAATTCCGTAGGCTTGGCTAGAACCCTACGGAATAATCCAGAAGTGTAGTGAAACCTAGGCTTAGTTGTAGAGATGAAGGCTTTGGAATGACCTAGGAGAATTGACTTCCGGAACCTTCTCATAAAGGAGGTGGCCTTGGGCTATAAATAGGGAGTGTCACCCCCTCATTTGCATGATCCAAGTTCCAAGCTCTCATCCAAGCATTGTCAAGCTCTCTTATAATACAAAGCTTTCTTTCCCAGACACAAAGCCTTCAAAGTTCTCTTAGCCATCAATCATAAGTTCTTTCGTTGGCAACATCGGGAATAGGATGATTTTAGCACGACAAGGGGTCGAGACAAGCTAAGAGCCGCACGGTTTGGAGTTAGGTAAAACTCAGCCCGTGACAAGTGGTATCAGAGCCAACAACGTTCCGAAGAGAGGTTTCGATGGCTAGCCAAGGAGGTGTGTCGGAAGTCGTTGATGTGAGCAAGAAAGGCAAGAAGGCCGCAAGGGATGCATCAAGGGACGTGGTGTCAAGCACGGAGGCTAGGCTGGAAAAAGTTGAGTTGGCCGTGGGCGAGATGAGGGACTCCATCTTCGACGCCAACAAGCGGGTTGATGACGTCGAATCCACGATGGAGTCCTCTATTGAGGAACTCAAGGGGGAGTTCCAAGGGGCCATGAACGTGTCCCACAAGACCCTTGCCGCAGAACATGAAGCTCTCAAGGCCAAGTTTGAGGCGCTGACCGACAAGCTGGAGACGGTCATAAGGGAGTTGGCGGCATGCAAGATATATATGGGGGCTGGCCTTGTCGGAGCTGCCCCACTGCAGAAAGTGGACGCACCCAAACCAACGAGGCCATGACCGAGGCGGATTCTCTCATCGAGTTCCGAAGTCATGAACAAAGTAATCCATGGCGGAGAAAGGGTAATAATGGGGCTGAGGAGCAAGAATATGAGGCACTAGGGAGTGATGGCGAGTAGAACATGGATCGAAGAAGTTGGTCTCACATGGGCGAGGATGGTTCATCAAAACCAAAGGAAAAGTTCAATAGGGACAAGAGCGAGAAGACGGAACGACGCCGCTTGAGCTGCTTCTTATGTGGAGAGGAACATCTCGTAAGGAATTGTCCGACGAAAAACAAGCTTGCCTCTATTGTCTCGGTGGAGCAAGAAGAACCCGGAAGGGAGCCGCTAAGGCTCGGGGCAATTGTAAGGAGTACTCCTAAAGTGAGGCGGTTTAGATGCCTTAGGTGCGATGGCGATCACTTGAATCAGGACTGCCCACAAAAGGCGACAAGGAAAGAGTCGCCACCTGAGGAGGAGCCGGGTGAAAGGGTAGCAAGGCTCGGGGCCGTGAGGACATGCAATGCTCCTAGATTAGCGGAGGAGTCTAGAGCATACAGGGCATGTGAGGACGGCAAGCCACCTAGTGACACCAAAGAAGGCAAGGCTAGCCCGTTTCGGGAGGATACACAACAGGAACCGTCAGGAGGAAAGGTTGGCATGTTGTGGGAGGAAACGCAACATTCGCCTTCGGAAAACAATGTCTCTTTGGAGAAAGTGGTTGACACGGTGAAGAAAGACCTTGAGCATAGACTCGCAACGGGGACGTGCGAAATCAAGTGGGGGAGCGTGTCACAGACCGCTCATCCTTGATGCCGCCTAAATTGGCAAGGCATGACGACTTGCCAAGATACACCACCAAGAGACCCTTTGACAAGGATAAGGAGTCTCGGCATGAAAGAAGGTCAATGCATATTAGGCTTGTCAAGATGGCACGAATGAGACAATGATTCTTCTGGGAAAAATCCAGGACGATCACAAAGGATCCAGAATACTCAAGAGGATTCCGGGACGCCGCGGAACATTCCGGAAGATGGCGGAACATTCTGGAAGGTGGAGGAACATTCCGGAAAGTGGAGGAACATTCCGGAAGGAGACGGAACCTTCCGGAATAAAGTGGAATTATGTAGACTTGTGTGGAAACTTCCGGAACATTGTGGACTACTCTAGAGAATGAGGGAATTATCTAGGACCGTGTGGAATTCCGTAGGCTTGGCTAGAACCCTACGGAATAATCTAGAAGTGTAGTGAAACCTAGGCTTAGTTGTAGAGATGAAGGCTCTGGAATGACCTAGGAGAATTGACTTCCGGAACCTTCTCATAAAGGAGGTGGCCTTGGTCTATAAATAGGGAGTGTCACCCCCTCATTTGCTTGATCCAAGTTCCAAGCTCTCATCCAAGCATTGTAAAGCTCTCTTATAATACAAAGTTTTCTTTCCCACACACAAAACCTTCAAAGTTCTCTTAGCCATCAATCTTAAGTTCTTTCGTTGGCAACATCGGGAATAGGCTGATCTTAGCACGACAAGTGGTCGAGACAAGCTAAGAGCCGCACGGTTTGGAGTTAGGGAAAACTCAGCCCGTGACACACACACATGCACAATGAACTCCTGGATGCACATATACGTGCATGAAATCGTGTTATTTATTTGGAGTAACATTTTTTTGATTTATACATTCGTGTTACAATATATACTTATAATCATACACTCTAAAATTGAGTAAAGTGATTCAATTAAAATGTGCATGTTTGATGGTAACCACAATATATTTTATTTTCTTAATAACAATATCATGCATGCCTTAATTAAATACTATAATAAAATTCATACTTACCATTTAAACACGTTAAATCATGAACGCTGATTAAATAAGTTGACGCTTCATATACGTTTTCATTTCTTACCGTAACACATGTTCTTACCCGATCCTAATCCTATATATATATATATATATATATATATATATATATATATATATATAAGTGTCGGTTACAATAAAAAGGTGAAAAGTAGTAGTTGTTTATGCAGTTTTCACAACTTGCCTCTCTTCTTTAATTAGCATATAAGAGAATAAAAGTGCCGCCGTAACGCACACAATAATGGAAAACAATTAGAGAAAGTCTAGGATAATGTCATCCATTAGAGATTGAATAAATCTAAAGAATTATAGAGGAATAATACTCGCTTACGTTACAGACGCTTAATTGTTCGATACGTAATGGAGACCTACTTTGGATACAAATTAGTCTTCGATCAATATATATATATATATATATATATATATATATATATATATATATATATAGGGTCAGGATCAAGTAAGAACCATTGTTACGGTAAGAAATAAGAACTCATACCAATCGTCGGATGAAAAGATCAACGTCTATGATTAATCGATCATATATGGAAATATTAATGCATAATAATGTAGAAAATTTTTATATGGTAACTATGAACTATATACCATAATGACAACCAAATTATTATTTAGAATACTTTTCACTATGCACGATTTGATGATATAATTTTTTCTAGTTTGCAAGCAAAATTCTTTTTTCTATATGTAGTATAATTTTAATAATGTTTTGTATTCGTGTTAGTAGATATATTTTATTGAATTTCTCACTATTTTTAGTCGTGCATAGATAAAGTCTAATTCGTGCTTCATATAATAATGTAAAACAATTTAATTAAATCTCAGTTGTGTTAAATATATAGTATTTCTACATGTTTTGTCTATCGAATATGTTTCTAGTTGTGTCCGTATGTACTTGTGCACGTTTAGTGCATACTTTAATATTCGTGCTAGTGTTGTGCTTTAAGGTGTGTGCACAAATAACACCATGCACGTACAGTGCATATATACTTTATAGCTGACATGCAATTATAATACATGCATGATCCCACATATAATTAACATTATTTGGTCTAATATAAATAACATTTTGGAGTCGTGTATAATATATGTTTGTAATAACCTAGTCTTGCAATATCCTCCCTACATTGAATAAGAAATTACCGGTGATTAATAGAAGATTTTGTTAATAATTGACGATATCTTAAATAGGAAATTAAGTATATGTCCTAACTCATATGGAAACATGTAATATTACATTAAATATTGTCTTAATATAAATCACATCATATCCGTCAAATTGATTAGATCGTGCGGTCTAAATCCGTTCTCATTTCTTACCGTAACTTTGGTTCTCACCTGATCCTTTCCTATATATATATATATATATATATATATATATATATATATATATATATATATATATATATATATATATATATATATATATATTTCGTTGATTCATGCTCAAGTCTAAATTCATTAAAGTGTTTGATTTTAAAATGAAGTTATTAGCTCGTGATTTTGCTTCGATCATCGATCTTGCATATGTTGAAGGATGAGTTTTGTTGTTTCTCCTTCATGTATAATATCATCTCCTCTGTTGAGTGTGGAAATGTGTCCCACATCGACAATATGAAATCCGTGAACCTAACATATAAGTACGAGAGCTACTCCTCATATTGCCAATTGGTTTTAGGATGGAACCTTGAGTGTTTGTGTGCGTAGGCTCACTTTGGTGTGCAAAACCCTCCACGTCTTTGACCCAGCGAATATAAAAAGATAAATGGCTACTCCTCCTATTATCAATTAGTTTTAGGATGGAACCCCGAGTGTTTGTGTGCGTAGGCTCACTTTGGCGTGCAAAACCCTCCACGTCTTTGACCCGGAGGATATAAAAAGATAAATTAACATCCTCACTCAAACTCTTCTCTTCCGCCAATTGGACCGACCGCAAAGGCGACACCATCTCTTGGGCTAAAGCTCTAGGCATCACTCTTCTGTAACTTTCTCTTGTAACTTTCCGTCCATATTCTTGTATGCTCTTGTATTTTGATCCAAGTTGTAAACAACTCTTGTAACCCCCTCCTTTTTTCTCATAACACGTAACCTTTTCAAAAAAAATAAATAAATAAAAATTCAAGGTACGTAAAACCTTACGAACTATTAATCCTTTGCATTTCTTCTTGTTTTGCTGATATTTTCTCAATTGTTATTTTAATTTATATTTTGTAATTTACTATATTATTATTGTTCTTATCAAAATCTAAATTTACTTTTTAAGGTGATTTCATTCCCAATATGGCAAGAGTTTAAACGGAAACGAATCAAAAGAGATATCGAATAACGAAGAAGAATCAAGGTTACCTGCAATCCCTTTGTTTATATATATATATACATATATACCCTAAGGTTGACAACCCAAACTCATTCTCATCATTTTATATGCTCAAAACCATTTTATCACTGAAGTTGTCAAGTTGTTCTTTTTGTTACATCACAAATTTGTTTTCGTTGCACGCTCCAATTGCGTACTCTATTCAAATGTTTTCGAAACACCCTTGTACATATTACTTTTATTTCCCGTTTCAATGTTGATTTTTATACTTCATATTAGTCTTTAAAATCTAGAGATGCTTGTAGTTATGGCTGGATGATGTACTTTGAGAGATGGGTATGATGCAATTTGTGGTGAGATTTGCAAAGAGTAGTTAAAACTAAAGTTTGATGATTTGAATGTGGTTTTTATAGAAGAAAACAAAGATAACGAGAACGGGATTGGTATGCTAAGAGGGTTGTTTGATCAGGTTCTTGAGGTTTTTTTGAAATAGTTTAAAGATAAAATTACAATTAGGCGTATCCCAACATTAGTATTTGATGGTAGGTGTATAGACTTGTTTTAGTTATTCTATTTGGTGAGGGAAATAAGTGGATTCAATTCAGTTTAAAGAAAAAAAATTTCAACTTTTATTGCAAAATGTTTAGATTATGATTTGAAGCTCTCTAAGTCACTCAAATTCATATACTATAAGTATTTAGATGAGTTGGATCAATGGTCGAATATGATTAGTAATAATGGGAGTTTGGTGAATAATGTCATATACTATAAGTATTTAGATGAGTTGGATCAATGGTCGAATATGATTAGTAATAATGGGAGTTTGGTGAATAATGGTAGTGAGTTTGACGAGAATTTAGAGTTGTTGTCGTATGAGTTAGAAAAAAAGTTTAGAGAATTGTTTGTGGAATTTGTGGAAGGTGTTAAGTTGGATAAAATAGATAATGCGACTATACCTCTAAACCTTTTCTCTAATTCATACGACAACAACTCTACAATCCCATTAAACTCAGTAACATTTTCACAAAACACCTATCTTTACTAATCCTATTCAACCATTAATCCAACGATCCAAATTCTTAGAGTATATGAGTTTTAGTGATGAAGATAACTTCAAACCAAAATCTAGACATTCTACAATTAAACGCGTAATTTTGTTCTTTAAAACTTAATTGAATCATCTAGTTCCTTTACCAAATAGAATAACCTAAAAAATTCTACAGGCTTACAATATACTACTAATCTTGGGATGCATCTATTTGTACTTTTTATTATCAAGAAAAACTCTTAACAAAACCTCAAGAACCCAATCAAACAAATCCCTTAGCCTCTCAATCTTATCCCCGTCATCTTTGTCTTCTTCTGTAAAATCCAGCTTCACAGATTTTATCATCTCATTGTAACTCTCATCATAAATCGCATAATACCCATCTCAAAACACACCTGACGTGTCCCCGGTATGAGTAAAGAAAAATAACACTTTGGGGAGACTATATAATATTACAAGAGATCATGTTATCCCTAATTTGTTCTAAGAAAGTCTCTAGTCAAATGTATAATGCATAAATGGAAAGAGAAAAAAGGATCAAGTGATCACAAATGTTTTGGTTTTTGTCAACCTTCGGTCGAGTGACTTGTCAACATCGATCGAGTGTATGTCAACCGAGTGAAGTGAAAATGAAAAAAATATGATAAAACAGTTGTCACATGGTGGAACATATCATGCACATATTAGAAATCAAAGTGTCTTTGGCAACAAAAAAAAACCAATAATGGATATAACACAATTAGTAACCAACCAAACACAATTGGAAAATGTTGAAATATAAAAATACACCAAAAAGCATAATGAATTCCCCGAAAAGGAAAACTAGGAAAATCCACTCGTCCAAACTTATTGTAGGTAGTGTGAAAATTAATTTTGATTGCTCGAAAGAAACAACAATTACTATGTTTTTGGTTATATCATAAGAGATCATAATGGATCGACCATAACACTTGATTATGGACAATGTGGAAAAACTCAGTCCTCCATGCAAAAGCTTACACACTAAGGAAAGGGTTACTAAAAAGCAAAAGAGCTGAACATAATGAACATCAAAATCGAAGGGATAATCTAACATGAACGTATGTGACACAGGAATATAACCCTCGCCTCTCGGGAATGGTGGCCAGCTGGAATGGGATCCGGTCCCACCTCCCGTGTACCCTATGGGAGTGGTGCAGGTGGCCGGCCCACTGAGCCATACGGGTCTGCCCGAAGAGAACCTCTAGACTCCCAGCGGGATGAATGGACAAGTTGTCACGGCCCTACAATGGGACAGTCAATAGACCATAGGTCGGTAATACAATATATCATACGGGCTATAAAGCATAACATCCACCACTCAGGCACACATCCAATATATGGAGGGCATCTAAGTAAGTCCTATGGACTTACCTCAACCTCGGGAGTCACAGACTCAGAATACTTGGCTCCGCTCTAGAGATCAACACAACCTAAACAAGGTTATAACGCATACATCATATACATATCCATTACAAGGGGTCACACCTAGACCCAAGGGATCCATACGGATCATATTCCAACTCGTAATCCTCAGGCCGTAACCTGCATAACAGTTTCCGTACTCAACTCATTCTAACCTCAACTCGCACCTAGCATGCTACTAACACTCATACTAGGAAGGAAAAGGATCTACCTAACCTTAGGTAGATCCGGGACAAAACGCACCTGCGGGTCACAAGGGACGCAGGGCGAAAGAGGTGGCGCCGGGCGGCGGGATGTGGCGCGCGGGGCGGGTGACACGGAACGTGGGCGGCCGCTGGCGCCTGGACAATGTCGCGCGGGGCGGTGACTCACGGCCGCAGGGGCGGGCGACTGCGCAGAGCGTGATTCTGCGTTTCTCCTCGTCCTTCACGTGATCAATTCCCGTCTTCTCTCATCCAAAGCCAATCCCAAACACATACATACACATACCAACATCAAAACGTGCCTAGGCAATCATCTAATCCTAAGCTATGAAGGAAGGCAAGAAAGAAAGAAGAGAGGAGAAGAAACCTTACCACACTTGTGGTCTAAGGCTGCAGGAGAGCTCAACTGCTACCAAGGCTGGCTTCTGTAACGTCCGGGATTTTAGAAATAAATATATCTTTTATTTCTCCTTCCGTAAATTATTTTACGGAATTGTTCGGAAAATATTTCGACCCGTAAACCCGTAAATAAATTTTACGGGAATGTCGGAAAATATTCCGACCCGTAACATCCGTTACGGAGTTATTTTAACAAGTTGGGATCTAGTTCCTTTTTTTTTCTTTTTTTTTCCTTCTTTTCCACGTCAGATGGGCCCACCGCCACGTCACCCCAGGCCCCACGCCAAGATGGCCTTCTCCCTCTTCTTCTTCTTTCTTCTCGGGCCCCACCCTGCACCAAACGGATCTCCTTCTTCTTCTTTCCATGCCTGTTGGCATCACCCCGATCCCTCGGTACTCTTCACTCCTGGCTCTGCACACCACTTCCCTTCGCCTAGCCCTGCTCTCCCTAGCTTCTCTAGCCCGACCCTCGTCCCTCCTTCTTTCCTCTACCCCTCACTCTCGTGATCTCCTCGCCCAACCGGAAACCATCGCCATCTTCCTCACTTCCTCTCAGCCGACTCTCTCTCGTTCCTCTCCACGGCTGAACCAGGAGAAGCCTTCTACTTCTCCTCCACCCGCCAGCACCGGAGTCATCGCCATCCGCGCCGCGCCAGAGCCGAGCGGTTCGCCTTGCGCCAAACCGCGGACTCCTACCTGCCGAGAGCCACCTCCTGCGTTGCCCAGCCCTGCGCGAGCTCGGATCTGCGCCACCCTCCACCTTGCCGCCTGTTGTCCACCTCGCCACCAGCGGAGTGTCGCCCCGCCAGGCCGTCACCGCTTCCTCCTTCCTCTGCGCGAGCTCCACCAACGCTGCCCAGCTCGGGGCTTTGTTCACGCGCCTACTGCAGCGTTCTCGCCGGCGAGCTCAGATCCGGCCACCCCGAGTTAGCTCCGGCCGCCAACCCCTGCCTTGCCGCCAGCCGGATCACCGGCGCCCCCGCCTGCGCAGTTCTTCTCTCCCGCTTCCTCAATCGGGTTTAAAGAGCTTTAGGTATATTTACGTTTTAGCTCCCAAAGTTTATATTTACAGTAATGGCCCATATTGTCTATTGTTACAAAAATGCCCCGGAAAATATGTTAGCGAGTTTTTAACCTCGGAATTTATAAACGAGTTTTATATTAGGTTTTGATATACTATATTTTATGATCAATTTAGCGTATGGGCTAAATTTCTGTAGTTTTGATGCTAGGTTCCGAAGCCCGATAAAGGCCACGAATCCATATCGATATTCATAGATCGTATTCCATCCTTTGACGTCCCGTGAGTACCCTCTCCCTCGAGCTAATAATCTTATATCGATCTAGTTATGTTTAGTATTATCATGATAGGTTGGAACTAGCATAACTTAGAAGGAATGCCAAGTAGTGGCTTTTGGACCTTAGGAAAATGTGATGCGCGTGTTAGACCTCGTTGGCTTTTACGTCATTATTGACTGTGATTATGATAGACTCTAGGATGCGGTCCTAGAGTGTGAGTCAAATGATCCTGCGTAGATCATTTGTGTAGAAGTCCTGGACTTCTTGAGTTGAGCGGGTTTTTATGGATACCTTGTTGTGAGCAGGTTGTGTGCTTTTTCCCAAGGGAAGCGAGAGCGTTGTGTGAGTTAGCATTTGGGACGAGGTAAGTCTTCGGACTTACTTAGCTCGTATTTTATGTATTAGTATTGCTGTGTGTTTGGTGGTGTGTGTTATTTTATGTTATAACGATGAAACCGGTAATTAGGACCACCGACTTTATAAATATGTTTATATTGGCCCAAGTGTATGAGAACGGGCGGTGACAATACTGCCTAGCCCATAGTGAGGTCTAGGGGATTCTCGGCGACTAGCCGGCGGGTTAGATGGACGGATGCATCGTACCATTCCTTGCCGTAAGTAGGGACCGAGGCGAGACCATTGGGGTCTCGTGTCACAAAAGAAGTTGAACTAGATTGGAATACGACTTAATAATAAAAGATAAGAAATCGGACTTGTGTGATTTATGTTTTGTGCTTTGGATGTGTTTGTGCCTTCACCGCTTTCCTAATGCCTAGAATATTAGCTAACGGTTTTAAACCGATTGTGTAGATGACTTGCAGGTTAGGGATGCCGCCGAGTGAGGCGGAGGAGTGGACAGCCGGGGTCTCCGTACATTATAGGACGGGGATGTTTTGAGTCTTTTCATGTCGTCTTTTATGGATATTGTCGTTTGTTAGAATTCGGATTTATTTACGTTGTTTTGAGGACTCGCTGAGTTTCCAAGTTGTAGTTTCGTACGTTTCGTTTCCGCATACATTAAAAACATATTTGAGTTTTCGACCTTTATTGTGCCATGTTGGAAGGTCCGGTGAAATTTTTGTCAAGCTAAGGGTCGGGACCCATTGTGAGGTCTGTGTCTCTCCCGTAGCGCCCCGAGTCCCGCGGATTTGGGGTGTTACAAAGTGGTATCAGAGGCAGGTTGACAACAATGGCACTCGCAATCTTTTAAAGGCCAAATGAGGTATAAAACAGAACCCACACGGGTTCTGACTTTTCGTTTTCAAAATCATATGCATGAGTCGGTTTGGGTTAGAATGTACGGACCACCACTCCTTCCGCAAACTTGGCGACATAGATCTTGGATTAGAAATAGGTATATTATAGTTATATGTTTTATGACCTTAGGATGTTTGTGGAAATTGTATGTATCTAGATACTATGTGACCTACGGGGCTTGCATGCCTTGGATATGTATTATGAGCATGTTATATTTACGCTTTAAGTTATTATATCGGATTATAAATAGTACCATGTATTAATAATTAAGTAAACGCAATACGAAATCAGATGGCACGTACGAGAGCGACAACATACGTAGGACCCGATAGGGGTAGACCACCACTTCCCCTACCGCCCCAAGAGGACGGGGACGAGTAGGAAGACCTCCAGGTACGAGAGGTAGAGGCCGGGGACGTGTCCCCATTGCGGACCCACCAGTGTGGGGGCACCAGCAGCAGAGGCCCCAGTAGAGGAGGTAGCTGAGAGCATCGTTCCCGAGGCTAGGGATGGACCGGGTTAGGTCCGGAGTTCAGGGTTCTTCATCTACCAGGACCGGGGGAGCGTCCGTGGCAGCTACTGTATTTGGAGATTACGTACGTCGGTAGAGGAGGCATTTAGGACTGGAGCACCACCTCCCGCACCACCAGTGCCTGCACCTGCACGAGCGAGATCAGCTGAGGTCACACAGAGGGTGACCCAGGTTCGGGCTGCCAGAGATAGTTGCACCAGCAGTGGTTGCACCCGAGCCAGTTGCGGAGATTGCTAGGCCGAGAGACGAGCTGAGGTCTCCGAGACCTGATTCATGGTTGAAGGCTTTCAACCAGCAACATGTACCCTACTTCGACGGGAAGGTAGGGTTAGAGGTGGAGCACTGGATTGGGCACGTTGAGTCAGCCTTAGAGGCGATCCGCTGCCCAGAGGAGAGGCAGGTGGAGATAGTTCACACTGTTTCGAGAGCAGGCCCAGTACTGGTGGAGGACAGTTAGAGGCGGTGTGACCAGGATGGATCAGCTGTTGAGCCTCGTCAGGGAGACCTTCTGCCCAGCTTCACTGGAGTGACAGAGTCCAGGATTTCCTGGAGGCAGGATTCGAGGACGTCCCAGTCATTGAGGCGATCAGGCGTTTCGGGCAGAGTTAGCCTTGCTGGGACCTTCCGCACCCCAGCGGACCAGCATGTCTACCTCTTTTCCGGAGACTGAGGGAGTCACCCGTGCTTACCTGGGGATTCCGTTGTACCTCACTGGCGGAGTACCAGGACCGGGCTTCGGCCTATGAGAGAGACCGCCTTGGGTCTAGGAGAGCAGCACAGTCCGGGAGACCGGACAAGAGACAGAGGACGGCACCAGCTGGGTCAGGGGCCGAAGCTACAGGTCAGGGACGTTCTGGTCCTCAGCCGTCGAGACCGGCATCCGACGGAGGACCTCAGTGCTACGGTTGTGGAGGTTATGGACATACGAAGAAGACATGTAGGAAGCCGCCTGTGGCTTGTTTCACTTGTGGCCAGATGGGTCACCGAGCCGCTTTTTGCCGTCAGGGCAAGGTCACAGCAGGGTTCTTCGCCTGCTGGTATACAGGGGGCAGTCAGAGGCCGCCCCGTCACAGGCCCAGCAGTATCAGTCACAGAGCAGAGGAGCCAAGGTCAGGGTCAGACCCGCACTCAGGGATCCGCTCAGGGACAGGCCGAGGTAGAGGCCGAGGTGGAGGTACTCAGGAGACCAGAGGCACACATGCCAGGGTATTCGAGCTGAGGAGTGTTGTTGATCCTCCAGCGCCGGCAGCCCCAGGTACTATTCAGATTCACGGTTTTTCGGTCCGAGTTTTATTTGATACGGGTGCTACGCACTCGTTTATATCCGATGATTGTGTAGCTAGGTTGTCCTTAGCTACGATAGAGGGGAGACCCTTTACTATAGGTTACCCGATGGAGGTAGGGTTAGTGGTACCCGAGAGGTACGCGGTTGCCCATTCGTTTGGGGAACCGAGATTGGTTAGCCGACTTCTTTGTCATGCACTTAGTGCATGAAGAAGTCATCTTGGGGATGGATTGGATGGACCGCCATCATGCCGTTTTGGACATCAGCGGAGGACCGTGACGATTTCCACAGAGACGGGGCAGGAGGTGATTTTCCGAGGTTGGGACCTCGGGAAAGCCGGTACAGTCATTAGCGCCGTTCGAGCTGCTAGACTTATCGGGCAGGGATGTGAGGCCTTCTGGTGTTATGCCATGAAGGAGAGGAGACGGGACCATCACTGGAAGGAGATCCCTGTGGCATGCGAGTTCGAGGACGTTTCGGGGAGCCACCTGGGCTACCACCGCAGAGGAGCGTTGACTTCACTATTGAGTTGGAGCCCGCACTAGGCCGATCTCCAAGGCTCCATACCGCATGGCGCCGATCGAGTTGCTGGAGCTGAAGAAGCAGCTCGAGGAGTTAGCCGATAGGGTTTCATACGCCCGAGCGTTTCCCCTTGGGGTGCACCGGTCCTCTTCGTTAAGAAGAAGGACGGATCTTTGAGGCTATGTATCGACTACCGGAGTTGAACAAAGTCACGTCAAGAACAAGTACCCGTTACCGCGCATTGATGATTTGCTAGGACCAGTTGCAGGGAGCCTCCGTATTTCACGTATCGATTTGAGGTCGGGATACCACCAGCTTAGGGTGAGAGATGAGGACATACCGAAGACGGCATTCAGGACGAGATACGGCCACTATGAGTTTGTCGTGATGCCATTCGGGCTCACGAATGCACCTGCCGTCTTCATGGAGTTGATGAACGGCATCTTCATCGACTTCTTGGACCAGTTCGTGGTGGTATTTATTGACGACATCTTAGTCTACTCCGGAGTAGAGAGGAGCATGAGGGACACCTGAGGACGGTACTTCGAGTCCTCCAGGATAGAGAGCTTTACGCTAAGCTCTCTAAGTGTGAGTTTTGGATGTCCGAGGTGGCATTTTTGGGACATATAGTTTCCGCCGAGGGTGTCATGGTCGACCCGGCGAAGATAGAGTCTGTTTCCTCATGGCCGCCTCCTAGGACGGTCAAGGAGGTGCGCGTTTCTTGGGCTTAGCGGGATACTACCGCCGTTTTGTTGAGGGTTTCTCCGTGATTGCACGACCGCTCACTTCCTTGCTGAGGAAGTCTACCAGGTTCGTCTGGTCCGAGCCTTGCCAGCGCAGCTTTGAGGAGCTGAAGAGGAGGTTGACCTCCGCTCCTGTGTTAGCCCAGCCTGAGGGCATAGAGGACTTTGTGGTATATAGTGACGCCTCCAAGCTAGGCTTGGGGTGCGTCTTGATGCAGAGGGGTAGGGTTATTGCGTACGCTTCTCGGCAGCTGAAGCCGTACGAGGAGAACTACCCTACCCATGATCTCGAGCTAGCGGCAGTGATTCACGCCCTGAAGATCTGGCGACACTACTTGTACGGGGCTACGTGCCAGATCTTCACAGACCATAAGAGTCTGAAGTATATATTCACTCAGGGGAGTTGAATAACCGCCAGAGGAGATGGCTGGAGCTCATCAAGGACTTTGACTTGGAGATTTTATACCATCCCGGGAAGGCGAACGTAGTCGCCCGATGCTTTGAGTAGGAGGACACCTCGGGAGAGGTGATAGCTCGGCTTACGTTCAGCCTCAGCTACAGAGGGATTTGATGGGCTTAGAGTTGGATATCCGATTTCCGGTACGGACGGTCGTTTGTCCGAGTTAGAGGCGTTACCTGACCTGTCCGAGAGATCCTGCAGAAGCAGGAGAGTTGTCCCATTTTGATGAGGATCCGGGACAGGATGTCCCGGAGAGAGCACCACAGTTTGTCACGGGGGCAGATGGGCTATTGAGACGTCAGGGACGTATTTGTGTACCGTCGGATCAGGAGCTGAGAGAGCGGATTTTGCAGAGGCCCATTCCACACCTTACTCAGTGCACCCAGGCGCGAGTAAGATGTACCAGGACCTTAGGAGATCCTATTGGTGGGGCGGGCTCAAGCCCGATGTAGCTAGATATGTGGCCCGATGCGCGACCTGCAGCAGGTCAAGATCGACCACCATAGACCGGAGGAGAGCTTCACCCACTGCCCGTGCCGCAGTGGAAGTGGGAGGACATATCTATGGACTTCGTGACCGGCCTGAGACCTAGTAGGAGCTTTGACGCGATATGGGTGGTAGTAGACGGCTGACGAAGACCGCACGTTTCATTCCTATACGGGAAACGTGGCCGGTGAGTCGTTTAGCCGAGGAGTTTACCCGTCAGATTGTGAGACTACATGGAGTCCCGAGGACCATCATCTCGGACAGGGACGGGCGTTTTACCTCGAGGTTCTGGCAGCAGGTACACGCCGCCCTAGGTTCGAGTCTCCATTTCACCACCGCATACCATCCCAGACCGACGGCCAGTCTGAGCGGACTATTCAGACTTTAGAGGATATGCTTCGAGCGTGTGTACTAGACTGGGGTCAGGTATGGCCAGATCATCTCCGTTGGTCGAGTTTTCGTATAATAACAGCTGGCACGCTTCGATTGGGATGGCACCGTATGAGGCATTGTATGGACGGAGATGCCGTACTCCCTTGTGTTGGGACGAGCCCGGGAGCTCTAGCATTGTAGCACCGGATCAGGTACAGGACGACATGGCGAGAGTCGCTTTGATTCGGGAGAGGATGTTGGCTGCGCAGAGCCGTCAGAGGTCGTATGCGGATAGGAGGCGTAGACCTCTCGAGTTCAGGGTAGGAGCTCAGGTCTGGTTGAGGGTATCACCGACACGGGGCGTTAGACGATTCGGCATTAAGGGGAAGTTAAGCCCCGATATGTCGGACCATTTGAGATCTTGGAGAGAGTCGGTGAGGTGGCATACCGGTTAGCATTGCACCGCGGTTGGAGGGTATACACCCGGTCTTTCATGTCTCTCAGCTGAGAGAGTACATACATGACCCGAGACACGTCATTAGTCATGAGGACCTAGTGGTCGAGCCGGACCACACTTTCGCAGAGCACCCGATAGCGGTCTTAGAGCGGAGTACGAGACGCCTTCGATCGAAGGAGATACCGATGCTGAGGATCCAGTGGTCGAGGCGAGGAGCCGACGAGGCTACATGGGAGACGGAGGATAGTATCCGGAGGAACTATCCCGAGTTTTATGCAGACTTAGCGACATCGATAGGACCGTCGGGTTAGTCCCGAGAGTTTTCTTGTTTGCTTTACATGTTATGTGATTTGGTTTGAATTATGAGTACCTTGCGAGGTCGTGATATGATTTATATACATGGACTTGATCTAGAGCGATAGTTGACGTTTTTGAGTTCTACGGATTACGAGACGGGAATGTTGGAGAGTGTTGGGTTTAGCAAGTTTCGGGACGAAACTTGGTTTTTAGGGGGTTAGTTAACGTCCGGTATTTTAGAAATAAAAATATCTTTTTATTTCTCCTTCCGTAAATTATTTTACGGAAATGTTCGGAAAATATTTCTATTTTACGGAAATGTTCGGAAAATATTTCCGACCCGTAACCCGTAAATAATTTTTTACGAGAATGTAAGAAAATATTCCGACCCGTAACATCCGTTACGGAATTAATTTAACGAGTTTTGAACCCGTCCCTTTATTTTTTCCCCCCTCCTTTTTCCACCTTAGTCTGGGCCCCACGCCAAGCTGGCGCCCCGTCATCCGGGCCCCACCGCCACGCTGGCGCGGTCCCCTCTTTCTTCCCTTTTTTTTTTTTCCCTTCCCGCGCTGCTTTCTTTCTTTCCCCTTCTCTTTCTCCTTTTTGGTTTGGAACAGCCCTGCATTGCCGCCCGCCTACCCCTGTTGTCCCCCCTACGCTGCAGGAGCTAGCTGCCCGCCCGCCTACTTGCCTACCCGCCTACCTCGTCCTCCTGAACCCGAGGCCGACCCCTCGGTCCAAGGTCCCGCTCCCTCCTCTTCTCCCCAGCAGCGAGCCGTCCCCCTCTTCTCCTCTCTTGGCTCACTCCACGCTCACCTCCATTCCTCACTCTCTGTTCTGCTCTCTCTCTCTCCTCCCACCCCCGCTCCTCTCTGTCGTCGCCAGAATACCATCGGACCAAGCTGCCACTGTTGCGAGCTTTGCGCGACCTCCTCCCATCTTCGTTTTCACCGGAGCAACGCCATTCT
>CM008283.1:28877650-29032875 GCA_002319775.1 Fagopyrum tataricum | reverse complement strand
CTAGTGGTGGCGGTGTCAGAGACGCCAGAGTCAGCCTTCATCTGCGCCTGTTGCAAAGAAGGGACGTCAGTGCTTCAACTGTGGAGATCCAGGGCATATGAGGCCAGAGTGTACGAGGCCATTGGTGACTTGCTACACCTGTGGTAGGCAAGGTCACCGAGCTGTTTATTGCCGCCAGGGCGGAGCTTCATCGCAGCAGGGTTCTTCTCGTGCTAATACAGCGGGAGGTGGGCAGAGGCCACCTCAGCAGCAGCAGACTCAGGGACAGCAAAGAGTCCCCGATCGCCCTACGACTCAAGGATCTGCTCCTGGGCCGAGTAGAGGCAGAGGTCGTGGTGGAGGCACCACTGATACCAGAGGCCCACAGGGTTGTGTTTTTTAGTTGAGGAGTGCAGAGGAGCCAGCTGCACCTACTGCTACAGGTACCATTCTGATTCATGGTTTACCTGTTAGAGTTTTATTTGATACTGGTGCTACGCACTCTTTTATTTCTGATGCCTGTGTTGAGCGTCTTGGGTTAGATACAGTTGAGGGTATGCCTTTTATTATAGGGTTACCCGATGGTGGTAGGGTCAGAGGTACCCGTGAGATTCACGGTTGTCCCATTTATGTAGGGATCCGTGTGTTACTAGTTGACTTCTTTGTCATGCCATTAGAGCATGAAGAAGTCATTTTAGGTATGGACTGGATGGATAGACACTCTACAGTCTTAGATGTAGGTAGGAGGACTGTTACCCTCTCTACCGAGTTAGGTCAGATAGAGGTTTTCCGAGGTTGGGACCTTGGAAATACCGGTACAGTTATCAGTGCTATACGGGCCGCTAGATTGATTGCACAGGGTTGCGAGGCCTTCTGGTGTTATGCCATGAAGGAGGGAGAGAGTCCAGCTGTAGAGGACATCCCAGTTGTTTGTGAGTATACAGATGTTTTTGCTGAGCCGTCCATTTTGCCGCCTCAGAGGAGTGTGGATTTCAGTATCGAGTTGGAGCCTGGTACTAGACCTATCTCGAAGGCACCATACCGGATGGCGCCTGTCGAGATGCTGGAGCTGAAGAAGCAACTCGAGGAGTTGGCTGAGAAGGGCTTCATTCGCCCTAGTGTGTCCCCCTGGGGAGAACCTGTTCTCTTCGTGCAGAAGAAGGACGGATCACTGCGACTGTGTATAGACTACAGAGAGTTGAACAAGGTGACCATCAAGAACAAGTATCCACTGCCGCGCATTGATGATTTGTTAGATCAGTTACAGGGAGCTACTGTGTTCTCCAGGATTGACCTGCGTTCCGGGTATCACCAGCTGAGGGTGAGGGAGCAGGATGTGCACAGGACGGCATTCTGGACCAGATATGGCCACTACGAGTTTGTAGTGATGCCATTTGGGCTTACGAATGCCCCAGCCGTCTTTATGGAGTTGATGAACAGTATCTTCATCGACTTCCTGGATCAGTTTGTAGTGGTCTTCATTGATGACATTCTAGTATATTCTCGTAGCAGTGAGGAGCATGCAGGACATCTAAGGACTGTATTGTAGGTTTTTCGGGATAGAGAACTTTATGCTAAGTTCTCTAAGTGTGAGTTCTGGATGCTAGAGGTAGCATTCTTGGTTCATGTGGTTTCAACTGAGGGGATCAAGGTGGATCCAGCGAAGATTGAGGCTGTAGCAGCTTGGACGACACCGACGAACGTCAAGGAAGTACGTAGTTTCCTTGGCCTAGCCGGTTATTACAGGCGCTTTGTGGAGGGTTTTTCTGTGATTGCCCGTCCACTGACGAGTTTGCTGAGGAAGACTACCAGATTTGTGTGGTCTGATCAGTGCAGGCAGAGTTTTGAGGAGTTGAAGAGGCGTTTGACTTCTGCTCCTATTTTGGCACAGTCAGAGCGTACTGAGGATTTCGTGGTTTACAGTGATGCATCCAAGCTAGGCTTGGGATGTGTTCTGATGCAGCGAAGTGCATATGCGTCTCGACAGCTGAAGACGTATGAGGAGAACTACCCGACTCATGATCTGGAGTTGGAAACGGTAGTTCATGCACTGAAGATCTGGAGACATTACCTGTATGGTGCTACATGTCAGATCTTCACAGACCATAAGAGTTTGAAGTATATTTTCACGCAGCGGGAATTGAATAACCGCCAGCGTAAGTGGCTTGAGCTGATCAAGGACTTTGATCTAGAGATCCTGTATCATCCGGGGAAGGCGAACGTTGTCGCCGACGCCCTGAGCAGGACGACGCCTCGAGAGCAGGCGATTGCGAGGTTGACAGTGCAGTCTCAGTTACAGAGGGATCTGATCTGGTTAGAGTTGGACATTCAGTTTCCTGATGATGATGCCCAGCTACGTACTTTAGAGGTTCTTCCTGATCTGTTGGATGAGATCCGACAGAAGCAGGAGACCTGCCCGACCTTACAGAGGATTAGAGATAGGATGTCTCGAGATGAGGCACCCCAGTTTCTGCTTGGAGCAGGTGGAGTTTTGAGGCGCCGCGGTCGCGTCTGTGTACTTGCTGATACAGAGTTGAGGCAGAGGATTTTGCAGAAGGCTCATTGTACACCTTACTCTGTACATCCAGGTACGAGTAAGATGTATCAGGATTTGAGACATTCATACTGGTGGGGAGGGCTGAAGCCCAATGTAGCCAGATTTGTAGCTCAGTGTGCGACCTGCCAGCAGGTCAAGATCGAGCATTTCCGACCAGGAGGTGAGCTCCATCCACTTCCTGTTCCACAGAGGAAGTGGGAGGATGTCACCATGGATTTTGTGACCGGACTGAGGCTGAGCCGGAGTTTTGATGCCATCTGGGTTATAGTAGACAGATTGACGAAGACGGCACGTTTCATTCCTATCAGGAAGACGTGGCCGGTGAGCAGATTGGCTGAGGAGTACACTAGACAGATAGTGAGACTCCATGGTGTACCGAGGACGATCGTCTTAGAACGAGACGGACGATTTACCTCGAGATTTTGGCAGAAGATTCAGACTGCCCTGGGGACGAGTTTGCACTTCACGACTGCGTTCCATCCTCAGACAGATGGTCGGTCAGAGAGGACCATTCAAACCCTGGAGGATATGCTGCGAGCTTGTGTGTTGGATTGGGGACAGGTGTGGACGGATCATCTCCCACTTGTTGAGTTCTCCTACAACAACAGCTGGCATGCATCTATTGGGATGGCCCCATATGAGGCACTGTATAGACAGAGATGTCGTACCCCGTTATGCTGGGGTGAGCAGAGCAGTGTAAGTGGTTTAGCACCTGGTCAGATTCAGGATGATATGGCTCGGGTAGCATTGATCAGAGAGTGTATGCTGACTGCGCAGAGCCGTCAGAAGTCTTATGCTGACAAGAGGCGTAAACCTCTAGAGTTCAGGGTTGGAGCCCATGTGTGGCTGAGAGTGTCCCCGACACGAGGTGTTAGGCGTTTCAGCATTAAGGGGAAGTTGAGTCCCCGATATGTCGGACCATTCGAGATTCTGGATCGGGTTGGGAGCGCAGCTTACAGATTAGCCTTGCCTCCAAGATTAGAGGGTGTTCACCCTGTGTTTCACGTGTCTCAGCTGAGGGAGTATATACCAGATCCGAGACACATCGTGAGTTATGAGGATTTGGTGGTTGAGCCGGACCACACGTTTGTAGAGCATCCTATTGCAGTCCTAGAGCGAGGTATGAGACGCCTGCGTTCGAAGGACATCCCTATGTTGAGGATACAGTGGTCGAGACGAGGACCTGAGGAGGCTACATGGGAGACTGAGGATAGTATCCAGAGGAACTATCCAGAGTTCTATGCAGAGATAGGTGCACCAGTAGGATCACCGAGTAGATCTTAGTACTAGCTTGGTGAGTCTTATATGCTTACATGCTTATATGCTATGATGTGATTATTCTCATGCTAGCTTTGATGTGATTATGATCTTATTAGATCTTGTTATGCTAGTATGATTTCTTATTTATAGCTGGAGATGGTTCTTTCCTCCATGCTATTGTGATACGATAGGTTTAGTTGGAGATGGTTCTTTCCTCCATGCTAGTTAAATGGACATAGTAGTATTGGAGATGTACTTCCTCCATGCCTTCTGTTATGGTTATGATACGGCTAGAGATGTGCTTCCTCTATGCCTTGTGATATGTTTATGGTTTGGCTAGAGATGATTTTCCTCTAGGCCCTGGATAATATAGTTTACTGCTGGAGTGATGATTTCCTCCATGCTTACGTTTGAGGCTATAGAGAGTGTACCTCGGCTTCTGAGTCCAAGTGTTTCAGGATCTTGCAAGTTTCGGGACGAAACTTGTTTTTAAGGGGGTGAAATGTGAGAGCCCTTTTCTTTCGGACCGAGATCGGACCATAGCCGAGATTGGCTTTGGCCGAGATTGGCCTTGCTGCACCCGCGGGCACGTATGCGGCCCCTGCGGGTTCCCGCCCCTGCGGCCCTGTGATCCGCCCCTGCGGGTTACGGCGGCTGCAGCCGGTTTTGTTGACCTTGTTGACCCGTGTTTTACCCTTACCTTTACTTCTTCCTTCTCCTTGCTGAGCAAGGGTTTCCCCATTCATTTCCATCCAGTCTTCACGTCCTTCTTGCTTCTCCTTCATCCTCTTTAATCTTGTTCTTGATCTTTCTCTTGAGTTGAAAGAGCTTGTGTGTTGTTGTGGAGGTTGATGATAGTGTGCACGTTTGCTGAGCTTGTGATGCCAGATGAGACAAGGAGTGTGCTCTTATCTTGCCCAGACCAGCTGTAAGGGTGAGCTCCTTGCTTCTTCATCCTTCCTTCCTTTCTTTCTTTCTTGTTCTTCAATCTTTCTCGCTTAGGATTAGATGTATGCTAAGAGTGCTAATGTTGGAATGTGTTTTCATGTGTATGTGTATGAATCTGGAAGAGTATAATCGTGGTTGGATCAAGTGAAGAACCGGAGAGAAGCCGCGAAGTTGCATTCTGCACTGTCGCCGCCCCCGCGGCCAAGAGCCATCGCCCCCGCGGCTACCGTGCCACAGCGCCTGCGTCGTGCCAGCGGCGTGCCTGCGCTTGTCTGCGTTCCATGTCACCGCCCCTGTGGCTTCTTCTTTCCGCGCCTACGGGTGACCCTTCCGCCCCTGCGGTCTTAGTTCACGCAGGTGCGTGTTGTTCCGGAACTACTTATAGTTAAGTAGTTTTCTTTCCTTTCTAGTATGAGGGATCTAGTTTCATGCTAGGTATCGGTTTATGAATAGTATGATATAGATATGCCGGTTACGGCTTTGAGGTTTATGAGTTGGAATTGATCCCTTATGAATCCCTTGGGTCTAGGTGTGACCCTTTGTGTGATAGGATTGTGATATATATATATATATATGTGTGTGTGTGTGTGTGTGTGTGTGTGTGTGTGTGTGTGTGTGTGTGTGTGTGTGTGTGTGTGTGTGTGTGTGCCTTGTATAGGTTGTGTTGTCCTCCAGTTGGAGTGGACGTTTCTGGAATTTGCTCGTAGAGAGATACTTCAGAGTTTGAGGTAAGTCCATAGGACTTACTTAGCTACTGTTCTTATATTGGATGTGTGCTTGAGTGGTGTGTGTTATATGTTTTCTAGCATGTTTCATGTTGGTCACCGACCTATGTTATATTGACCGCCCATTGTAGTGGTTGTGACAACTTTCCCCTTTCATTCCGTAGTGGAGTCTGGGAAGTTCTTTGTATGCTAGTTAGACTTGGTATACGGGAAAGGTACTGATACCACTCCTTACGGTATACGGGAAGGTGCGCTTATACCACTCCAGCTAGCTATTGCACGCAGAGGCGAGGATTATATTCCTCGTGTCACTTATGTTTATATACTGATTTATATACTCTTGTGTGTTTAACGTTATAAAGATAATAAACCGGATAAATGTGTGATATCATGTTGATGTGTTATCGTTTATATGATGTGTGGTTATGCTCTTGCCTATCTTATATTTGTGTATGGTTAGCTAACGGTTTCAAACCGTGTTGTAGATCCTTTGCAGGTTAGGAGAGCTGCAGAGTGATCCGGAGGGGTGATCTGCTGAGGGTTCCGTACACAGGGCGTACTCGTGGGTTTTGGGGTTATTCATATTGTACGGATCTCTGTTTTGATTGTACTCAGCAGTATTGTATAAACCTTTTGATATATATATATATATATATATATATATATATATATATATATATATATATATATATATATCAGTTTTTATGTTTTGTTTTAATCTATCAGTGCCTTGTTGTAAGATTCAGTGAGATTGTTGTCAGGCTAGGGCCAGGATCCATTGTGAGATCCTAGCCCAGTAGCACTCCGAGTCCTACGGATTTGGGGTGTTACACTATTGGGCTAGGATCTCACAATGGATCCTGACCCTAGCCTGACAACAAGTTCACTGGAACTTACAACAAGGCACAAATAGATTAAAACAAAACATAAAATTGATATATATATATATATATATATATATATCAAAAGGTAATACAGAAGTACCGCTGAGTACAAAAGTAAACATAAACTGTACATATGAAATGTCCCATATCCCACGATAATACCCCAGTGTACGTAGCCCTCAGCGGATCGTCACTCTGGATCACTCTGCAGCTCTCCTAACCTGCAAAGGATCTACAACACGGTATAAAACCGTTAGTTAACCATACACATATATTTAGAGATGCATAAGCACAGACACACGTCAGAAATAATAAACACCTCATCATGCTATCACACATTTACCCGGTTAATTATCTTTATAAGGTCCAACACGCAAATCGTATAAATAAGTGTATATAAACATATGTGACAAGAGGAATATAATCCTCGCCTCTGATCGCTACTAGCCAGCTGGTGTGGCTCCGGCACTCCTCCCCGTATACCCTATGGGAGTGATGAAGGAGTCCATCCCGTATAGCAGATCTAGACTAACTACAGAGAACCTCCCAGACTCCCAGGGGGATGAAATGGGAAAGGTTATCACGCGCCCTACAATGGGCAATCAATATACCATAGGTCGGTAATAATCAATAACGCATGCTATCAAGCATATACCACACACCACTCATGCATACATCCAATATAAGGATGGTAGCTAAGTAAATCCTATGGACTTACCTCAACCTCATAAGTAGTCTCAACTATGATCAACTCTCAACCTGGTCCACTCCAATTTGGAGGACAACACTGCCTAGTAACAAGGCATAACAATATATCAAACTCATATCCATCAAAGGGGTCACACCTAGACCCAAGGGATCCATAAGGATCATATTCTAACTCATAAACCTCAAAGCCATAACCGGCATAAATGATATCATGATCACCTCATTTCTATCCTCATACACATACCTAGCATGCCACTAAACCGCTCATACTAGGAAAGGAAAGGATCATACTACTCTAAGTAGATCCTGCACAAAACGCACCTGCGGAATGGAAAGACGCAGGAGCGGAACAAGGCAAACCGCAGGTGCGGCAAGGCTCAGCCTTAGGCGCGGTGACAGTGGCCGCAGGCAACGCAGGCACGACGCAGGTGCTGTGACACGGCTCCCGCAGGGGTGGCGGCTTCCAGGTGCGGGGGCGGCGACAGTGCAGAAAGTGACCCCGCGGTTCCTCTTCGGCTCTTCACGTGATCAATCCACGTCTTCTCCATTCCAAAGCCACATACAACCATATACATACACAATCTAACATCAACATACACCTATACATGCATCTAATCATAAGCTAAGGAGGAAGAACAAGAAAGAAAGAAAGGAAGGAAGGAGAAACAAGGAGCTCACCTCTATTGTTGTGATCACCCAAGGGAAGAACAGAACACACTCTCAGCTGGTATCACAAGCTCAGCAACCAAGCACAACATCAAGCTCTACCAAAGTCACACATAAACTCTATCAAACTCCAAGAAAAACTCAAGCAAGATCAAGAAGGAGGAAGGGAAAAGCAAGAAGGACGTAAGGAAGCTGGGGAAAGGAAGTGAGATGAAACCCTTGCTCAGCAAGGTAAGAAGAAGGTAGGGAAAAGAAGAGTAAAGCACGAGTCAAAGAGTCAACAAAGCCGGTTGCAGCCGTAGGAAACCGCAAGGGCGGAAATTCCTGGGCGCAGGGGGGAATCACTACACTAGCCGCAGGGGCGGCTAAGGCCAAACTGGCTCCAAAGGCTAAGGCTCTTACAATATACGGGTTGGGCCGGGTTGGCCCGTGGGCCAAAACATATACACATACCCATCCCATCAAGAAACGGGCCGGGCCGGGCCAGACCCGACTGGGCCAAACTAGCTACCCGTACCCGTGTTTTTTACCGGACGGGAGGGCGGGTTGGACGGGCCGGCCCGGATTTGTGCAGGTCTACTCTCCTTCACATCTACTATATATAATACTAAAGTAGAAGGGACTTATGCCACTTGTCATCTCCACATTAAGACACCTCGATTTTTTTCCACTTGGCGTTCTCACATTACGATACCTCAATTTTGTCCACGTGTATTCATATTACGCCACCTCATTATTTTCAATTTATTTTTTTTATGTGAGATTGTGTCCATATTAATGAAGAGATTAATATACATTAGTTCATAAAATAAGATAACCTAATATTATACATTTGGAAAGAGAATAATAAAATAACCGAAGTTAAATAATTCAATATTAAATAGCATGTACAAAAGATAGAAATTTTGAAAAATCATTGTATATATATTCAATATAAATTGCAGTTAGTTATCTATCTATTTAACATGAGATGATAAAATCAACATAATCTTTTTTTACTTTTGCATTCAAAAAATTATTTTTAAAAGAAATAATTTAGTATTACTGATGTTAATACAGTAGCTTAGATCATATCCCATGCATTGAACGGGAATTACGCTAGTTCATTCTATAGTTATAGGCAAGTTCGAGCGTCAACCTCAAAAATATTACTCCTTCCGTTTACAAATAATTGTCGTTTTACCATTTTTCACACTTAAAAAAGCTATATTTATACAATTATATTCCTAATCATTGTTTTACTTTTTGTTTTATTGACAAACACAACTAATCAAGTACTAATAATTAGAAAGGTAAATGTATAAAGTAAATATTAAAATAATTAGAATAATAATTATTTTAAATAAAAAAAGGACAATTTTTTTTTAAACGGATAGAGTATTATCTTTAAACATGAATCTAGAAAAATCCCTAAAAACATCTTGTCAGAATCAATCATATCATACTGACCAATCACACGTGGGATTAAAATTAGTTTTACCAAAAACAATTACAAACAGGCACAATTCTACACTAACAATAGTATTTTATTTATTTATCCATCAACTAAAGTGTACGGTATCTCGAACATTAAAACAATAATAATGTTAAAGAATTATTGTGTGTGAGTACTTTGTTGTCAATTATAGCTAGCAACTTTGTTGTCATCACTTCCACTTTCAATAAAATTTCTGCTTTATTTTGTGAATTCCTTGGAAGTTTCTGCGTAGTCCTTATACCTAACGAGGGCTTAAACTAATCCTGCTTGGTACGATGCGTAGGTAAAGCATAAATATAAAATAAAGCAACAAAGTAGGAATTTATTTATTGAGGTAAATGGTATTTATAATCAACAAAGAGACACAACTTGAACTCCCCAAAGGATAATAATCGAAATAAATTAAGTAAATTTATTTCCACACATGAATCCTAATTAAAATTCAGAAATGAATATATTATACATTCAATCGATCAAATATTACGAAATATTAGACGTATAACACATTAACGGCGTCTGTTGAGAGCAGCATAGGTGATAGACCGGAGCTCGGGAACCTCGGTAGTTCCTCGTCTGTTGGAGCTCTTTACGACGTCGTACCATCCGTGCTTGCAGGGTATGTGGAGATTCGGGTCGGGGCAGTAAACGGGCTTCGGCTTTGAGAAGAACCTCTCACACTCATAAGGAGAGCGCTGGTTGGGAAGACCCGATATACAGTTCCTGCTGACGTCTAGCTTACGTCTATGATATAAATTCCAACAGTGAGGCCCGCCCAGGCCCGTGAAGTAGTTATCTTTGAGGGTGAGTTTAGTCAAATGAGGCAGCTGGCAAACGAAATCGGGTATTATGCCTTCTAGAAGGTTGGAAGCAAGGTTAAGGATCTGGATCTTCTCCATGCATCCGAATGAGGCCGGGATCGGCCCGGTTAGCTTGTTTACGCTGGCGTCGAAAATCTGGGCCCGCTTTAGAAGCCCGATTTCCCACGGGAGACAACCGGAGAGGTTGTTTTTAAGGAACAGAACCTCGAGAAGGGTTCCGTTAGCAAGCCCGATTGAGCCCGGTATCGGCCCGGTGAGTCCGTTGTTGGCGAACGTAAGGTAGAGTACTCGGGTACGGCCGAGATCGGCGGGGAGTTGTTGGCCGAAGCGGTTATTGTTAATAAAGAGAACATCGACGTCGAGAGAGAACGCCTGCGTCGGAACTGAACCGGTGAAGCTGTTGAACCGGAGGTCAAGGAACGTAAGGCGGTTGGCCCGGAGTACGGATTCCGGGAAGCTCCCGGAGAATCGGTTATTACTCAGGTCAAGCTCGAAGAGGAAAGGGAGGTTGGTCGGGCCGAGGTTAGCGGGGACCACTCCATGAAAACGGTTAGAGTTGGCGTGAAAGATAGACACGTCGACAAGCCGGTCAATGAAGCCGGCTAGCGGTGCCTTGAGATTGAAGCCGTTGAACTGAACGTCCGACACCGCCTTCTCCTTAAAGCTCGGGATGACGGCGCACCTGAAGCCTTTGTATTTGTTACAAACGTCCGGGCCCACCCATGTATGAGTGATCTTCTTAGGGTCGTTGGTCGGGTCTTCACAGATCTTGGCCTTGAGTTCTTGGATTACGAAGTAGGCCATCTCGATTCTCGGGCTTTCGAACATCTGGGGTGGAGGTGGACATGGTTGCGGTGTTCTGTCTCCGACGCCGAGACCAATGCTGATTTCCCCACCGCCGCCACCTCCTCCTCCTATGTCGATTCCTAAGGATGCAACTTGGTAGATGATAGAGGATAATAGGATAGTTGTAAAGTAGTAGTGAGAAGTGGTGCCCATTTTAGATGTGCATTGGATTTTGGGTTCGTTTGTTGGATTAATATATAAACATACTGTTACCTACGATGTATATAAAAATGGGCAAAGATATATTAAAAGATGACTTGAGAAAATGGGAGGTTGGGGCTACGGTGTCGGTGAAATGAAATCATAGGTCGAATAGTGATATTAGATCATTGGTTGATTAAATTTCCATTATGAAATAATTGCACATTCTCATTGAAGAGTTGGAGAAAATTTTAACGAGTGTGTTTGGTTGAGTTAATTTATGTGGTTTATCAAACTTGAGAATGAATATTATGGATCTTTTTTTAGACCCATATTAATAGATTACGAGAATATGTTTTCATTGTTAGCTAGATTTTATATGCATTTAGTATTGGTTTAGGTTTAGATATGAATGAAATAAGTAACTTTGAATATGTGCATATATTGTCAATTGAATGTATGATTTTCCCTTGTGTTGTCTTGTCTATATAGGTGTTAATGAAGTACTCAGGGGCTTATAAAATGACAAATCACGTTTTCGGTAAAACAAAAATAGGAGGATTCATAATAAATTAGAATTACAAGTATTCATTTTAAAGATATTTTGAAGTTCTACGCGTACAACATAATCCTTAATCATGACCTTCAAAATTGTCCAAATAAAAATAAAAGAGCAGGCCAAGCAAAGTGAGCACCAATACGTGAAATGTCTCAAACCATTATTTTCATAAAACGTTGTATGTGAATATCACAAATATCAACCAACACTCAAATGTAGGAAGTTATCAAAAATCGTCTAACGCCACCTATGGGTCCATTCTAAATAAAATTACAACCCTATAATATTTTGAAATTATCCTACTTATATGGTCCACTAGTAATCCAAAGTCGCAATTAAAAGAGATTATAATAGAAATGAGAAATTTTATTTTGGGAACAAGATTGTACGGTTCCTTCTTGGGATCACACACACGTCCTTTTGACTTCAACACCGGCTAAGGCATACAATTACATACTTGTGTGAAATTGGCCATAACCTGTGTGGAAACAATAGGCGGGAGCAACTTGATATCTTGATGACTCTTTCTTACTTCTCCACCATGGTTATACTCCATCTCTTTGGTCCTTAGTTGTATGAATGTCCTATGGTGCTCTCGACTTCAAGGAAGGTTGAATAATTATACCTCGGCGTCCTATGTAAATATGCATCAAAATGCAGTATTTTTAGCCTCAAACACCCAAAATACAAAAGAAACCGAAGTAAACACCATACATGCAATATGAATGCTTTTTAGCACTAAATGAATGCAAATCTACTATATATGAGCATGCATATGCATGAACTCATCTAAACTACTGCATGAATAAATGACATTAATATCGCTCCATGGGCCTCAAAAAATCAAACCAACGGGCCATGGTAGAGGATGAGCCGATTAATGAATCTCGCTCCTAGGCATTTTTGGACATCTTTTCGCCGGATTCAGACTTTCGTACGACCTGCAAAGTTGTAGCTCTTCGAAAGTAGCAGTATTGTGTTTTCCTAATCAACCACAATAACTAGAATATTGATTTTATTGATATGTACGTAAATAACCTAAAACTGAAACAAATCCCCTAAATTTATTAAAAAAACTCTAATATTCAGATCAACCAAAATAATTATTTTATTAGTTCAAACATTTTTATATTATTAGTTTATATATTATTTTGAACTTATATAAAATAATTTAAAAATATATAAACCATTCGTACAATATGTTTGGACTAAAAACAAAAAGTTAAAAAAAAAGAAGAACTGATTAAAAATAAATTAATGACTATTTGATACATTAAGGATGAATAAGAAAAATAGATGTAAATGATGTTATTTTTTAGAGGAAGATGGGAATGTAGGGGAAAAAATCTTTAATATAACCCACCATAATCTACCAGAATACTAGAAGTATAAGATTAAAGTTAAAGTTTTTATTGAGATTAAACCACCTTTTTCATATTGTTTTATCATCATCTACTGCATCAAAATAAAAATAAAAAGTTTTTTCTTTTTCTTTTGGTACCCTCAAACCTTGAACTTTTTCTCTTGGTATCCACCAAATTTTAAAATTTCTGTTGATACCTCGTGATTTTATTTGTTTTCTCTTTATACCCATTCTTAATATATTACATTAAAAATTTATTTTAAAATAATAAAAAATCAAAAAAATAAATTTAAAACTAATTATGACCTCATTAAATTAAAAACTAATAAATACATAATAGAATTAGTTTTCATACATAATTTTATTTTTTAATTAAAAATTTTTTAACATTTTTTAAGGATCTAGAAGTTAAAAAATATAGTAAGTTTTTATTTATTTTTGAATTTAGTTTTATATAAATTATTGTAATTTGAAATTTATAAAAAAAAATTTTTAAAAATTCAGAGTATGAAAAAGTATATTAAAATATAAAATTTTAATATTAAAAAATTAAAAATTAAAAATTATTTTCGAATTAAAATAAATTATAGAAAATTAACTTAAAATATATATTTACTTACATTTCTACAATCTTAAAAAAATATAATTTTTTATTTATTTTATTTTAATTCAAAATTTAAAATTATCTTTAATTTAATTTACATTCTTTTTTTTATTTTATTTAAAAATTTTAATAAAAATTCTTCTATTAGTTAAAATTTAATGAGATTATAATTAATTTTAAATTTATTTTTTATTTTTTTAATTATGTTATAATAGTTTATAATATAATATATTAAAAATAGGTATAAAGAAAAAATAAATGAAATCACGGTAGTACAAAACTTTTTTTAAAAATTTTAAGATTAAAAGTCCCAGCGTTTGATTTTGATCTATCTTTATTCTTTATGAATGGCAGCCTAAATTGTCCCGGTCAACACAGTCAAATTTAGCCGAATCAAAATCCTTTGTTACTGAATTGAGTAGCCTCTAAGTATGACCCAAATGACACATTTCATTTCGTATTAAAAAAAGAAGAAGTAAAGTATGCAGCCCTGTTGCCTGTTGGCTATATATTGTCAGATAAGGATGAAACAAGAATACTTGATCAACTTTAGGTATACCTTCCGCTCAATAATTATTAAGAAAATATATTCAAATTGCTTTGCTAGAGTATGATTACCTAATACCATTACCATATTAGCCAGCCAGAGTGGTATTATTTCCCGATTAAGATTTTCTGTAATACCGTTATATGTATCTCTTTCGTGATTGAATGAAGCTAAATAAATAAGATTAAAATATTAGTGCTTTACGAGAAAAATAATAAATAATATGAAATTCACCAATCACGTGAAGGGCATACAAAGAATATAAATATGAGTGATATAGAATATATTCACTGCTTATTTGCATGTTTACGACCACTTCTAAATCTATGCATCGTATCGCCCATTTTATTAATTAGTGATAGACTCATAGGGCTTTGGAATGCTAAAATTTAATGTAACAAATTAACTTTTTTGTGGTAAAAGGTTATTCAAAGTTTAATAAGCTATATAATAAACAATTTTCCATCTGTAAATTATGGTATTAGACTCTAATTACTCGTTACTAGAGGTAAAATGAAAATGAAATAAAAATAGAAATGGTTATATTATTTTTATTCATTAAAATATCTTTAATATTTCACTTTAGTCTTTAAAAAAATATATTTTTTAAAAAATTTAGTAATTGTTATTTTTAAAAACTATTCTTAATAATTTCAACAAAACTAAAGTATTTATTTCAATAAAAGTTGTGTGACAATTTATGCAACGAAACTAAAGTATTATATTAAATATGATCATTCGTGAGCACCAACATATTACGTTGAAAAGTTATAAACGTGAATTCCGCGCACGTTTAAATTCATAGACACGAATGTTCATGCACGTGTCCCATATACGACACTATTTATTGACTATTGTAACATGCTCCTGTCATTTTTATCATTATATATGTTGCATGAGTACTTTAATACCTTCCTTCTACATTTTTATGAGTTTCCGAAGCACACAATGTAACGTCGGTCGATCGACCACACCCTTGGATGTCGATCGACCGGATTCTTTTTCTTCGATTAATAAAGTTTCGAGTATTATTCAGGTATGTGTGGCTAATTCTCATAATTTATATGGTCTAGAGAAGCCGACTGATTATCTATGATCTTGATTTGATTTTATGAATGTTGGATGTATGTCTATGAGAGTTATGGTAGTGTTTGGATTGTTCATTGCAAAATACAAGAGCTAGTTTGGAATATTTCTTTGTTATATGCTCTTTAAGGTATTTTGGACAAAATGTAAGAACCGAGTAACTCATGCCTCCATACTTCGTTTGATGTAAATAATAATCATTGTCTTTGTTATGTGACAAACTGATAATCAACGGAGGTGACATCCGTCGATGTATGCCAAACAACCTCTTAAACACGTGACAATCAAATGAATTTTTCTCCCGCATAATATGACCTACATTCAATCGTGGAATTATCAATTGAGATCGAGATCTATTCATATGCATGTTGTGATTATATCGATCTTGGAATTGCTTTATTGCTTGATATATTGATCTTTATTCTCATAATCCTATTCTCCAATTCTCCGATTATGGTTCCTATAAATACACTTTTTTCCCTCTCTCCCTTATTGCTAATGTTTTACTTGTGTTTTTTAGTCGAGGCCTATCAACAGGAGTATTGTTGGCTAATCGACCGTTCTATGAAACTTGCTTTCTTTTGCTTCTGCTTTCGTAATTGATTAATTGTGAAGTCTTTGTCTTTGCCCGATTGATGGGAACTTTGTTGACCGCTCTGCCAGTGCTTGTTTCGTCTTGCTTTCATTTTGTTTTGGTATTATGAAATTACTTTAGTCTTATTGTTCTTTTGTTTCATAATTAATCTGTCAAATTAAAACAACGCCTTTTTTGTGTACGATCCTGGCGCCCTATAATACAATGGGTCTTGTAATTTCTAACATCGTTCTCCTAGGTTTTATTATCAAACCCTATCTATAATCTTAAAGATAAAATGTTCGGATAGACATGCTATAAGATAGCCTAAAAAATAAAAAAGAGAAAATTATCTTCCAAAACTCGAAAGTGTGTGGGACCAAGTGCCCATCTTGTGGGACCGTTCGGCCGATCATCTCGCAATAAACCAAAATCGAAACGCATCGTTTTGGAGATATGGTCAATAGCTTGGACAAGGGGTGGAAGTCCGCTGATTGATGTTGTGTGGTTGGACGATTGCTTCCTGAACCTTGAGCATAATTTTGTACATCACTTTCGGATTTCAATCAATTCCGTCATGCCCTCGACTTCGTTGACCACAAGGAGAACCTTAGTGTTTTCAAGACATTATCCCGTATATAACTTCATTTTAGGTCCGAAAAGGCCTTCGATACCTACAATATCATTGACGCATAAGTAATTCTCCAAAACACAATAAGGAAGGAAATCTACAAAAAAAATACATTGCAAATATACACTAAATGATCAAGAGATGCATAGAAATGAGGGTATAACAAGATGTTGGCTTTGAGCGCTTGGTCATTGAAGGATCTCGAGGAGAATAGCGAATCTATCAGTACTAATGATGAATCTTCCTTAGCGGCGTCCTCAACAACCACTGCTTGGACCACCCGACATTCTTCAACAATTTGATGGAGTTTTCTTTTGGAAGAAGACAAAGCTGTAGGCAAAGGGTGAAGAAAGACGCTAAAACTAAAGTCCGGGTACGGATAATTTGAAATTTATATTTCTCAAAACTGGTATGTACAAATCCCTATGTAAAGAAAGTAGTTTCTAATTATTGGTACTAATAAGTAATGAATTCGTTCAAACAATATACATTATCAGTTCTAAACTTTAAATTTGAGCTTATAATTTTTTTTAAAAAAACGTATAAACTTACAAATAATTGGAATAATAGAAAAAAAATATTTGAACAAATTGTACAAAACTTGAACTTCAAAAGTATCCATCGAAAAAATAAAGTAAAATAAATTTGACATGTGTCAATCCGACAACACTCCGTACCTCCATCTTTACCGTAAAATTATGCCGATAACTAGTGAATTAAGATAAAATGAGAGGATATTTTCCATAGGAGCTAAACCAATACGAAAACTTAACTTACCGACTGTTAGAGACGCCGGATTTATATCGGGGAGTTAGTCTTCATGGGATGACACGCTTGCAGTTTCTTCCTTTCCTTTCCATGATATATAGGGTTCATGCCTTGCTTACCAAAAAAGAGACGCCCGGATTTTCTTTATACGTGCTCAAACATTAGAAATGATATTTTCTAGTAGGGGTGGGAACAAATCCTACCAATTCCGGTCCCGTCGCGATCCCGGCGGGATTTCATTCAAAATTAGAAATTTCGTCCCGACAAAAACTATCTAGGACGGGATATGAGTCTTAACTTCTTCATCCCGCTAGGCCTGTCCTGAACTCTTCCCGCCAAAAACTATCCGGGACGGGATATAGGCCTTAACTTCTTCATCCCGCTAGGCCCGTCCCGAACCCGTATAAAATAACATTTTAATTTAAAATAATAAATATAGATAATATCTCTAAACATTAGTGATATATTTATATAGTTATTAAATAGTTATGCTTATATATTTCAAAAAGTAAACAATGTTGATCAACCCGTCAAAATTAACAAATCACCCAAATTGTCCAAATTCATTTAAATATGTTTTATTATGAATATGTGAAAACTTTAATGAAAAATGTAATATGTTATTATGGATATTTGAAAACTTTAATGTTTTTTTATTTTAAGTACGATATAATTTTTGTAGATAAAGCGTAAAATTTAAACAAAGTAAATAAATTAATGTGAAAGCGGGATTGTACATATCTCATCCCGATTCCAGAATAGGACTTGGCGGGATTCAATCTAAAATACCCAAGGTCCGTCCTGATCCCGTCCGATTAAAAATAACCGAGCCGGGACTGGGATGACCTCAATCCTGTCCCGTGCCCACCCCTATCTTTCCCACCCCTATCTTTCTACTAAGGATATTTTGATTCTTTTCATTTTTAACAATAAATACATGGATTGAACTTACCTATTTATAGTTAGACAGAAGAAAAAGCCATAGTTTTAGAATTTCTTAATTCACCAGCTCTTTCATTTTTGATTGAAGTCTTCAAGTGTATTCGCTAAGGCTCCATTGAAATGAGTGAATTTTTTAAGTTGCCTCTTAGGAATTTTTTTATAAAATTTTCAGAAAGATTGAATAGCCCTATCAGAAGTTATATTCCAGCTTCCTACAATTACTTGTAGAGGACCAACATAGCTCTCCTTGAAGGCTTCCCTATAGTATAGCTTCATTTAGAAGAGTTGGACTAAACAACAAAATTTACATAAAAGCAACATAAAAGGCTGTATATGATACCCATTACATGTAAACATCAACTATGTACCTATTGTAGCTTTGTTATGTTGTTTCTACCGGAGGGTATGCCCGAATTCCACCTACATAAGTCGCTTCAACTGATGCCGATGCTTCTGCCTTAAACTCCTCCCATGAATCAGCTGAGAGCACCACAAAATCTGCCCATTTTCCGGGCGACAATGATCCTAGTTCTTTCTCAAGAAAGCATGCTTCAGCAGCTGAGATTGTGTGCCTGAGAGTTCCACGAGATCAAAACCAATCAACCGCCTGTTGCCATTTCTCATTACAAGTCTATTAAAAGCTCTATATGACTCTGAAGAAACAGCCTTATCTAGTGTTCGGTAAAAGGAGAGTCATAATCTATTCCAAGATATTACTCATTCCAAATGATAAACCACATTATATGTATATTTATAATACATATATTATACTTAATCATTTGATTTAACAAAATTTAAAATAAATTTGTTACCTATAAAAATATTTACCCATCAAGTAATTGAATTATCTTTTGATTATTTTGTAGAGAACAAAATAGGTCTTACAAAAACTATTAATTTTAAATAAGCAACTACAGTAAGAGTATTCGGTCAAGAATCAAGATGGTGTAATATATCACAAATTACAAAAGTGATAAAAACAACAAAGTGGTCCAATTCGACAAAACAGATTATATTAGGTGGTTTTATTTAAAAATTGGCATTTAGTAAAAAAAAAAAGTATTATAAAAGGTGATTTTTCTGAAAAACTCTTTATTTTTAGCAAACAGAGCACATATGATTCCTCGTTCATGAATCTTTCATTCCACATCGTACCAAATACCAAGTATCAGGAATGACTTATTACAATTCTTTATAACAATCTGATTCTTGATTCCAACTTCATTCCTACAACCATACACAACATGCGAACATCCCCAATACAACTGTAAAACAGGATAACTCCTCGTGTCTTTTCCGTGATCCTAATAAACAATATGCAAACATGACTTTATGCTAGAGTTTAGATCACACTAGTTTTTAAACTACTATCCTTACGCCTCCATTCCTTTCGGTCAAATGTCCATCTATTTCTCCTCTTTTTTCCCAAAGGCTTATTGCACCTAAGTAGACCTTAATTTTGTTAGCTCGTCACTCCTAGATGCTACTAAAACTGTTCTTAACCTCCTCCTGAAAGATCATAACGAGCATATACAGTTTTTGGTTTTCAAGAGTCGAGAAACATGCTTCCTAGACTTATATTGCTATTATCTCATGGCAGTACTGTTTATTAGGCGCAAGCTAATTTTATTGAAATGCATAACACAAACATGCAAGTGAGGTTGATAATTAATGAAGGAGCAGCACACAAATTGGGATTATGAAAATCTTACGCTTTTAATGCATCTTCAAGTGGGAGGCGTTCTGATTGAATCCAAGGGGTGTGCCACGAAAGAGGAACTCTTTTCACAGCTGCCTTGACAGTGCACAGGGGATCTAAATCTACCACCTGCAAATCATTTTTGGAAGCAATGAGTTAACTCTTTTGGAAATTTGTGCTAAGACTTGGTGCAAAAGCGAGTAAGTAATCCTCACAGGCCAATCAGAGCCAAATGCCAACTTGGCATTTCCGGTTGCTAGTGAACCAAAAAGGTAAGATCCTTGCTCAGCTCGATCTTTCCCGAGTTTCTTTATTGCAGAATCAGCATCATACAGCAATTGTGCTGGCTGCTCAGTTTTACAACCATATTAAGCAAATAATTGATAGAAACTTTCTATTATTGAACTATGAGCTGCAAAACCTGCACTGAAGCAACAATTCCATGTTTCCCAAACTGTGTAGCAACACCATCAGCCAAATGTTGGGCATGTTCAATCTGAAGAAATGCAAACCATCAAGGAAACAACAAAAAATCGATAAGACGTGATTCAAGAGGATTACTATAACAAAGATAATCTACAAGCATTGACTTTGTATCTGACATTAAGAAAACAAACGTGCTAGTGCTACCATGAGGGGTTTATTCCTGTATTGAAAGTACTTACTTTCAAAAAATTTCAAAAAATCAACTGAAAACTGATAATGTAGGATGTGAATAATAAATAATAGTTTGACTTTCCGTAAGGAGTTCAAAGTTTAAGGTTTTAAATAAAATTAAAAAAAATCATAGTTTCAACTCGCAGACCCTCCAAAGTGTATCATCCAGCCGAACTTTACAAAAATTGTAAAAAACAAAATCCCTCATTTTAAGAGATCCATTTCGAGACCAAAATCATTGGTCAAATTCAACCATTAAGGGTTCAATTGACCTCTACAATATAAGAACTATGTGTTTGAAGCTAAATTTACTGCAAATAATCTATGATCAATACTTTCTTCATATTTAAGATCATCCTTCTTTACAGTTTATATACTGAATTTAATTTTGAAATTTGAATTGTTTTTGTTGAAGCTGATGGTTGAATCATGTCTAAAAAGCATGAATTGATGTTAGATTGAATTAGATTTAATACAACGATTGCATAAAAATGATCTGTTTCCATTCAAATTACTGCAAAAATGTGTATGAACTGCAAATAGTGGGAGCAACAGTGGAATGTCCCATCCCAACTTGAGACTACAACCTGGGAACCCCACTCCCACATCCAGACTCAAGGTGGCCCCACCTTGAGACCTAACATGGAAATGGGTGTTCCAAGGTAGCTCCCAATGTGAAGCATTGTATATTACCGGTTTCTTTAGGTTAAGTTTTCCTTCAAATTTGTCCGGCAAAAATAGGTTTTTGTATATTGAAGCATTGTTGCTGTAATCCTTACGCTTAAAAGTTTTTGTCAGTTGATTTGTAATTGAATGTAGCTTTGCGGGTGTGACCTTAGTTTCTACTCAAACAGGATTATGTTTGCAGTTAGTGTAGTGAGTGAATATAGAACTAGGAATGAACAATTGACAGAAACTGAATGTCACTCAGTTTAAGGCAGAATAAGTGAATAAGACAGAAATTTTCTGAGTATTCAATGTTCTTCTTTGAGGCCTCAAATCTTGCATGACAAAAATAATAAAAAATACAGCTTAAACCCTATCTTCAGGAAGTACTGGAATAATTATAAATGCTACAACAATGTACCGACACACGAAAACTTATGGTAACAGTTTTTTTTATCTATCTAGCATACATTCTGTTATTTTCATGACTATGACCCAATGTACAACTCTACATCATCAGAGAATTAGTAGAATTAGCATAAAAATACATGACTTTGGAGCACGATAAGCACAATATCACGAAATTAGCACCACCAGCTAGAAATGTCTCAAGGATATGGATGCCATGTAAAATTTCATTCAATTGCTGAACAAATTATAATATTCAGTCAAAAATGAGATACTAGTCATATTATTTAAATCATAATCATGTTATATGTCAGATGTGAGAGTACCTCACTGTAATTTTTTACCCAAGGGTCAAATATATATTATCAATTACCAGTGACTGGAGTACTTACCCTAAATCTTCTATCCTTTAACCCATTTTCAGCAGCAACTGCTTTATACATATCCAAGATTATATCATTTGCTCTATCACCAATAGCATGAATAGCAACCTGCAATTGAAATGGATTTCATTGTTCAAATTTTAAAGATAAAAAGTAAAGCACCATAATTACATACTTATGAAGTAAGTGTTTCAAAGGAGCACCTGAAGCCCATGCTTATCTGCCCATGATGTCATGTTTGACAAGCTTTCAATGTCTGTTACTTGGAGCCCATAGTTCTCTGGATCATCAGCATATGCCTAAATAAAAACATCGAGCACCCAACATTGTATCATTGGGCAATGCACAAGATACTGCAACATGTATGGGCTAAAGCTTTTAAGTATTATATCGAGTATCATTTGAACTCAAAAATGAAAAGTGGTTATTCAAGATGTTTCAATTACATCAGTTTTCCACATTTCTTTTTTTTAATCTTTTAGGGGTAGGCTGAATCTAGCATCTCAGAGATGGATCAAAAGGACAATCTCGAGCTAGCAAGCCCTCGGCATGTTTTCAGTTATTAGTACTTCATAAATCATGATTGCAATTGTCAAGCTCACCTCATAAAATAGCGCACTTTTTGAGCCCAAGGAACCGTCAAAAAAGGCCTTGACACCACCCAAATAAATCCACGGGCTAAGGGCATGACCATTCTCCTTAATAAGATCCTAGTTATGAAGAAGAAAAAGATCTCATAAGAGATAGCAGAGAAGATAAACATGATGATTGGCTTGCAGTGGTCATTATGTAAGGCAAGGACCAATACCAGAATCAACAAAATATCCAGACTACTTTATAAAAGGGACAAAAACAGAACTCTGGAAAGAAAAAAAAAAACAGTCCATCGGTAAACATCTGTAACAATACATACAACTTTAATTAAACATCTGTAATCTTTCTCCAAAGTTCAGCAACTTCAGTTGACGAATATATGTTCAAAGATCCATTTGTAACTTTCTCCAAAGTTCAAAGTCCAGCATATAGATGAAATTTACTCATTGCACAACTTTAATTAAAGGTAAATTTTAACAAGCTCTGTAACAATACATACAACCATCCGTGACCATGTCTTCATCGGAAAGAATAGGCAAACCCTAATCATCATACTTCCTGAAGAATCAGCCCATCGGTAAACATCTGCGAAGTTCATAACAAGAGAAACAAACATTTTAAAATAGATCTCATTTGCTAATTTTATGAAATGTGAAAAGAAATGGTTCAATCACTGAATTTGTAGAGCATTTCCTTAGCAGTTAAAACTGGAAAGAAGTTGACAAGATATAATACAAAGAATATTAAGATCAAATTTTCTATCCAAAAACAGTGATCCATTAGACTGCATATGTACCCGAAAGATCAGCATGGGAAAATCAATGACCAATGCAGTAGTACATCAATGTTTTCGTGGGTCGGATGCAGTCAGTCAATGTGTAAGCATCATTTCAGTGATTGGTTTCAAATTTCAATTTAATGTTCTTACACTTCGACATTAGCTTAGTGTTTTAGAGCCAAGACCTGCAAAATCATTCCAGGAGTCCTCCACAGATGAACCGGGAAAGTATCTCCCAACATCAATGACAGTTGTTACACCTTTTGTCAAAGCATAACTGCTTGCCCTTAATAATGCTTCCTGTCTATCACCCACAGAGACCTCTGGACTGCTGATAAGCTTCATTGCCGAATCAATCAACAAACCAGTAGGTTCTGCATTCAATAGATAAAGGGGTAAATATGTTTCCATATAATGCAAGAAAGAACAGGTATTGCAATAAGTTAATCGTGACAAACCTGAAACTCAAGCAAAGAAATAAAAAAATACATATGGGTAAAATCCATCTATGGTCTTTGGGAAACTTGCAAACAATCTCTGAACTTTGGTAGTGTCAATTAAAATTCCTGAACTGTGGGAGTTGGACCACTCGACAGCAAATCTCATTATTCAAGGACATCAATGGGCTAAAGAATAAAATTTGAGGATTTGTTTCTAAATGTTTTGATTCTTTCAAAGTTCAATGACCATGGATGGGCTACATAAAACTCATCTATGTGTATTGAACTTTGGAAAAAGTTACAAATACAAACAATTGACCATTTAAAAATTGATGCTAAATCTGGACTCCAGTGTCTCTTTGCTAGATTAAATATGACATAAAAATTGAACGGGTAATTTGAAATGCAAGCCAAATTTATTCATTGGGATCAAGACATACCAATAAACAAAAGCATGACAATGACTGGAATAGCACAATGGGGTGCATACTTTTTCTCTGTCAGAGTTTCTCTTAGTCAAGATGTCTACATTTGAAAAATCCTATATATTCATAAAAAAGGAAATATATATGCTAAACATAAAGATACTGTGTAGAGGACATAAGTAACCTTTAACCCTTTAGTGGGTTATATGAGATCACAATTCAAGAAAATTATTAAAGAGGGAGACCAACTCGGATGGAAGATAGAGCATTAAAAGTTCAGGTTGCATCATCATTTCCATGGGCAAAGAATCAATGTTAAGCAAAATGATTCAATGAAATGGGAGTGCATTCCAACTTAATTACTTGATCCTGACTAGCAGCAGAAAAAAGTCTACCACCATAATGGTAAGTTGTAGAAACATATGCAAAAGGAGATTTCCACATTGACTTTTCTCAACATATTGAAATATAGGATCAGTTAAGACATCCATCTTGCCTTTTATTTCTTTTCATCGAAACAGAAACTCCAGTATTTTCAGGCAAATCGGTTCACATGCAGGAAGGAGGTAAGAAATTCTAGATTACGTCAATATTGGTGAGTCTACCACTCTTATGGTACAAGTTAATTGTTTATTCTTAAGGAATAAGAGGGTTGAACGTGTACCTCCACTTGATGTTCTCACTATGCTCCCACCATCTGGATCTTTAGTGTCACGGGTGACCCCAGCCATCTTCATTGCTAATGAATTAGCCAAGCCCATGTGACCATCCATTCGAATTAACCAGACCTGCAAGAGTGCTTTTATGATTATATATCAAGCCAACCATAGTACTTTGTACAGCAAAAGCAAATTCACAATCTACGTTTATGTGATTGTGTGAATTTATACAGGGTTTTGATGTGTAAAATCATCAATCCAGGATGCCTCTGGCAATTCTCCTCCCCATAGATCATTGCTCCATCCACCACCTAGAATCCATGACCCCTGTTTCTTATCTGCAAATTCTCAACCAGAACACCAGTGGGGATAGCTGAGTGATTATGCTCTAAGAATTGTTTATATCAATCAAATCCTTCACTTCAAAACAGAAGAGTTCAACACCTACAACCATATAGCAGGCCAAAGTGTCATAAAAATTGAAGTCTTATACAAGGGTGAACATCTAAAAATACAATCTATATCATCAGTTTGCAAGTAAACTATATAATTCTGAATGGACTGAGTTGGCTAGTTCACATCTCATGAATTAACAAAATTAAAATACATTCGGTTATGAATAGCTATCCTCTAGAAGCAAGTGCATGTAACTTTAAAATGCAGGAATGTTATAGAAACTTACTTCCAACTGCTGATTTGATTATTCCGATAAATTCCTCTTTTGAACCAACACCATGGAGTTGCACTTGTCCCATCTGTTTCAGATTGGCAAATTAAGCACTAAGCATATTTCAGGAAGATCTACAAAAATTTGTCTACTCTGTAGCATTACAATAGATGCTGTGTAAACAAAATACACAAGACGGCATTTCTTTCTCAATAGAAGGGGTGAAATGGACTGCTTGATGGCACTATAACACAATAAACTACTATAAAGAAAATATGGGTTGTGTCACCTGCAGGCCTCCAGAAAGGAAGTGTACATGGGAGTCAATAAAACCAGGAACAACAATTTTTCCATGAAGATCCAATTTCATGGTTCCGTATCCCTCCAACTCCTACAATAATGAAAGCCAGAAGATATCAGATACTTATAACAGTACCAACAAGTTTCAAAACCATTACTTCTTAAGAGCTTATTTGTCATAGTAAACATTAAACCAATTTTTGCATTAGTGAGATCAACTTAACCATCCTCAAGATCATCAACAACTGCCACATGGATGTTACCTATCTAATGCTCACACAAAATACTTGCTACCTCAATGTGTGGTAACTTTGAAGGTGACTAAAGCTCAAACAAACCCAATAACCAAACCATTATAAAACCCAAAGAATCAGACCCTAGAGACAGTCAAGCCAGCAAATCAATCAACTTGAAGACTTTGAGAGCATGCATGCATAAATTTGTCTAAAAATTGTACAAATTACTTACCTGAACTGATGAGTAATTGCCAACGGCGAGAATCCGGCCACCGCGGATGGCCAGACTGTCAGCGAACGGAAGAGAATGCTCAGCGGTGTAGATGAATGCATTTGTAATCACCAAATCTGCCACCTCTACATTTCGAATGCTTAACCACCCTAAAACTCAACACACAAAATTCAAACGAAATAATTACCGATTGTAAAGGGAATCGGGACCAGAAGAAATAGGACAAACTGAGGAAGGATTTATACCTGTGTTGGTGAAGTTGAAGAATGGGAAAAGAACGCTTGAAACGACAACTACGGCGATGGCCGTGATGAGGGCACAGGTGTTCATTGATATCGCCGAAGTTGAAGGATTCCTGTAAGATAAACTCACCTGCTGATTTCTGAGTCAAAAAAAAAAATGACCTTTTCTTTTGATTCCATGTTTTTGAGAATAAAGGGTCACATAATTAGGGCGGGCATGCGATGGTCATCCCATCCGTCCCGGCTATTTTACGTCGAACGAGATCGAACCCGGTTTTATGCATTTTAGATTGAATCTTTTGGGTTCTATCTAGGATGACACATCCTATTCCGGTTGCCCATTCATGTGTTTAAATTTTACGTTTTATTTATAATAACATATTATAATTTATATTAAAATTTTCAAATACCCATAATAAAACCCTAATTTGGGTTATTTATCAATTTTGATAGTTCAACCAACATGGTTTATTTTTTTAATAGATAAGCATAATTATATGATAACTATACAAGGATATCCTAATACTTAGAGATTTTATTTATATTTATTGTTTTAAATTAAAAAACTTTATTATATAACGGACGAGACGGGCCTAGCGAGAAGAAGTCAAGGCCAATAGAGATAGTTTCTAATTTTGATAAAATCTCGTCGGGATTCAGACGGGAACGTATAAACAATATATACTTCATTGATTTCGATCGAAATGAAAGGATTTCGACAAAGATAAGCAACATATACTTCATTTCGACCGAATTCATTCAATTTTCGTAATATCTACTACAACTATATCCTTTATTTCGATCGAAATGCAAGTATTTCGACAGAGATAAGTAATAGATACTTCATTTCAATCGAATTCATTCAATTATGATCGGAATATGATAACAATATAACAATCCCGGCGAAATTACATTAATTTGAAATCTTCATATATATATATATATATATATATATATATATATATATATATATATATATATATATATATATATATATATATATATATATATATATATATATATATATATATATAATCTCGATTAAGATTTTAATACAACTTGCATTTGTAGTGCCGCGTTTTCTTTAAAAGTGAAAATTCTCAACCATTCTTCTAAAATATTTTTTTTGTCTACTAGTTTTAAGTAATAATAAGCTGGTGAAAAAAAATTCTGATAAGTATGTACTTTAGAGATTTTTGTTTCAAATTTATATAAAAATAATCTAGAATTAGCAAAAGATCTTTAAAGAGTTAACAGAAAATCAGATTAATTATAGGTTATGGAAAATTAGATGGGTCATATGTGTATCGTTACTACTATTTCAAATCAAATTATTTGTAACGTTAATACTATAAATAAGGGTAAATCAAGCCTTTTTCACTCCAAACTCCAATATTTCTTCAATAGTTGGGTATAAGAATGGGAGGTTCAAAATGTAATGTGTTTGGTCCTTAGCATTTTCCAACGCTTATGTCGATTGGAGAATTATATCGTTATCCGTTGATACATCTCGTACATCTCCTATTCCGGATACTATTATGAGTGTGTTCTTCGAGGTACGTATTGAAATTTATAAATCACTAGGTTTTAGTGTCATCTATGTATTGTATGATTTTTATTTGTATTTTATGTTAAAGAAATCAACCATGTCGGTACTAGTTGATTGTAGGTCGAACTTGTGATAACAAAAAAAAGATATGTATTATGTTATATTATATTATATTATATATGGTGTGAAATGTCTCATCAATCTCCACATTTTCAATGTGGGACAAACTTCTCCATAATTAATTATCCCTAAGTGCATTTAATACACTCATTTTTTGTTATTAATTTCTCATTCATTTGGACATAATTTATTACGTACGAGTATACTAAATTGTAGTACTCGGAATCACGAAGCTAATCTTCCCGTTTTCTGGCATTGATATTGTCTAAAGCTTACCGGAAAATTTTCCGGAAAAACCTTTCGGCGCAAGTTCACAAAAATGATTCCAACAATCCCCTCATGAATAGAAATAAACCTCAAACATGTTCTATTTTTTATAAAAAAGGGAATGGACTATTGAGAATACAATCGAAGAATCACTATATTTGGGTCGGTAGTATTTTTCAGCCTTGAACCTCCCATAGTGAGTAGCCATCGGATTTACTCGACCAAATGGTAAACATGATGTCTTGAACCATCCGGAATTTGATGTAAACATAGACAATAACTATCACACACTTTCATCTTCTCCATAGAACGATGTTCTCTTTGTTGTGTTCATTTTGTCCTTGAACAACTCTGGTTTAATCATGAAATAGCTTGGAGAAAATCAACCTTCCAAAGATTATCCTAGACAATAAAGAGCATCTTTCATACCCACCTCTATTCAAGGATATGAAATCATTAAAAGCTTAAATCTTAACCTCAATGCTTGCTCCACTACAGTTCTCTTACCTTGGCTTACCTTTTCCGGATTTTCGAGTTTTTTTTTACCTTGATTTACTTTTCGGCCTCAGACTCGGAAGTAGTGTCACCGTCTTCTGAGTTGGTATCCGATTTAGAGTCATATACTAGGGAATTTCGTTGTTTCCGCTTCTCAGCCCTTATCCAATCTTGAATACAAACTTGCATCTCCAACTTCTTGGGCTTCAATTGAATTCTCTTGTAACCGAGTATGTACCCGCCTTGGCTAAATGCTTGCTCCACCACAACCGTTGATGCGGTCACGACCATGAATTGTTGTACAATTATCACTAATGTTGGATATTTGGGGCTAGTTTCTTCAACCAATCCAAAATATCAAAAGAATCACCATCAAAACTAAAACATGTGTTTAGATAATCTTGATATCCCGCATTTGAGGATGAATGTCTTGGTATTTTTGTTCTTTTTGCTAAAATTTGTTGTGCTTTTGAAAGAAAAGAAGATGAAGAAGAAGAGGCAGAAGGAGTAGGTGCGCTAGAAGAAGAGCTAGAACTTGATTTAAATTTATTAAGCAAGCTTCCCATTTCGTTACTAATGTTTTGAATAATGGTAAAAAAATATTAATGTTTTCATCTACTAAGTCTAAACACAAACAATCATAATAAACAATCAACAAATCAGAAACACCATAAAGTTTAAGTCTAGGATCAAAAACGGCGGTTACAAGATAAATCATGAGAATTTCTTTGTAATATTTAAGCCATTTAATTTTCATTCCATACATAGCATCTATAAGGGTTGGTATTTCAAAACAATTTAGAAAAGCCTCATAAACGTTTACGACTATCTCTAAAAATCTACAAGAAGTTGGAGTGTAACGCTACTCATGACATTAGTTGCGCCACTAAAAAGCTTTAAAACATCACAAATATCAGTGCAAGTTTTCCAAACATTTTCATCATCGAGAATTAACCAATGAACGTGTATTGATTCAAACTCTTGTAAAAATACTTTGTAACAACTGCTTCAATAAGTAATTTGTAAGTAGAGTTCCAACGTCTTTTGAAACAACACCAAGAGCCCCGGACAAGGACTCCCCCAGGCTAATATAAACGATATAAAGATAAGAAATAACATGATAACATCCCACAAGACATAACTTGCCATCAACAAGGAATAAAGGAAATCCCAAAAGACGTCCCATGACGTCAACCACAAACAACTTCAAAGCCACAAAATAAATAATGTAATAACCCACAATCCTGACTTATAAATAATCTAACCCAAAAGATGGAAAACAAGTTTAGGAACGAGTCCTAGCAAAACATGACCATCCCACAAAACCGAAAAAACTCTCACTAGGGCTCCTGACCTCCATGCTCTTGAACTGGTCCTGTATCTGATTATGTCAAAAAACATAACCAGCCCCACCGAACATTATTATTTAAACATAAATTTCTCCATTTTTTTCTCAAATCGGAGAAATATGTTTTGGACCAATGTTCCAACGAGTTCCAATGTGAAACACTTTTCCTTACTCTTGTACAATGTTATACTAGTATTCTCAGCCATGTTATGTTTTGAACCAATGTTACACAATGTAATGAACATACAAGAAACCATATAAAGACAATAAATGACTTCAAACCGTAAACATAATTGACGCATTGGTGAAAGAAATGAAACAATACACAAACAAAACAAAACAAAACAAAGTTAACAACATAAACTAAACAAATAACTATTCAACCTAAACAAAGCAAAGCAACCTAAAGACTATATGTTCAATTTCTACACCTAAACATATTTGCTATGATTATAGGTTCAGTTTCTACACCTAAATAAAATTGATACATTGTTGATTGGTAAGTTTATAGGTTCACTCATGAACTGTTGTTTATTATTCAGTTTTTTTGGACCTTTGACAATGCAAAATCAGTCTATACAAAACAAAACAAAACAAATCACCCTAATAACAAACTAAAGACTATATGCTCAATTATGATTATTACGTATGCAGAACAAAGTAGCCTAAACACAATGAAAAATAGCATATAATTGAAGCAAGGAGAATATTGGGCAGAGTTTAGGGAGAAAGTGCAATATAAAATTTTATGTTTTACTTTTTTCTATGTTTTGGTTCTAGTGATTCTCATTTTAGTAGTCTAATAATCAAAACAAACCAAAATACACAAAATATATCATATTGAAGCAGTTAGAATTTTCTATTTGAATTTTGTTCGACATATATACAATTGTACATAGTGAAACCACGGAGGGAAGAGAGAGAAAGGTAGGACGAAAGACAAGGAGAATCACCCGATTACTCGATCCTGTATTGTTGACAGACGAATGGACAAACAACCGAAGAAAAGCTCGTCTTGTGAATCTCCATTGTCGCCTAGGGATATCGTTCCTCTCCATAGTTCTTCAGCTAGTTAAAGATGGTGATGAACATCCTCGACAAAAAGGAAAGTTAACAAGCAAGCAAAGCAATATTGTAATTGAGTAATGTTATTCGGACGGAAAAAAATTACTAACGGAACTACGGAAACGGATTCCGCATACGCCCAAAGTTGGGGAGGATGCGGAATCTTCTTACGTCCTAGCTTGGGGTGGATGCGTTTAACCTACATAACCCAACGAAGTCGTAAGTAATTTAGCCGTTTTTACCGAAACGTGAAAATTTTCGATCAAAACAAATCCCTATTCACATCCACAACACGTCGTTTAAGAAATTCGCAAAAAATGTCGACATATTCCGAAGAAGATGTAGAATCCGAACGTGAAAGTTCAACCATGCCGTTTGATATCGACAAATATAGTGATCCGGAAGACCTTGTCACACATATTGAGGTAAGTGTACAATTATCACTTTAAAATAATTACTTTTACACATGTTTTAGTGTTGAGATCCAAAATTGTCGAACTTACACTTACTTTATTTTAATTTAATTAGAATACTTTTGAATATTCACGTGCACTTGATACTGATTTTCCGTCCAAGTTTGAGCTCCGTGGATATTTTTTAGATAGAGAAAACTTATTGGGTTGGGCTCGGTATATGGCCAACTCAATGAATTTTGTGTTGGTCATAGAAAAATCATGGTTGGATAGCAGGGGGTTTCGTATCTTACAATTGGCATGTGATAGACACGGAGATGTTAGAAAGTTGAAAGATGTTGATCCCGATCATGTTCCAAGTTCTAGTCGGAAGAAGAATTCGAAGAAGTGTAAGTGCAAGTTTGAACTTGAGGGGCACAACTTAAAGAAGAGAAATAGTCATTGAGAGTTGTATGTGGAGTCCACAACCACGTAATTCCGTCGTTTCTAAGAGGTCATACATATCTAGGACGATTTACTCCCACACAGGCAAAAAAGGTAGGGCGTGAATTGAGTGCCGGGTTAAAACCGTGTGCGGTTTTGAAATCCGTGCAATTAGAGGATCTTGACAATGTCACCACAATCCGGCAAATATATAATGCCGGGTTGAAGATTAGAAAGGTACAAGCCCAAGGAAGAGGGTCGTTGCAACAAGCACTTCATATGTTGAAAGAACGGGGATATTACGTTAATGCGAGGAGAAGTACGGAATCGGATGAGGTGATTGATTTCAATATGTCACATCCCGATTCGAGGCATTTGCTCAGTATGTTTCCTTATGTTATTTTGATGGACTCGACATATAAGACCAACAAGTAAGTTTACAGTCTTGTTTTTACTTTGATTCATAAACTCAATCATCTTGTCATACATAACTTTAAATTGATCTTTTGTTTGAATTACTTTTAGATACAATATGCCATTGTTGGAGATAGTCGGCATCACAAGCACAAAGAAGATGTTTGAAATTGCTTTTGTATTCATGACACACGAGAGCATAGATCCCTACGAGTGGGCTTTGAGGAGGGTCTGGTATTTGTGCTACGGAAAAATCCCGGAGGTAATTGCCACCGATCGTGAACTAGGTCTTATAAACGCCTTGAAGGTAGTATCTCCCGAGGTGAAGCATATATTGTGCACGTTTCACATAAAGTCCAACATTGTAAGTAGGGTGAGTGTCATATTGCGGTGTAAGGAAGCAAGAAACGAATTCATGTCCCAATGTCATGCCTTGTTCGAATCGAGATCAAATGAAAGCTTCCAACGGCGTTTGTTGGAAATGAGGAACCATTGGCATGCATATCCAAGGTTAATGAATTACCTCGAGACTACTTGGTTGACCCCCTACAAGGAAGCAGTTGTTCGAGCTTGGTGTGATATGAGTCATCATTTCGGCACAAGGACGACAAATGCGTAAGAATGTTTAATAATGCTCTTTTCCTCCATATTTTTAAAGTTTGTTTGATTTGTAATTAATTTTTCAACTCTAAAACATGTGTAAAAGTAATTAATTTAAAGTGATAATTGTACACTTACCTCAATATGTGTGACAAGTTCTTCCGGATCACTATACTTGTCGATATCAAACGCCATGGTTGTACTTTCACATTCGGATTCTACATCTTCTTCGAAATATGTTGACATTTTTTTGCAGATTTCTTAAACGACGTGTTGTGGATGTCAATAGGGATTTGTTTTGATCGAAAATTTTCACGTTCGGTAAAAAACGGCTAAATTACTTACGACTTCGTTGGGTTATGTAGGTTAAACGTATCCGTCTCAAGCTGGGGCGAAAGCAGATTCCGCATCCGCCCCAAGCTGGGACGGAAGCAGATTATGCATCTTCTTTAGTAATTTTCGTCCGCGCGAATAGTAACTTTGTTGTAATATGATAATATTTATGGGAATATTTACGTCTTTTTATCATATCGAATACTAGTGTAAACCATCTAACTAAACACATCACAAAAGTTTCTTATAAAAGCCAAATCTATCAAAAATCCTCACTACAACCACAATCCTAACCATAACCAACAACCACGAAACTGTTTTTTACTAAACATGTCCTTCGTCGTCGGCATTTTGATTCTAGAATTAGGGATTTCAACATTTTAATTTTCTTGTTTTGGTTGATATATATATATATATATATATATATATATATATATATATATATATATATATATATATATATTATATTCATTCTAGAAAGGTATATAAAAATATATATGAACAACCCACATTAAAAATAGCACAAACTTTTCATATTATAGTAAACTTAGAAACTTTCAAATGTTAAATAAATAATTAGAAAACAAATCATAGATAATAAGATATAAATAAAAATAAGTTTAAAAAATAAATAACTCAAAATAATGCATATTGTAATAATTTTATAACGACAAATATAACCAACTAATTTATAATAATCATAAAATGTATAATATAAAAAATTGTATATAATATGTAATAAAATAATATTATTAGTAGCACGGATATAATTTTATAGTATGGAGTAATTTTAATATATTTCTGTACATATAATACTTTACAATCACATACTATGCTACATATTATAATCCACATCCTTTTTACGATTAAGTAACTTAATTGAAACATTATAAAATATATTTATTGTGAACTTTCACCCCCGTTTGGTTGTAACTCCGGAAACGGAAACGGAATAGAAACGAATCTAGTCCACATATGTACCTTGTTCATGGAATCATTCCGGTTGGTTTCATGTAAAATGCACTTGCTTCCCCTACTTTGTTACTCTATAGGGTATTAAAACTAATCAAATTCTACTATAATTAGTTCAAACCACAAGGAATGATTCTCAACAACTTCATGACCTAGGGTGTACGTATGGACTAGATTCGTTTCCATTCCGTTTCCGTTTCCGGAGTTTAAACCAAACGGGCCCTTAAAGTCTACTTCATTTGATATCTTTTTCTCCAACTTTTATTTGTTTGTTTGGCTTAATGCTTTCTTTTCGCTACCCAAATCTTATGTTGCATTCATATCTTTCTAGCCCGTCGCCGTTGTTTTCCATAAATTTCCATTTTTTTTTACATCCAAGTTTCCAACAGTTCCATTTCACATTAGAAATTCACATTTTAGTAAAGACAAATAGGTAAATAAAATAAACTAAAATATAATAATTTTTGTTTCATATTGTACGGGTATATTGATCTCTTATCGTGTTTTTGTTGTGTCCATTTGATCAGATATCAGAAGAGGATTAGGGTTTGATTCATTCATGGGTTTATCAGCCTCAATATTGTTATCAGCTTGGAATGAGATTATAAGACAGAGTTTCATAAACGAAACTCCGATTTTATGCCTACTAATTTTAAGTAAAAATAATTATATATCCTTCTGTCTACTAATTTTAAGTAAAAATAAACTTGTGAAAAAAAAAAAGTCAGATAAGTATGGAGTTAGTTAGGGCCAAAAATTATTTCAAAATTATATAAAAACTTAATTTAGAATCAGCAAAAGATCTTCAAAGTATGAAATCTGGAGGTTACGTAAAATCTGAATCGTTATCAGTATTTCACTCTATCGTTACTACTATAAATAATGGTGAGCCAAGTCTTTCCTCCCTCAAGCTCTACCGATTGTGTTTATTAGTCGGCTACGACGTCACAAAAAATGGGAGGTTCGAGATGGAGTGTGGTTGCCGCTGCCGTAGTTTGGTTCTTAGCTTGTTCCAGTGTTTATGCTGATTCAAGAACTATATCGTTGTCCGTTGACACTTCTCGGACATCTCAGATTCCCGATAATCTAATGGGAGTTTTCTTTGAGGAAATCAACCATGCCGGTACCGGTGGATTGTGGGCTGAACTTGTTATGAACAAAGGTATTCAATTCATTATATTAAATTATATTATACATGGATGACTGGTTATTTGATTGTTTAAATTTGAATAGGTTTCGAAGCTGGTGGTCATCACTCACCTTCCCATATCATTCCATGGAAAATGAAGGGTGGCGAGAAGAACATATACATTACAACAGAACCATCTTCTTGCTTTGAGAATAACAAAATGGCCCTTAGGATGGACGTCTTGTGCGACGGCGATACTTGCCCTAAAGGCGGAGTTGGAGTGTTCAATCCCGGATTCTATGGCATGGTACGAAATAAAATGTTTACTCATAGGTTTAAATTTGTGGTGAACATTTAATAATGGTAAAATTGAGAATTTTTTTTAATAAAATTAAGGTTGTTTGATACGTTTCTAATTGTGTCAATGACTAAAAATTTATTTTTTAATCGGAGAAAGTAAATGTTATAATGATATTATAAATTTGTGCAGAACATTGAAAATGGAAAGCAATACAACGTTTCATTCTATGCTCGCTCGACCGGTTCACTCGAGTTAGCCGTTTCGTTCGTCGGAGAGGACGGAGAGCCGCTTGAGACGGCGAACATATACGCCGATGCTGCTAAAGTTGAGAATTGGACCAAGATTGAGTTGACGATTGAGGCAAAGGGTACTGATAGGAACGCAAGTCTTCACCTTGCAACAACTAAGAAGGGTACCATTTGGCTTGACCAAGTTTCAGCTATGCCAGTTGATACACACAAGGGTCATGGGTTCCGTAAGGATCTTATGCAAATGGTTCTTAATTTGAAGCCGAGGTTTCTCCGCTTTCCCGGCGGTTGTTTTGTCGAAGGAGGTGCTCTTAGAAATGCTTTCCGATGGAAGGAGACTGTCGGTCCTTCCGGAAACCGACCTGGTCACTTTAATGATATTTGGCACTATTGGACTGATGATGGTCTTGGTTATCTCGAGTATCTCCAAGTAAGTAATCTAACCAAGGGTTTTTACATTCTATATATATTAATTGATATCTCACAAATGTATTGTAATGTAGTTGGCGGAAGATCTTGGCGCAACACCCGTCTGGGTCATTAACGTTGGGATCGCTCACACTGAAGAAGTCCAGACCGCACTTGCAGGCCCCTTTGTTCAAGTCAGTTTCTTTTAAGTTATATATATTAGCATTGGAATAATTAGAATTAAAATTTCATTTAAAATAATTATCTATGTATATTTTATAGGAAATGCTGGATAGCTTGGAGTTTGCGAGAGGAGACATCAACACGACATGGGGATCCCTTCGAGCTGAATACGGTCACCCCGAACCTTTTGATCTCAAACATGTTGCTGTTGGGAATGAAAACTGTGAACAATGGAGGCAATTCACAGAATACAGAGGTAATTATATCACCATACTATATATATATATATAGAGAGGTAGCTATTTGTATTTGTATTGATATTTGAATAATTTGATGAGTAGGAAACTATCTCAAGTTCTACAAAGCAATCAAAACCAACTACCCTGATGTCCAAATCATCAACAACTGTGATGCAACCAATGGGCAGCTTGATGTGCCTGCTGATCTCTTTGATTTCCACGTAAGCCCAAATTAACTATATCCATCTTGCAACAACATATTTATTACCAAAATACCTAACATTGATCGATATGTTATCTCTTCAGATATATGTAAATCCCGAGAGCATGTTCAACAACGCTCACAAGTTCGATCATCACCCACGTTTCGGTCCAAAGGTATTCGTGAGTGAGTACGCTGTAACAGAACCCGGTAACGAAAACGACAACGGAACCCTAATTGGCGCTCTAGGTGAAGCTGCATTCGTCATTGGACTTGAACGAAACAGTGATGTTGTTTCCATGGCTAGTTACGCTCCACTTTTCATGAACCGATATGATCCACAGTGAGTTTAGTTAGTTAATTACTTAATTAGTTGAAAATTAACTTTTGTTTATGAATATACTAATTAAATGATTAATCTGTTTAGATGGAAGCCTGATGCTATCAACTTCGATTCACACCAAGTATTCGGAATCCCTAGCTATTGGATGCAAACTATGTTCACAGAGAGCAGCGGAGCTCAGCTTCTGAATGTGACTGAGTCTACATTCGATAAGTTCATTGCTTCTGCGATTCGGTATACGAGCCATGAGGATAACTCTACTTACATTAAGATCAAGGCTGTGAATTTCGACAGCACTGATGTGCAATTCAGTATTTCTCTTAAAGGAGTGTCTGCGATCAAGGGTTCCAAGAAAACAGTTCTATCATCGGATGCTCCACATGATTACAACTCTTTCGAAAACCCTACCAAGGTGATTCCGCAATTCGGGGACTTGGCTGTGAATGGAACTGAGTTCAATGTGAATTTGAAGCCTTATTCATTTACATCGCTGGATTTCTTGGATTTATCTGGAGAGGCAAGCAAAGGTCAGAAAACAGCACCTGGTTATGCAAGGAGTAGGAAGGAAGGAAGGAGCCCGTAGATAAGAGTGTTTATATAGAGAGTAGCATCCATTGTTTTAGCTGTTACACAAATAATGGCTATCTAGGGTTTGTAGTTTTTCAGTAAAGCTAGATTGGTAGCTAGGATAAACTATTTATCAGCAATAATATTATTCATTTTATTAAACTATACCCTCATTTTTTTAATACGCTTTTTGCTCTAACTTCCATCACAATAATTAACTCAAACAAGGTAATGGATGATATGTGTATATTAATCCATTCTGCAGATTTTGTGCCAGCAAACCTGTTTCCGGAAGATCTTTTAAATAACAGATCAAGATTTGCGAGAGAGATTTAGGTGATCTTCAATGAAATGTGTCATAACCAATAGCTGATACGTTGATGGACAGGTTGAGAAAGGTTGAGGGTAGATATTCAAAGATTCAATGTCATAACCTCTAAGAATAAAGTATTAAGTAGATAATTAGAGATATGTTGGACACAAGCTTGGATCATTTAAGTTGTTCATCCCTCGGAGTGGCGCTCATGATATCTATAGGCAATATTGAACACTTTATAAATAAAGTATATTTTGTAAATAACAATAAGTTGTAATAGATTAATTAAGCATCAGATATAGGGTTTTGTATATAAAACGCCTAATTGCAGTCGAGTATAGACAGAAATTATTGAAGTTTCAGTATTCTTCTTCAAGCTTGTTGATGGCATCTTGATTGTTAAAATGATATCAAAGAAAATCCTCACGAATTAGTATCTCATAGAACTCACTGATGATCTTGTTTCTTTTCCTATTCCATTTTCATATTTCCCCCCTTCCAATCTTTCTTTTCCTATTGTCATATCTGCGCTCAACCTTTCCCAAACATGAACAATGTTTTTCACGCTATCATTATAGTAGTGTTTTTGTGTGTGTTTTCCTTGGTTTTACATAGGAAAGGACATTCACATATTTTCTAATTTCCACTTCCCTGTGTTTTGTAGTTTAGGTCCGAAATGGAACATAAAGAGTCCAATCTACACCAATTCTAAGGAGCCCTCGTCACACCATTCCATCATCAAGGAAGCTATGGAATGAAGGAAAAAAGGAGCAAGGAAGGATAGAGCAAAAGAAATCAAGGAGCCAAGGAAAAGAATGAAACCTTTTCACAAAATGATCAAAGTTACAAGGGTCAACTAAGGTCGAGTTCATCATTTCACTCGAGAGAAGAAGCCCACAAACTCAACCTAAGAAGACACGGTCTCTCTAGTGATGAAGGATTCTACACGAGCTAAGGTCGAGTTCATCATTTCACTCGAGAGAAGAAGCCTAGAAACTCAAACTAAGAAGACATGGTCTCTCCAGTGAAGAAGGATTCTACAAAAGCTAAGGTCGAGTGGCCAAGAAACTCGAGAGAGGAAGTACAAGATCAAGAGAGGAAAACACAAGCTCAAGGGAAAAATTCAAACTTACCTCAAGTGGGTTGAGTCACTCGACTGAGTGGAAGCACAAACTCGAGAGAAGGAAGCCCAAGCTCAAAAGACAACTCGAGACAAGTGCGAATTGTTCTAAGTCGATGATCCACTCGACCGAGTGCTCTCTCGAGCTTGACCGAAGGCTACGGAACGTTTAGCTTCCACTTTGCAAAGGGGGACCACATGTAACAAACTTTGTTGGGAAATTCCTTGATCATTTTGAAGGGAGGCCACAAATTATCCTTATATATAGAGACATGATTGCCTTGCGATAGATATCCAACAACATTCAATCACATTTCAAGGATAAAAACAATTTAGAGTAGATTTATTTCAAGGCAGACGTTTTTGGAAGGTGTTCTTGATTGTTCTTCATCAAATTTCATTTCTAGATCCATTTACAAACTTGTTTTGGCCATATCTTTGGATTAGTAAGTCCAAATTGATCCATTATTTTTCATATATTCCTATTTTCTCCTATGGTTTGTGACCATGATATCTATTTTTGATGATTGTGAATTTGAATTTTTGGATATGAGTGAGTAGTCTTTACTATGATTTTTACTATGATTTGGGGTGAAAACTCCAAATCAAGCAAGGATTATGTTGATCTATGTTGTACCTATGCAAATATGGAGTTTCAAAGCATGTTTAGTATCATATAGGAGGAATCAATTTATTTTTGGTGTTCATCCATGTTTGTGTCTAATTTGAATGTCGGATGCTAGGTTTCATGATCTAGATTAGTTCCTTTATGCACATTGTTTATTATCAAGCATGATTGAATGTTTCTTATGGATTGATCATTTTGGATGAGACCGATAAGTAATTCTAAGATGATTATGACTATTTAGATGCTTATATTGGTAGAATGGTGCTACACTACAACTGAAAGGATAACTAGTACATTTGTGTTGTGATTGTTCATACTAAGGCCAAGTTGAATGATGTAGGCAAATAGCAAACGCCATGTGATGCCTATTTGGTTTGAATGGGTCATTATTAGAAAATAAGCTCATCAATCAACGGGTGAATAGCAAACACCATGTGACATCCATTGATTGAAACCAAATGTTTAGACAACACATGCCTATTTCCATGCAACATTTGTTTAATACCATGTTTCCATGTTATCCGCTTAAATATTTCTTGCATCCATCTTTTTATTTTTCTTAGCCTTGAGTCTCTTTTCTCCGGCTCGGGATCGTAAGGAACTGCTTCTTTAAGACCCCGAGAACTTTGCATACACCTCGAAGAGAATCAAAAATCCTGAAAAATCGAAAGACAAAAATGAAACACGATCAATAGTACAAGAAAGACCTATACTATAACTAATCAAAAGTATGCAAATCAAACTAAACCAAGTCCCCGACAACGGCGCCAAAAACTTGTTCGTTAATTTTGTTTCTACAAGAACTTTTTGGCAGCCTCTAGGCTGTCAACAACGCATGTTGGCAATCCAAAAGCTGTGAAAAAGCCTTATTGCCAAGATTTTGATTGTCAACAAATATTGTCAACAAGTATTAACACCCTTTGGCCCATCAAGAAGTTTTGACTAGTTAGCAAGTGTTGATAGTTTAAAAAAAAATTTGAGAAAAAAAAATTTGGATTTTTTTTTCTAAATCAAGTGGTTAGAAACAAAAACTTTAAATATTTTGTGATTAGTGATAACATGATTTATTGATCTGCTTTAGTCATGCATTTAGGTATATTTTCGCTTTCCGCATTCATGTTTTGACCTTAGTTTGTGCAATTTATGCTTGTTTACTTATTCTTTGCAAGAATAGATGTCTACACACACTATTTGTGACTTTGTAGGTGATTTTGGCACATTATGAAGCTAAAACGACGTATTTGAGGATCAAGCCTCGAAGTGGATGCATTGGAGCGAGCATACGTGTACGAGAAAGGGCAAGGAATCAAGTTAAAGGCATGGAGGGAACGACCAAAGAGCATCTCGGCCGAGATCCAGCCCGAGATTTCTTCCCTGATCATTATATTTTATTTTCGGGCTTTTTCCTTTTTGGCTTGTTCTATTTTATTTGCGGGCTTTTTCCTTTTTGGTCCAATGTCTTTTTAGCTAGGTTTTTATTATAAAAGGAAGCCTTGTATTCATTCCAAGGTGTGCTTATTTAGGGCTAGTTTACCCTAGAGGGGGAAGCCGTCTCCTACTTTGCCGCTTTCTTCATTCATCATTTTTTGTAGTTAGTTTAGATTAAAGATTCACACTTTGGCATTCAGATTTGTTTGAAGACATTATTAATTCAAGATTTGGCAAGATTTCAGGTTTTCAATTATTGAAGTTGAGTAGTTTCTTTTCTCCCTTTGTTATTTATTTATTTGTCTTTTGATATGATTATTATTGGCTAGAAACTTGAGGTTCCAGGGAAAAATTGAAGATTTGTTTATAAGAAGATCAATGAGGGGTTGTTCCATATAATTGTTTGAATTGCTTTAAATACTATGGAAATGTTTGGTTTTTGCAGGTTTAGAATAATTCTAAATCCCTTAACCTAAGTAGGAATTGAGACCTACCCGGTGATATTCCTATTTAGATACATAAGAGAACTTGTTCCTAGGTAATAAAGGTTTAACCTTTATTGGATACAATGTGCCTTGATTCCCTACTGAGTTAGGTAATTCCTGAGACTTACTCGGTAAAGGTTTACCTAATCCTTAGTTGTTAATTTGGTTTGTTTAGAATTTCCTTCTTCTCTACCTTGAGACTTACCCGGTAATAGGTAGTTAGGATTGGAACTAGATGTTCTTGAGACTTACCCGGTAATAGACCATCAAAGTAGAAACATTCATCCTTGTATGCTTTTCATTCATATATGCTTTGTGAGATTGTCCTGAGTTCTTTTGTATAAATAATGATCTTGAATCCCTATAATCTATTTTCTTTCCTTTAATTTGATTATCTTTGTTTATCTTCCCTTTTATAAAACTGTTCTTGATTGAAGGTGACATTCAATTAAGAGCAACACAAAAACTTTCGTAAAACCTTTTTTGACTTCTTTCCCTTATCTTTTCCAACCTCTTGTCTTTATTTGAGGTCTATCCTATTTATAATCACTGTTGCAAATTAATCCTCCCAATCCATGTGTTCGACCCTGGAATACTTGTCCTACTACGATCCATACACTGTGGGTTTATTGCTATTTAGGGGAATTATATATTTACAGGTTATAAATTTAAAACTATCCTTGTAACGTCCGAGAATTTTAGAAATAAAATTTATCTTTTTATTTCTCCTTTCGTAAATTACTTTACGGAAATGTTCGGAAAATATTTCCGACCCGTAACCCGTAAATAAATTTTTATGAGGATGTCGGAAAATATTCTGACCCGTAACTTCCGTTACGGAATTATTTTTTTCGAGTTTAGAACCCATCCCATTATTTTATTTCCCCCCCCCTCCTTTTTCCAAGCCACCGGGACCCACGCCAACTGGCGCCACCTGGCGCACCTCCACGCTGACGCCTGCACCTTTCTCTTCCCGTCACGCTTGTCTGCACCAGTCCACGGCCAGCCTTCCTCTGCACCACTCCTGTCCCTCTCTTCCTGCGGCCGACCCCTCGACTTGGAGCGCGTTTGGCACTCTACGGCCCTACCCCGACCCCTCGGTCCTACTCTCCCTCCTCCCGCTTCTTCTCTCTGTTGAACCCAACCTCCCCTCTGTCGTCACCACCTCCAACTCTTTCTCTCGACCCCTCTGTCTCTTCTCCTCGCTCACCGGAGCTCACCTCCAGCTTCTTCTCTAGCTTCTCGATCGCCACCGGGAGTCACTGCCGCCACTGCAGCCTCGGCAGACACCACCTAGCCTCACCTCGCCTCGAGCTCACCGGAGCAACCGCTCACCCACCCACGCCCTCTGTTCTCTCTTCTGCAGCCTCAGTTTACCACCGGCCTCCTTCCTCTATGTGGGATCGAAGCTCGCCAGATCCACAGGGAACGACCACCACCTCCGGGGAGAGGTTCGCCTCATCGCTGCTCTTGCCAACCGGAGAAGCTAGACTCACCACCCCCGTATTCCCTCTCCTTAGCCTCCTCTGTTGGGATCGAAGCTCGCCGAAGTTTCGCCACCGCGAAGCCAACCATCACGCCTGGAAAGGAGTAGCAAGCCTTGGACCATCGAGGAGCACCAGCGCCGCCCCTGCATCCCTCGTCGTCGCCAAAGCGTGCACGGGAGCCGGCCGGGACTCTCCCAGAAATTACAGTCGGGGCCCCGCTTTTTAGGTGTTATTACAGAAAGGTCCCAAACTTAATTACATCTTTTATAGTATGTTTTGTGTGTATAACAAATATGCCCTCTGTTAAATATTTGCAAAAATTGCTCCAAGGTATTAATTACAGGTTTGACCCCTATGTTTTAGGAAAGGTATAATTGCCCCGGAAAATACGTTAGCGAGTTTTAACCTCGGAATTTATGAACGAGTTTTATAATAGGTTTCGATATATTATAATATTTGATGATCAATTTAGCGTATGGGCTAAATTGGGTAGTTTCATGCTAGGTCCAGATCCCGATAAAAAGCCACGAATTCATATCGATCTAGTTATATTCCATAGTATCATGATAGGTTGGAATTTGCATAACTTAGGGGAAAATGCCAAGTAGAGGCTTTTGAGACCTTAGGAGAATGTGAAGAGCGTTTTTAGACCTCGTTAGCTTTTACATCGTTTTGACGGTAATTATGGTAGACTCTAGGATGCAGTCCTAGAATGTGAGGCAAATGATCCGCGTAGATCATTTGTGTAGAAGTCCTAGACTTCTCGAGTTGAGCGGGTTTTTATGGATACCTTGTTGTGAACAGGTTGAGTGCTTCTTCCCAAGGGAAGCGTGAGCGTTTGTGAGTAGTGTTTGGACGAGGTAAGTCTCCGGACTTACTTAGCTCGTATTTTACGTATTAGCATTGATGTGTGTTTGGTGGTGCGTGTTTATATTTTCTTATAACTATTAAATCGGTAAATAGGACCACCGACCATATATATATATTTTGGCCCAAGTGTATGATAACGGGCGGTGACAATACTGGCTAGCCCATAATGAGGTCTAGGGGATTCTCGGCGACTAGCCTGGCGGGTTAGATGGGCGGATGCATCTGTACCATTCCTTGCCGGTAAGTTGGGACCGAGGCGAGACCATTGGGGTCTCGTGTCACAACAGAAGTTGAATTAGAATGGGATATGACTAAGTAATAAAAAGATAATAAACGGGATTTGCGTGTTTCATGTTATGTGCTTTGTATATGTTTGTGCCTTCACCGCTTTCCTAATATCTAGAATATGAGCTAACGGTTTAAAACCGTTATGTAGTTGACTTGCAGGTTAGGGATGCCGCCGAGTGAGGTGGAGGAGTGGACAACCGGGGTCTCCGTACATTATAGGACGGGGATGTTTTGAGTCATATTTCATGTTGTCATTTATGGATATTGTCGTATGTTTAGAATTCGGATCTATTTACGTTGTTTTGAGGACTCGGCTGAGTTTCCAAGTTGTACTTTCGTACTTTTCGTTTCCGCATACATTAAAAATTATATTTGAGTTTTCGCCTTTATTTGTGCCATGTTGGAAGGTCCGGTGAAGTTGTTGTCAGGCTAAGGGTCGGGACCCATTGTGAGGTCTCGCCCGTAGCGCCCCGAGTCCCGCAGATTTGGGTTACAGTGTTGGTATCATTGGTGTTAGTTAAGTGCCGATGTGGATCGAGTTACAGTGTTGGTATCATTGGTGGGAGTTGTTTCTACAAGCACATCTAGAGAAAAATAAGAGCTGAAATATTATCGAAAAATGTTCATTCAATTTTAATAAGTGATTGTAGTCTTTTCTATATATCGCTAACATTTATTGTAATGTGTTGACAACTTGTAGTTTGTTTGACGGTGTTTAATGTTGTTTGTTTGATGTTTTTTATATTGTAGTGTGTTGACAACTTTTTGGCAACCTCTAGACTATCAAGAAGGCATGTTGACAATTCAAAAGTTATGAAAAAGCCTCGTTGACAAGATTTGGGTTGTCAACAACTATCAACACCCTTTGGCCCATCAACAAGTTTTGAATAGTTAGCTAGTGTTGATAGTTTAAAAAAACATTGAAAAAAGAAATTTGGATTTTTTTTAAATCAAGAGTTTAGAAACAAAACCTTTATATTTTTGGTGATTAGTTTCTCAATTAGCTATTTTAGATTGGTCATCCTACCTCATTCTTTCTATTATTAAACCACATCCCCGTCTTGTTGTCAGAATTTAATTGGTTGCCTTTATCTTTTTTAACTAAATTTGATTTATATAGAATTTTGGGAATTTTGTTAAGATCATATTATCAACAAGTATAAGACTTGGTAAGTTTATACTTGCCACGCCAGATATATGACTAGGTTTATACTTGAGCTTATTTATGTTTGACCGAGTCTTATACTAACGTCTAAGTATAAACCTGTAAAATATAAATCTTCCAAGTATAAACCTGCCAAATTTAAACCTACCAACTATAAACCTTTCTAAGTACAAACCTATGGTTGTTCCTATATATATTGTAGTGTTCCCTTAGTTTCCCATTATCGGATTATTAGATCATCTGATCATGTGAAAATTTAAGATAACCTAGTTATCATCTGTTTATCCTCTCATTGTAATTTAAAATTTCTCAATAAAACACATTCGGAAAGTGAAGGTAGCCTTTATTGGGTGAACCTCTATAAACATGTGTGTGGCACCTTTCTTGTTTGTTGAATTATGTTCTTCTTTAGTGATTCCGCACAACAATAACTTCGTCAATTCTTTAGAGGTATAATCCTCATAATATTATTTAGGTAAACATTTTAATAGCATATAACAAGAATTTCATTTAACATTAACGGATATATATAGAACACCAAAATCATTTATAAAAATTGAATGAACATTTCTTATATAATGTATGCCCTTATATTTTTCTAGACGTGCCTGTAGAAATAGTTCAAACCAACGATACCAACACTGTAACTCGATCCACATCGGAACTTTATTAAACTACAAATAGGTGCAGTCTCCCTCACGACTAGCTTTCATAAGATCAAATTCTTTTTTCAAATAGCTTTCACATCACTGTAACTCTAGAGGAAAGAAGAAGATGCTTTGGAGGAAGAACCTGATATGTGAAAGCTAGTCGGGAGGGAGACTAAACATATTTGGAGTTTAGTTAAGTGCTGATGTAGATCGAGTTACAGTGTTGGTATCATTGGTGGGAGTTGTTTCTACAAGCACATCTAGAGAAAAATAAGAGCTGACATATTATCGAAAAATGTTCATTCAATTTTGATAATCGATTGTAGTCTTCTCCATATATCCCTAACATTTATCGTAATGTGTTGACAACTTGTAGCTTGTTTGATGGTGTTTAATGTTGTTTGTTTGGTGTTTTTTATATTGTAGTGTGTTGACAACTTTTTGGCAACCTCTAGACTGTCAAGAAGGTATGTTGACAATTCAAAAGCTATGAAAAATTCTTGTTGACAAGATTTGGATTGTCAACAACTATCAACACCTTTGGCCCATCAACAAGTTTTGACTAGTTAGCTAGTGTTAATAGTTTAAAAAAAGATTGAAAAAAGAAATTTGGATTTTTTTTAAAATCAAGAGTTTAGAAACAAAACCTTTATATTTTTGGTGATTAGTTTCTCAAATAGCTATTTTAGATTGGCCATCCTACCTCATTCTTTCTATTATTTAACCACATTCCCGTCTTGTTGTTAGAACTTAATTGGTTGCATTTATCTTTTTTAACTAAGTTTGATTTATATAGATTTTTTGGAATTTTGTTAAGATCATATTATCAACAAGTATAAGACTTGGTAGGTTTATACTTGCCACGCCAAATATATGACTAGGTTTATACATGAGCTTATTTCTGTTTGATTCTTTTTTGTTTGTCCGAGTTTTATACTAACGTCTAAGTATAAACCTGTAAAATATAAATCTTTCAAGTATAAACCTGCCAAATTTAAACCTGCCAAGTATAAACCTTTCCAAGTACAAACCTATGGTTGTTCCTATATATATTGTAGAGTTCCCTTAGTTTTCCATCATCGGATTATTAGATCATCTGATCATGTGAAAATTTAAGATAACCTTGTTATCATATGTTTATCCTCTCGCTGTAATTTGAAATTCCTCAATAAAATATATTCGGAAAGTGAAGGTAGCTTTTATTGGGTGAACCGCTATAAACTTGTGTGTGGCGTCTTTCTTATTTGTTGAATTATGTTGTGTTATAGTGATTCCGCACAACAATAACTTCGTCAATTCTTTAGAGGTATAATCCTCATAATAATATTTAGGTAAACATTTCCATAGCATATAACAAGAATTTCATTTAACATTAATGGATATATATAGAACACCAAAATCATTTATAAAAATTGATTGAACATTTCTTATATAATGTATGCCCTTAATTTTCTCTAGATGTGTCTGTAGAAACAGTTTAAACCAACAATACCAACACTGTGACTCGATCCACATCGGCAGTTTATTAAACTTCAAATAGGTGTAATCTCCCTCACGACTAGCTTTCATAAGATCAAATTCTTTTTTCAAATAGCTTTCACATCAGTGTAACTTTAGAGGAAAGAAGAAGATGCTTTGGAGGAAGAACCTGATCTATGAAAGCTAGTCGGGAGGGAGACTAAACATATTTGGAGTTTAGTTAAGTGCCGATGTGGATCGAGTTACAGTGTTGGATTCATTGGTGGGAGTTGTTTCTACAAGCACATCTAGAGAAAAATAAGAGCTGACATATTATCGAAAAATGTTCATTCAATTTTGATAAGTGATTGTAGTCTTCTCTATATATCCCTAACATTTATCGTAATGTGTTGACAACTTGTAGTTTGTTTGATGGTGTTTAATACTGTTTATTTGGTGTTTTTTATTTTGTAGTGTGTTGACAACTTTTTGGCACCCTCTATAGTGTCAAGAAGGCATGTTGACAATCCAAAAACTGTGAAAAATCCTTGTTGACAAGATTTGTTTTGTCAAGAATTGTCAACACCCTTTGGTCCATCAACAAGTTTTGACTAGTTATCTAGTGTTGATAGTTTAAAAAAAAAGAAATTTGGATTTTTTTTAATCAAGTGGTTAGAAACAAAACCTTTGTATTTTTTGTTATTTGTTTTTCAAATAGCTATTTTAGATTGGTCATCCTACCTCATTCTTTCTATTATTTAAACCACATCCCCGTCTTGTTGTCAGAATTTAATTGGTTGCCTTTATCTTTTTTAACTAAATTTGATTTATATAGATTTTTTTAGAATTTTGTTAAGATCTTATTATCAACAAGTATAAGACTTGATAGGTTTATACTCGCCACGTCAGATATATGACTAGGTTTATACTTGGGCTTATTTCTGTTTGATTCTTTTCTGTTTGACCGAGTTTTATACTTGGTGTTCGCTTATTTTGCATCCTTGCAAATCCGTGTCAATAGTGACAAAGACTCACAAGGTGGAAAACTACGATCTACTTTAGAATTATATTCTCGTAATAATCACGTACTCAATTGCAGTGAACCCACAATGTATGGATTATATGCCGTAGAACAAGTATTCCAAGGTCGAACACAAAGACTTGGGGATTCAATTTGCGCCATTGATCAATTATAGTGTAAATCTAAAATAAGAAAAAAAAGGTTGGAGAAGATAAGTGAGAGAAATCAAAAGGTTTTGGGTTGTTCACAACTGAATATCATTTCAATTGAAAACAATTTATAAATCAAAGAAAAGACAATCAAACAAAGGGAGAACGGATTTCAAGGATTCAAGGTTATTGTTCATGACATATGGACTCTAGATAACTCACAAAGATCTATGGTAGAAAAGTTACAGGGGTGACCGTTTCTACACTAATGCTCTATTGCCGGGTAAGTCTCAAGAGCATCTTATCCCAATCCTAACTACCTATTATCGGGTAAGTCTCAAGGTATATAGAAAGGAATTTACTACAAACCAGATTATTCAACTAAGGATCAAGTAAACCTTTACCGAGTAAGTTCCTGTAATTACTTGATCTAGAAAGCAATTAGGCACATTCAATCCAATAAAGGTTTCACCTTTATTACCTATGGTTAATCTACTTATTTATCCAAGTCTCAATTCCAACTCAGGTTGCTAGTTTAGAAGGTTCTAACCTAGATCTTTCTCCAAATCAACCATTAGGATTTCTAGCAATTCAAACCAATTCTAAAGCACAATCCAATCCATCACAGTCCCAGGCATAAACAAATCCCTATCCACCTTGGAATCACAATAGTTCTAGCCAAGAATCATCATAATAAATTCAGCAATTAATTCTAAGGAAAACAAGCAATTCATGGAACAACAAAGGAAGGAAGAGAAAATACTCCGCTTGATGAGGGATCATACGAGCCAACACTTGAAGATATGCAGTAGCTTGTCCGAGTTTTTATTAGCTTGGATTGATTATATATCTTCAATTGTTATTTTATTTTCAACAAAGGATTTTCTAATCAAACTAATGATAAGAATGACTTTATATACCTATAGTCATCCATCTAAATAAATAATCTAAATAGAACAAAATATAAAAAATGATGAGGGATCATGTAAGAGCCTTAGTCTTTGGAGCTTGTTTTGGCCTTAGCCGCCCCTGCGGGTTTAGGGAGCCGCTCCTGCGGCTCGTGTAGTTTTCCGCCCTTGCGGTTTCTTGCGGCTGCAGCCGACTTTGTTGACTCTTGACCCGTGCTTTACTCTCTTCTCTTCTTTGCCGTTTTCTTTGTTTCCTGAGCAAGGGTTACTTCATTTCAGCCTTCTTCACGTTCTTCTTCTTGCCTTCTTCTTCTCCTTGATCTTGTCTTGGCTTCCTTTGAGTTTGGAAGAGTTTTGTTGTGTGGATGATGATGTTGATGATGTTGGATGTTGTGCTGAGCTTGAGAGCTAGCTGTTGAGGTTGTGGATCATTTCCTTGCCTAGACCAGCAGTAGAGGTAAGCTCCTTGCTTCTCCTTCCTTTCTTTCTTCCTTGTTTCCTCTTCTCTAGCTTAGGATTAGATGTATGGAAGGTATATTGATGTTAGAATGTGTATGTATATGTATGTGTTTGAATATGGGATGGAGAAGATGTGATTTGATCACGTGAAGAGTGAAAGAGAAGTCGGGACTCTACGTTCTGCAGAGTCGCCGCCCCCGCGCCTGGAAGCTGCTGCCCCTGCGGGAGCCTTGTCACCGCACCCGCGCCCGGAAGCTGCCGCCCCTGCGGCCACGGTCTCAGCGCCTGCGCCCGTGCCTGCGCTTGCCTGTGGTTTGCCTTGTTCCGCCCCTGCGTCTTTCCGTTCCGCAGGTGCGTCTTGTACAGGATCTACTTAGAGTAGTATGATCCTTTCCTTTCCTAGTATGAGCGGGTTAGTAGCATGCTAGGTATGTGTACGAGGATAGAATGATGAGGAATGTGATATATCTGTATGCCGGTTATGGCTTTGAGGTTTAGTAGTTTATCGAGGTTTATAAGTTGGATATGATTCTTATGGATCCCTTGAGTTTAGGTGTGACCCCTTTGATTGATAGAAGATTGATATCTTTGTATGCCTTGTTATTAGGCAGTGCTGTTCTCCGGTTTGGAGCTGATCAGGTTGAGGATATTCCGAGATTGAGGTAAGTCCATAGGACTTACTTAACTACCATCCTTATATTGGAAGTATGCATGAGTGGTGTGTGATATATGCTTGCTAGCATGCGTAGTGATGATTACCGACCTATGGTTTAGTGACTGTCCATTGTAAGGCGTGAAAACTTATCCTTTCATCCCGCTGGGAGTCTGGAAGGTTCTCTGCGGGCATGCTAGATTTGGATTGTGGGACGGGCTTTCTCCATTCCCATAGGGTATAAGGGGACGGTGACCGTATCACCACTCCAACTGGCATCAGCACCGAGAGGCGAGGGTTATATTCCTCGTGTCACATATATTCATATACATCTATATATATACGATTTGAGTGTTGGACGTTATAAAGATAATAAACCGGGTAAATGTGTGATAGCATGATGAGGTGTTTATTATTCCCTGCTGTGTGATTGTGCTTATGCATCTCCTTATATATGTGTATGGTTAGCTAACGGTTTTATACCGTGTTGTAGATCCTTTGTAGGTTAAGAGAGCTGCAGAGTGATCCAGAGTGGGTCCATTGAGGTCTCCGTACACTAGGTCGTTATCTCGGGATGAGGTCTTTTGTCATGTATAGTTTATCTTTTGATTGATGTTTTGTTTTAATCTATATGTGCCTTGTTGTAAGATTCAATGAACTTGTTGTCAAGCTAGGGTCATTGTGTAACACCCCAAATCCGCGGGACTCGGGATGCTACGGGCGAGACCTCACAATGGGTCCCAACCCTTAGCTTGACAACAATTTCACCGGACCTTCCAACATGGCACAAATAAAGGCGAAAACTCAAATATGTTTTTAATGTATGCGGAAACGAAAAGTACGAAACTACAACTTGAAAACTCAGCTGAGTCCTCAAAACAACGTAAATAGGTCCGAATTCTAACACACGACAAAACCATAAATGACAACATGAAATGACTCAAAACATCCCCGTCCTATAATGTACGGAGACCCCGGTTGTCCACTCCTCCGCCTCACTCGGCGGCATCCCTAACCTGCAAGTCATTTACACAATCGGTTTAAAACCGTTAGCTAATATTCTAGGCATTAGGAAAGCGGTGAAGGCACAAACACACCCATAACACAAAACATAAATCACACAAGTCCGGTTCCTTATCTTTTATTATTAACTCGTATTCCAATCTAGTTCAACTTCTTTTGTGACACGAGACCCCAATGGTCTCGCCTCGGTCCCTACTTACCGGCAAGGAATGGTACGGATGCATCTTTCCATCTAACCCGCCGGGCTAGTCGCCGAGAATCCACTAGACCTCACTATGGGCTAGGCAGTATTGTCACCGCCCGTTCTCATACACTTGGGCCAATATAAACATATATATTAAGTCGGTGGTCCTAATTACCGGTTTCATCGTTATAACATAAAATAACACACACCACCAAACACACATCAATACTAATACATAAAATACGAGCTAAGTAAGTCCGAAGACTGACCTCGTCCCAAACGCTAACTCACAAAACGCTCACGCTTCCCTTGGGAAGAAGTACTCAACTTGTTCACAACAAGGTATCATAAAAACCCGCTCAACTCGAGAAGTCTAGGACTTCTACACAAATGACCTACGCAGGGTCATTTGACTCGCATTCTAGGGCCGTATCCTAGAGTCCAACATAATTACCGTCAATAATGACGTAAAAGCCAACTAGGTCTAATCCCGCTCCTCACATTCTCTTAAGGTCACAAAAGCCGCTACTTGGCATTTCTACTAAGTTATGCAATTTTCAACCTATCATGATACTACTAAGCATATATAGATAGATAATAATTCATGGCTTTTACCGGCTTCGGGTCCTAGCATGATACTATCCATTTCGCCCATATGTTAATTGATCGTAAACTTATAGCATAACGGAACCTAAGATAAACTCGTCTAATTTCCGAGGTTAAAACTCGCTAACATATTTTCCGGGCACTTATGCAATTCCTAATACATATGGGCATAAACTGTAATTATCAAACTGCTGGGTATAAACTGTAATTAACCAAAAGATGCGGGCCAGAATTGTAATTTTACCGAAAGTGAGGGTGGCCGACCGAGATTACAAGAGATCCCGGCCGAGATTCTGCAGTGGTATCCCGGCGGCGTCACTGCTTCTCCGGCGGGGCAAGGGCGGCGGCTAGCTTCCTCGGTGGTGCTGCAGGTGGCCGGAAGTGGCCTGGCTCCCGGTGGCGGCCGTCCTCCAGCGAGGTCAAAGCGTGCAGGAGGAGAAGAGCCGAGAGCTGCTGCTCACCCGAGGCCGAAGGCAGCGGCGAGACTGGACGGCGGCTCCTAGGGCAGCGGGAAGGCTCTTCCTCGGCGGTGCTGCTGGCGGCGGCGTGGCGTTCTCCGGAGCTCGAGCAGCCTGAACGCAGGGGGTATCCCGGCCAAGAAAAGGAGGGTGAGAGGCGCCGGTTTGTGGCTCTCCGCGGTGCTCCAAGGGCTCGGGACGTATGGAGGAATAAGTGACGACGATGATGGACGGGCTGCTAGGCACGGTGGTGTGAGAGAGAGGCTGCGTGAGGGGGACAAGGGAGAGAAGAGGGAGAGAGAAATGAGTGAGTGAGAGCCGGCTGGAGTGAAGGCATGCCGAGAGGGAGAGGAAAAAAGGGAGGCCGGACCGAGGGGTCGGCCTGTGCAGCACGCCAGGTCTGGACCGAGGGGTCGGCCTGTGTAGCACGCCAGGTCCGGACCGAGGGGTCGCCTGTAGGCCCTGCTCCCCTGCAGGCCTAGGCGTAGGCTGGGCGGGCGGCATGTGCAGGCTGGCATGGGAAGAGGCAAAGCGCAACGGGTTATCCCGTGAGGCTAGGCGACGATCTTGGCCAAGATAGGCAGGCCGAGATTCCCCAAAGAAGAAAGAAAAGAGAAAAGAATGAAAGGCGGGATCCAACTCGTTAAACTAGTTCCGTAACGGGTGTTACGGATCGGAATATTTTCCGACATTCTCGAAAAAAAAATAAGTTATGGTTCACGGCTTCGGAATAAAAGTCGGATATTCCCGTAGAATAATTTGCGGAAATAGGAACAACACGATATATTTATTTTCTAAAATTTCCGGCATTATATCTAACCCCCCTAAAAACAAGTTTCGTTCCGAAACTTGCCAAACCCCACACTCTCCAATATATCCGCCTCGTAGCCCCGTACAACTCATAAAAGGTATACTGTCGTCTCTAAATCAAGCTTATGTATAGAAACATATCACAACCTCGTAAGGTCCACATAACTCAACCAAACACATATCATAAAAAGCAAACAAGAAAGATCTCGGGACTAACCCGACGGTCCTACCGATGTGGCTAGGTCTGCATAAAACTCGGGATAGTTCCTCCGGATACTATCCTCCGTCTCCCATGTAGCCTCGTCGGCTCCTCTCCTCGACCACTGAATCCTAAGCATCGGTATCTCCTTCGATTGAAGGCGTCTCGTACTCCGCCCTAAGACCGCTATCGGGTGCTCTGCGAAAGTGTGGTCCGGCTCGAACACTAGGTCCTCATGACTAATGACGTGTCTCGGGTCATGTATGTACTCTCTCAGCTGAGAGACATGAAAGACCGGTTGTATACCCTCCAACCGCGGTGGCAATGCTAACCGGTATGCCACCTCACCGACTCTGTCCAAGATCTCAAATGGTCCGACATATCGGGGGCTTAACTTCCCCTTAATGCCGAATCGTCTAACGCCCCGTGTCGGTGACACCCTCAACCAGACCTGAGCTCCTACCCTGAACTCGAGAGGTCTACGCCTCCTATCCGCATACGACCTCTGACGGCTCTGCGCAACCAACATCCTCTCCCGAATCAAAGCGACTCTCGCCATGTCGTCCTGTACCTGATCCGGTGCTACAATGCTAGAGCTCCCGGGCTCGTCCCAACACAAGGGAGTACGGCATCTCCGTCCATACAATGCCTCATACGGTGCCATCCCAATCGAAGCGTGCCAGCTGTTATTATACGAAAACTCGACCGACGGGAGATGATCTGGCCATACTTGACCCCAGTCTAGTACACACACTCGAAGCATATCCTCTAAAGTCTGAATAGTCCGCTCAGACTGGCCGTCGGTCTGGGGATGGTATGCGGTGATGAAATGGAGACTCGAACCTAGGGCGGCGTTTACCTGCTGCCAGAACCTCGAGGTAAAACACCCGTCCCTGTCCGAGATGATGGTCCTCGGGACTCCATGTAGTCTCACAATCTGACGGGTAAACTCCTCGGCTAAACGACTCACCGGCCACGTTTCCCGTATAGGAATGAAACATGCGGTCTTCGTCAGCCGGTCTACTACCACCCATATCGCGTCAAAGCTCTTACTCGGTCTCAGGCCGGTCACGAAGTCCATAGATATGTCCTCCCACTTCCCCTACGGCACGGGCAGTGGGTGAAGCTCTCCTCCGGGTCTATGGTGGTCAATCTTGACCTGCTGGCAGGTCGCGCATCGGGCCACATATCTAGCTACATCGGGCTTCAGCCCGCCCCACCAATAGGATCTCCTAAGGTCCTGGTACATCTTACTCGCGCTTGGGTGCACTGAGTAAGGTGTGGAATGGGCCTCCTGCAATATCCTCTCTCTCACCTCCTGATCCGACGGTACACAAATACGTCCTTGACGTCTCAACAGCCCATCTGCTCCCGTGATAAACTGTGGTGCCTCTCCTCGGGACATCATGTCCCGGATCCTCATCAAAAGGGGACATCCCTCCTGCTTCTGCAGGATCTCGCCGGACAGGTCAGGTAACACCTCTAACTCGGACAAACGACCGTCCGTACCTGGAAACCGGATATCCAACTCTGAGCCCATCAAATCCCTGCCCGATAAGTCTAGCAGCTCGAACGACGCTAATGACTGTACCGGCTTTCCCGAGGTCTCAACCTCGGAAAATCACCTCCTGTCACGGTCCTCCGGCTGATGTCCAAAATGGCATGATGGCGGTCCATCCAATCCAGGATGACTTCTTCATGCACTAAGTGCATGACAAAGAAGTCGGCTAACCAATCTCGGTTCCCCAAACGAATGGGGCAACCGCGTACCTCTCGGGAACATCTAACCCTACCTCCATCGGGTAACCCTATAGTAAAGGGTCTCCCCTCTATCGTAGCTAAGGACAACCTAGCTACACAATCATCGGATATAAACGAGTGCGTAGCACCCGTATCAAATAAAACTCGCACTGAAAACCCGTGAATCTGAACAGTACCTGGGGCTGCCAGCGCTGGAGGATCAACAACACTCCTCAGCTCGAATACCCTGGCATGTGTGCCTCGGGTCTCCTGAGTACCTCCACCACGGCCTCTACCTCGGCCTTGACCCTGAGCGGATCCCTGAGTGCGGGTCTGACCCTGACCTTGGCTCCTCTGCTGAGATCCCTGTGACTGATACTGCGGCCTCTGACCGCTCCCTGCTATGCCAGCAGGCGAGGAACCCTGCTGTGACGGTGCCTTGCCCTGACGGCAAAAAGCAGCTCGGTGACCCATCTGGCCACAAGTGAAACAATCCACAGGCGGCTTCCTACATGTCTTCTTTGTATGTCCATAACCTCCACAACCGTAGCACTGAGGTCCCCTGTCGGATGCCGGTCTCGACGGCTGAGAACCAGAGCGTCCCTGACCTGTCGCTCCGGCCCCTGACCTAGCTGGTGCCGTCCTCTGTCTCTTGTCCGGTCTCCCAGACTGTGCTGCTCTCCTAGACCCAAGGCGGTCTCTCTCATAGGCCGAAGCCCGGTCCTGGTACTCCGCCAGTGAGGTACAACGGAATCCCGCCAGGTAAGCGCGGGTGGACTCCCTTAGTCTCCTGGAAAAGAGGTAGACATGCTGGTCCGCTGGGGGTGCGGAAGGTCCCAACAAGGCTAACTCTGCCCAAAATCGCCTGATCGCCTCAATGATTGGGACGTCCTCGAATCCTGCCTCCAGGAAATCCTGGACTCTGTCACTCCTCAGTGAAGCTGGGCAAAAAGTCTCCCTAACGAGGCTCAACAGCTGATCCATCCTGGTCACACCGCCTCTAACTGTCCTCCACCAGTACTGCGCCTGCTCTAGAAACAGTGTCTGAACTATCTCTACCTGTCTCCCCTCTGGGCAACGGATCGCCTCTAAGGCTGACTCAACGTGCCCAATCCAGTGCTCCACCTCTAACCCTACCTTCCCGTCGAAGTAGGGTACATGCTGCTGGTTGAAAGCTTTCAACCATGAATCAGGTCTCGGAGACCTCAACTCGTCTCTCGGCCTAGTAACCTCCACAACTGGCTCGGATGCAACCACTGCTGGTGCAACTATCTCTGGTGCAGCCCGAACCTGGGTCACCCTTTGTGTGACCTCAGCTGATCTCGCTGGTGCATGTGCAAGCACTGGTGGTGCTGGAGGTGGTGCTCCAGTCCGAAATGCCTCTTCAACTCGTCGTACATAGTCTCCAAATACAGTAGCTCCAATGGACGCGCCCTCGGTCCTGGTAGATGAAGAACCCTGCGCCCCGGACCTAACCACAGTCCTATCCCTAGCCTCGGGAATGATGCTCTATGTGACCTCCTCTACTAGGGCCTCTGCTGCTGGTGCACCCACAACTGGTGGGTCCGCAACGGGGATGCGTCCCCGACCTCTACCTCTCGTACCTGGAGGTCTTCTTACCCGTCCCCGCCCTCTTGGGGCGGTAGGGGGGAGTGGTGGTCTACCCCTGGAGGTTCCCACGTAAGCGGTCGCTCTCGTACGTGCCATCTGATTTCGTATTGCGTTTACTTATAAATACGTGGTACTATTTATCATCCGGTATAATAACTTAAAGCATAAATATAACATGATCATAATACATATCCACGACATGCAAGCCCAAACATGCTAAGGTCACATACCTAGCTAGGTACGTACAATATCCACAATCATCCTAAGGTCATACATATATATATATATATATATATATATATATATATATATATATATATATATATATATATATATATATATATATATATATTAATAACTATGTACTTAAAATAATATAAGTACCTAATTCTAATCCAGAGATCTATGTCGCCGAGGTTTGCGGAAGGAGCGGTGGTCCCGTACATTCTAACCCAATCCGACATTCTAACCCAATCCGACTCATGCATATGATTTCGAAAACGAAAAGTCAGAGGTCGTGTGGGTTCTGTTTTATACCTCATTTGGCCTTTAAAAGATTGCGAGTGCCATTGTTGTCAACCTGGGGCTCTGATACCACTTTTGTAACACCCCAAATCCGCGGGACTCGGGATGCTACGGGCGAGACCTCACAATGGGTCCCGACCCTTAGCTTGACAACAATTTCACCGGACCTTCCAACATGGCACAAATAAATGCGAAAACTCAAATATGTTTTTAATGTATGCGGAAACAAAAACTACGAAATTACAACTTGAAAACTCAGCCGAGTCCTCAAAACAACGTAAATAGGTCCGAGTTCTAACACATGACAAAACCATAAATGACAACATGAAATGACTCAAAACATCCCTGTCCTATAATGTACGGAGACCCCGGCTGTCCACTCCTCCGCCTCACTCGGCGGCATCCCTAACCTGCAAGTCATCTAAACAATCGGTTTAAAACCGTTAGCTAATATTCTAGGCATTAGGAAAGCGGTGAAGGCACAAACACACCCATAACACAAAACATAAATCACACAAGTCCGGTTCCTTATCTTTTATTATTAACTCGTATTCCAATGTAGTTCAACTTCTTTTGTGACACGAGACCCCAATGGTCTCGCCTCGGTCCCTACTTACTGGCAAGGAATGGTACGGATTCATCTTTCCATCTAACCAGCCGGGCTAGTCGCCGAGAATCCCCTAGACCTCACTATGGGCTAGGCAGTATTGTCACCGCCCGTTCTCATACACTTGGGCCAATATAAACATATATATAAAGTCGGTGGTCCTAATTACCGGTTTCATCGTTATAACATAAAATAACACACACCACCAAACACATAGCAATACTAATACATAAAATACGAGCTAAGTAAGTCCGAAGACTTACCTCGTCCCAAACGCTAACTCACAAAACGCTCACGCTTTCCTTGGGAAGAAGTACTCAACCTGTTCACAACAAGGTATCATAAAAATCCGCTCAACTCGAGAAGTCTAGGACTTCTACACAAATGACCTACGCAGGGTCATTTGACTCGCATTCTAGGGCCGTATCCTAGAGTCCAACATAATTACCGTCAATAATGACGTAAAAGCCAACTAGGTCTAGTCCCGCTCCTCACAATCTCTTAAGGTCACAAAAGCCGCTACTTGGCATTTCCACTAAGTTATGCAATTTCCAACCTATCATGATACTACTAAGCATATATAGATTGATACGAATTCATGGCTTTTACCGGCTTCAAGTCCTAGCATGATACTATCCATTTCGCCCATATGTTAATTGATCGTAAACTGATAGCATAACGGAACCTAAGATAAACTCGTCTAATTTCCGAGGTTAAAACTCGCTAACATATTTTCCGGGCACTTATACAATACCTAACACATATGGGCATAAACTGTAATTATCAAACTGCTGGGTATAAACTGTAATTAACAAAAATCTGCGGGCCAGAGTTGTAATTATACCGAAAGTGAGGGTGGCCGACCGAGATTACAAGAGATCCCGGCCGAGATTCTGCAGTGGTATCCCGGCGGCGTCATTGCTTCTCCGGCGGGGCAAGGGTGGCGGCTAGTTTCCTCGGTGGTGCTGCAGGTGGCCGGCAATGGCCTGGCTCCCGGTGGCGGCCGTCCTCCGGCGAGGTCAAAGCGTGCAGGAGGAGAAGAGCCGCGAGCTGCTGCTCACCCGAGGCCGAAGGCAGCGGCGAGACTGGACGGCGGCTCCTAGGGCAGCGGGAAGGCTCTTCCTCGGTGGTGTTGCTGGCGGCGGCGTGGCGTTCTCCGGAGCTCGAGCAGCCTGAACGCAGGGGGTATCCCGGCCAAGAGAAGGAGGGTGAGAGGCGCCGGTTGGTGGCTCTCTGCGGTGCTCCAAGGGCTCGGGACGTAGGGAGGAAGAAGTGACGACGGTGATGGACGGGCGGCTAGGCACGGTGGTGTGTGAGAGAGGCTGCGTGAGGGGGACAAGGGAGAGAAGAGGGAGAGAGAGATGAGTGAGTGAGGGCCGGCTGGAGTGAAGGCATGCCGAGAGGGAGAGGGAAAAAGGGAGGCCGGACCGAGGGGTCGGCTTGTGCAGCACGCCAGGTCCGGACCAAGGGGTCGGCTGCAAGCCCTGCTCCCCTGCAGGCCTAGGCGTAGGCTGGGCGGGCGGCACGTTCAGGCTGGCGTGGAAAGAGGCAAAGCGCCGCGGGTTATCCCGCGAGGCTGGGCGACGATCTCGGCCGAGATAGGCAGGCCGAGATTCCCCAAAGAAGAAAGAAAAGAGAAAAGAATGAAAGGCGGGATCCAACTGGTTAAACTAGTTCCGTAACGGGTGTTACGGGTCGGAATATTTTCCGACATTCTCGAAAAAAAAATAAGTTATGGTTCACGGCTTCGGAATAAAAGTCGGATATTCCCGTAGAATAATTTGCGGAAATAGGAACAACACGATATATTTATTATCTAAAATTTCCGGGCGTTACACATTGTGAGATCCTAACCCAGTAGCGCCTCGAGTCCTACGGATTCGGGGTGTTACAGATCATACGAGCCAACACTTGAAGATATGCAGTAGCTTGTCCGAGTTTTTATCAGCTTGGATTGATTATATATCTTCGATTGTTATTTTTTTTGGAACTCTTATTGTTTTTTATGTTGTTTTTTTAATTTGGACCTCTTATTTGTTTATATGAGGCCAACCTAGTGGGCTTTTATATTTTGTTCTATTTAGATTATTTATTTAGATGGATGACTATACGTATATAAAGTCATTCTTATCATTAGTTGATTAGAAAATCCTTTGTTGAAAATAAACACCGTATGGTTTTATCAAAATACCAAAGAGAGTTTTGGTAGAGCGTTGAATCCGATTAGCTTGGATTTTTCTTGATTGTGTCAATCTCCCTCGGGAATTCGGTGCTTCAAGTGCATTCACGAGCCTCCTCGTCGTGCTATCGGCATCTAATTGGCCGTGTGTGTCGTTGTACAAGTAGGGTTGTTTGGTCATTCGAATCAGTTCTTGATCCCGAGATCAAGGGTTTTTCCGTTGTTCCATTCAGTTCTTCTTTCTATCCTTCATTCCATCTTTATTTTTAGTTTTCCATATTTTGTTTCGTGTCCCACTTCATTGTCTACGTGTTTTTGTTGTTGTTTGAAGCGATTCTTTGTCTAGATCGGTCATTTGCGGTTAATCCCCGTATCATTTGGTATCAGAGCCATTGATGTTGAGTCGTCAAGTGCATCATCCAGGAGTCGGTTTGCTTCGAATCTTGTTGTTGTTGCATCTAGATTTGTTGCGTCTTGTGTTTCCAACATTGCTCTTCAGCCCCAACCATTGCTTCACTGCTGGACGTTCTTTTTGTTTTTCTTTTTTTTTTCTCTCTCTTCAAGTAGTTACAACTACTTTCCACCACCTCCCTTCAAATTAGGCTCCACTTCCCATTTTCAAATCAGACGTTGGAAATTTCTAAAAAAAAAAAGTTACAACAACTTCTCAACCATCTCCTATTTTCAATTTAAATTTGTGGTGACCAGTTTTTTTTTTTTTTTCCCTTTCTAAGTTACAAAAACAAAAAAAAAATCTCTTAATCTTACTTTCAGCGTACACCACTCTACTGCCCCTGATAAGTGATGGCTGATTCAAATTTGAGTCTTGTTTCCTTGATTTTTATTTTTAATTTTTTGAGTCCTTGCCCTTCTTTTGTTTGTGATTGACCTTGTCCTCTCACGTGAGGTTATTTGATTTCATTATTGATCAATTAGCTACTTGATTTGAGTAAGAGCATGAGAGCTGAAGCCCAAGCATGAGACATAGTGACACCGTATCATCTAGCTTGACTTGTGCATATCAGCGTTGCCTACACGGGGAACTAGTATATTTCAGATGCTTCACAAAATGGATGACAACGATTGTGTATCGGAGCTTCCAACAACATACGGAGTGAGCCCTGCATTCAACTTAAGAGATTTCATCACAAATTTGCCTGTAGACAAAGAACTTGTAGTCAAGATCACGATGCACATTCTAGTTTCATTTGATCCGGTGACCTTGTTTCGGCGCATTTGAGGAAGGAGCATGGGGGTTCGGGGACGAATCCTTTCCAAGAAAGGGAGAATGATGAGGGATCATACGAGCCAACACTTGAAGATATCCAGTAGCTTGTCCGAGTTTTTATTAGCTTGGATTGATTATATATCTACAATTGTTATTTTATTTGGAACTCTTATTGTTTTTTATGTTGTTTTTTTTTAATTTGGACCTCTTATTTGTTTTTATGAGGCCAACCTAGTGGGCTTTTAAATTTTATTCTATTTAGATTATTTATTTAGATGGATGACTATAGGTATATAAAGTCATTCTTATCATTAGTTTGATTCGAAAATCCTTTGTTGAAAATAAACACCGTATGGTTTTATCAAAATACCAAAGAGAGTTTTGGTAGGGCGTTGAATCCGATTAGCTTGGTTGTTTCTTGATTGTGTCAATCTCCCTCGGGAATTCGGTGCTTCTAGTGCATTCACAAGCCTCCTTGTCGTGCTATCGACATCTAATTGGCCGTGTGTGTGTCGTTGTACAAGTAGGGTTGTTTGGTCATTCGAATCAGTTCTTGATCCCGAGATCAAGGGTTTTTCCGTTGTTCCATTCGGTTCTTCTTTTGTTTCGTGTCCCACTTCATTGTCTACGTGTTTTTGTTGTTGTTTGAAGCGATTCTTTGTATAGATTGAGAAGAATACGGAATTTTTCCGTATCACCGCTTGAATAATTGTAATTCCAACGAAATAAATGTCATCCCAATTGTATCTGAATGAGAGTTGGATGTAAAATTCTGAATGTGAGAGCCCTATTCTTTCGGACCGAGTCTTGGTCCTTAGCCGAGATTGGCCTTTCCGCACCCGCGGACCTGACTGCCGCCCCTGCGGCTCAAGGAACCGGCAATGCGGTTTCCGATGGCTGCAGCCGGTTTTGTTGACTCCTTGACCCGTGCTTTACCTTTCCTCTTCTTATTCTTCCTTTGGCTTCGTGAGCAAGGGTTTCACACTTTTTTCTTCAGCTTCTCACGTCCTCCTTGCCTCTCCCTTGTTTCTCCTTGATCTTGTCTTGGTTTCTTGAGTTTGGAAGAGAGTTTTGTGTGACATTGGTATTTGATAATGCTAGTGATGTATGTTGCTGAGCTTGGAAGCCAGCTGTGGTGTGTGTTGATCTTCCCTGCAGCCTAGGACCACAAGTGTGGTGAGCTATCTTCTCTTTCTCTTCTTCCTTTCTTTGATTTCCTCTTCCTAGCTTAAGACTAGATGTATGTTAAGGGTTTTGATGTTGGTTTATGTATGTATATGGTTGTGTGTGAATTTGGATGAAAGAAGACGTGATTTGATCACATGAAGAGCCAAAGAGAAGCCGCGGGTTCACGTTCTGCACAGACGCCGCCCCGCGACTAGAAGCCGCCGCCCCTGCGGAAGACGTGCCGCAGTGCCAGCACCTTGCCTGCGTCCCGTGTCACCGCGCCTGCGGGTTGTCTACTCCGCTCCTGCGTCTCTTGATTACGCAAGTGCGTCTTGTCCCGGGACTACCCATAGTTGGGTAGCTCCTTTCCTTTCCTAGTATGAGGGAACTAGTACCATGCTAGGTATCGGTTTATGATGAGTATGATATAGATATGCCGGTTACGGCTTTGAGGTTTAGTGTTATCGAGGTTTACGAGTTGGATATGATCCTTATGGATCCCTTGGGTCTAGGTGTGACCCTTTTGTGTGATAGTAGATTGATATGTATATATGTATGCCTTGTATAGGCCGTGTTGTCCTCCAGATTGGAGTGGACGTATCTGAGAGTTGATCTTAGTTGGGATTACTTCCGAGACTGAGGTAAGTCCATAAGACTTACTTAGCTGCCATCTCTATATTGGATGTTGCATGAGTGGTGCATGTTTATGCTTGCTAGCATGTGATATTGTTATTACCGACCTATGGTTTAGTGACTGCCCGTTGTAGGGCGTGACAGCTATCCTTTCATCCCGCTGGGAGACTGGAGGTTCTCTCGGGCAGGTCAGTTTTGGATTGTGGGGCGGGCTTTCCCCACTCCCATTGGGTAAACGGGGTTGTGACCGCATCACCACTCCAGCTGGCATTAGCACCGAGAGGCGAGGATTATATTCCTCGTGTCACATATATTCATATTGATATCCATATATATACGATTTGAGTGTTGGACTATATTTATAAAGATTATAAAATGGGTAAATGCGTGATATCATGATGGGGTGTTTAATATTCTTGATATGTGATTGTGCTTATGTTCATCTTATATATGTGTATGTTTAGCTAACGGTTTTATAGCGTGTTGTAGATCCCTCGAAGGTTAGGAGAACTGGAGAGTGATCCAGAGAGGGTGATCTGCTGAGGGTTGCGTACACTAGTTCGTCCTCGTGGTTTTGGGACCTTTTGATCTTGTACATATTCGTTATGTTTTGATTGTACTCAGCTGTACCTTGTATAAACCTTTTGATATTTATATATCAGTTTCATGTTTGTGCCTTGTTGTAAGATCAGTGAAATTGTTGTCAGGCTAGGGTCAGGGTCCATTGTGACATCCTAGCCCAGTAGCACCTCGAGTCCTACGGATTTGGGGTGTTACAAAGTTGGTATCAGAGCCCAGGTTGACAACAATGGCACTTGTAATCTGCGATAAAGGTCGAATAGATAAATAAACAGAACCCGAAAGGGGTCTGACTTTTCAAAAGATTTTTGGTTTGAAATGGGTACAAACGTTTTGGGTTAGTGTGTACGTAAAGCCATCACCCCTCTGAAGATCTCGACAGTATAGGTATATATATATATATATAGATAGATACTATCTGATGTGATGTGTGATATATATATCTATACATATGACATATATATAGCCTTCTAAGTTAGGTTTATGTCCTCTGCAGATGGTTCATACTAGAGCCCTACTTGCAGCTGGACGAGGTAGAGGTAGACCCCCTCTAGGTAGAGGACGGGATAGGACTCCTGCTGCTGATCTACGTGCAACAGAGGAGATTCACGACAATGTTGCTGAGAGTGTCGTTCTCGAGACTGGGAACGGGGCAGGTGGGAGGTAGGAATTACAGGGAGCCCGGTCAAATGACTCAGATCGTGTCTCCATGGAGGGACCCGCCTTCCGAGAGTATATCAGACGGGTGGAGGAGGCCGCCAGGGCAGGCAGACGTGCTCCTGATCTGCCCGCACATGAGGGATCCACTGGGAGATCTCATACAGTGACTCAGGTGCCAGCTGTACCGGCACCTGCTGCTGAGATTCCTCCGGTTCGAGAGGAGCATAGAGGGCCTCTACCAGACAGTTGGTTGAAGGCATTTCATCAGTTGCGAGTACCCCCTTTCTCTAGGAAGGTGGGGTTAGAGGTGGAGCTGTGGATAGGGCATGTGGACTCGACTTTAGAGTCTATCAGATGTCCAGGTGACAGGTAGATAGAGTTGGTGCAGACTCTGTTCAGAGATCTGGCACAACACTGGTGGAGGTCAGTACGGAGTCAGGTTCTCAGTTATGACCAGATGAGGACTATGATCAGAGAGCGTTTCTCCCTACCTCACTGAGGAGGGAGAAACTGCGCGACTTTGTTGAGGCTGGATTTGATGATGTACCAGTCTCAAAGGCCATCAGGAGGTTTCAGGAGGAGCTGGCTTTACTGGGTCCGACTGCACCTCTTGCTGATCAGCATGTTTATCTTTTCTCTCGACGTTGAGGGATGGTACCCGAGCCTATATGGCGGGTTTTCACTGTGAGTCCTTGATGGACTATCAGGACAAAGCTGCAAACTATGAGAGAGAGAGAGCTGGTCAGAGGAAAGCTTCTCAGGCTGGAGGGTCTGAGAAGAGACAGCGTACGGGGCAGGCCAATGGTACTGCTGGAGCTGCTAGTGTTGGGCGTAGTCAGAGACGCCAGGGTCGTTCTGTATCTGCACCAGCTACAAAGAAGGGACGACAGTGTTATAACTATGGAGATCCAAGACATATGAGGCCAGAGTGCACGAGGCCATTAGTGACGTGTTTTACCTGTGGTAGACAAGGTCATCGAGCCGTTTACTGCCGCCAGGGCGGAGCTGCATCTCAGCAGGGTTCTTCTCCTGCCAGTGTAGCGGGAGGTTGGCAGAGGCCACCTCAGCAGCAACAGCAGATACAGGGACAACAGAGGATCCCAGATCGCCCTACCACTCAGGGATCTGCTCCTGGGCTGAGTAGAGGCAGAGGTCGTGGTGGGGGCACCATTGATATGAGAGGCCAACATGGTCGTGTTTTTGAGTTGAGGAGTGCAGAGGAGCCAGCTGCACCTACTGCTACATGTACCATTCTGATTCATGGTTTACCTGTTAGAGTTTTATTTGATACTGGTGCTACGCACTCTTTTATTTCTGATGCCTGTGTAGAGCGTCTTGGTTTAGATACAGTTGAGGGGATGCCCTTTATTATAGGGTTACCCGATGGTGGTAGGGTCAGAGGTACCCGTGAGATTCACGGTTGTCCCGTTTCTGTAGGGACCCGTGTGTTACTAGTTGACTTCTTTGTCATGCCATTAGAGCATGAATAAGTCATCCTAGGTATGGACTGGATGGATAGACATTCTGCAGTCCTAGATGTAGGTAGGAGGACTGTTACCCTCTCTACCGAGTTAGGTCATATAGAGGTTTTCTGAGGTTGGGACCTTGGAAAGACAGGTACGGTTATTAGTGCTATACAGGCAGCGAGACTGATTGCACAGGATTGCGAGGCCTTCTGGTGTTATGCCATGAAGGAGGGGGAGAGTCCATCTGTAGAGGACATCCCAATTGTTTGTGAGTTCACAGATGTGTTTGCTGAGCCATCCAGCTTGCCGCCTCAGAGGAGTGCGGATTTTGGGATTGAGTTAGAGCCTGGTATGAGACCCATCTCGAAGGCCCCATACCGGATGGCGTCTGTTGAGATGCTGTAGCTGAAGAAGCAACTCGAGGAGTTGGCTGAGAAGGGCTTCATTCGCCCTAGCGTGTCCCCATGGGGAGCACCTTTCCTCTTCGTACGGAAGAAGGACGGATCACTGAGGTTATGTATAGATTACAGAGAGCTGAACAAGGTGACCATCAAGAACAAGTATCCACTGCCTCGTATTGATGATTTGTTAGATCAGCTACAAGGAGCGACTGTGTTCTCCAGGATTGACCTGCGTTCCGGGTATCACCAGTTGAGGGTGAGGGAGCAGGATGTGCACAAGACAGCATTCCGGACCAGATATGGCCACTACGAGTTTATAGTGATGCCATTTGGGCTTACGAATGCCCTAGTCGTCTTTATGGAGTTGATGAACAATATCTTCATCGACTTCCTGGATCAGTTTGTTGTGGTTTTCATTGATGACATTTTAGTATACTCTCGCAGTGGAGAGGAGCATACAGGACATCTGAGGACTGTATTGCAGGTTTTGCGGGATAGAGAACTTTATGTTAAGTTCTCTAAGTGTGAGTTCTGGATGCCAGAGGTAGCATTCCTGGGTCATGTGGTTTCAGCTGAGGGGATCAAGGTGGATCCAACGAAGATAGAGGCAGTAGCAGCTTGGACGACACCGACGAACGTCAAGAAAGTACGTAGTTTCCTTGGCCTAGCCGGTTATTACAGACGCTTCGTGGAGGGATTTTCTGTGATTGCCCGTCCACTGACGAGTTTGCTGAGGAAGACTACCAAATTTGTGTGGTCTGATCAGTGCATGCAGAGTTTTGAGGAGTTGAAGAGGCGTTTGACTTTGTCTCCTATTTTTGCACAGCCAGAGGGTACTGAGGATTTTGTGGTATACAGTGATGCATCCAAGCTAGGCTTGGGATGTGTTTTGATGCAGCGGGGCAGAGTGATAGCATATGCGTCTCGACAGTTGAAGACGTATGAGGAGAACTACCCGACTCATGATCTGGAGTTGGCAGCGGTAGTTCATGTATTGAAGATCTGGAGACATTACCTGTATGGTGTTACATGTCAGATCTTCACAGACCATAAGAGTCTGAAGTATATTTTCACGCAGCGGGAATTGAATAACCGCCAGCGTAGGTGGCTCGAGCTGATCAAGGATTTTGATATGGAGATTCTGTACCATCCAGGGAAGGCGAACGTTGTCGTCGACGCCCTGAGCAGGAAGACGCCTCGAGAGCAGGAGATTGCGATATTAATAGTACAACATCAGTTGCAGAGAGATCTGATCTGGTTAGAGTTGGACATCCAGTTTCCTGATGAGGATGCCCAACTGCGTACTTTAGAGGTTCTTCCTGATCTGTTGGGCGAGATCCAACAGAAGCAGGAGACCTGCCCGACATTGATGAGGATACGAGATAGGATGTCTCGGGATGAGACACCACAGTTCCTACTTGGAGCAGATGGAGTTTTGAGGCGCCGCGATCGCGTCTGTGTACCTGCTGATACAGAGTTGAGGCAGAGGATTTTACAGGAGGCTCACTGTACACCTTACTCTGTACATCCAGGTACGAGTAAGATGTATCAAGACTTGAGACGTATATATTGGTGGGGAGGGCTGAAGCCCGATGTGGCCAGATTTGTGGCACAGTGTGCGACTTGCCAGCAGGTCAAGATCGAGCATTTCAGACCTGGAGGTGAGCTCCATCCACTTCCTGTTCCACTATGGAAGTGGGAGGACGTCACCATGGATTTTGTGACTGGGCTAAGGTTGAGCCGGAGTTTTGATGCCATCTAGGTTATTGTGGATAGATTGACGAAGACGGGCACGTTTCATTCCTATTAGGGAGACATGGCCGGTGAGCAGATTAGCTGAGGAGTACACTAGGCAGATAATGAGACTACATGGTGTACCGAGGACGATCGTCTCAGATAGAGATGGACGATTTACCTCGAGATTTTGGCAGCAGATTCAGACTGCCCTAGGGACGAGTTTGCACTTCACGACTGCGTTTCATCCTCAGATAGATGGTCAGTCAGAGAGGACCATTCAGACACTGGAGGATATGTTGCGAGCTTGTGTGTTGGATTGGGGACAAGTGTGGACGGATCATCTCCCACTAGTTGAGTTATCATACAACAACAGCTGGCATGCATCTCTCGGGATGGCCCCATATGAGGCACTGTATGGACAGAGATGTCGTACTCCGTTATGTTGGGATGAGCCGAGTAGTGTTAGTAGTTTGACACCTGATCAGATTCAGGATGATATGACTCGTGTAGCATTGATTAGAGAGCGTATGCTGACTGCGCAGAGCCGTCAGAAGTCTTATGTTGACAGGAGGCGTTGACCTCTAGAGTTCAGAGTTGGAGCCCATGTGTGGCTGAGAGTGTCCCCGACACGAGGTGTTAGGCGTTTTGGCATTAAGGGGAAGTTGAGCCCCCGATATGTCGGACCGTTCGAGATTCTGGATCGGGTTGGGAGCACATCTTACAAATTAGCCTTGCCTCCGAGATTAGAGGGTGTTCACCCTGTATTTCAAGTGTCTTAGCTGAGGGAGTACATACTAGATCCGAGACACATCGTGAGTTATGATGATTTGGTGGTTGAGCCGGACCACACGTTTGTTGAGCATCCTATTGCAGGCCTAGAGCGAGGTATGAGACGGCTGCGTTCGAAGGACATTCCTATGTTGAGGATACAGTGGTCGAGACGAGGACCCGAGGAGGCTACATGGGAGACTGAGGATAGTATCCAGAGGAACTATCCAGAGTTCTATGCCGAGATAGGTGCACCAGTAGGATCACCGAGTAGATCTTAGTACTAGCCTGGTGAGTCTTATGTGCTTACATGCTTATATGTTATGATGTGTTTATTTCATGCTAGCCTTGATGTGATTATGATCTTATTAGATCTTGTTATGCTAGTATGATTCTTGTTTATAGCTGGAGGTGGTTCTTTCCTCCATGCTATTGTGATATGATAGGTTTAGCTGGAGATGGTTCTTTCTTCCATGCTATTTTGATGGACATAGTAGTGCTGGAGATGTTCTCCCTCCATGCCTTTCTGTTATGGATATGATACGGCTAGAGATGTGATTCCTCTATGCCTTGTGATATGTTATGGTTTGGCTAGAGATGGTTTTCCTCTAGGCCCTGGATAATATAGTTTGCTACTGGAGTTGATGATTTTCTCCATGCTTATGTTTGAGGTTATAGAGAGAGTTATACCTCGGCTTATGAGTCCGAGTGGTTTCAGGACTTTGCAAGTTTCAGGACGAAACTTGTTTTTAGGGGGGTGAGATGTGAGAGCCCTACTCTTTCGGACCGAGTCTTGGTCCTTAGCCGAGATTGGCTTGGCCGAGATTCGCCTTTCCGCACCCGCAGACCTGAATGCCGCCCCTGCGGCTCAAGGAACCGCCCCTGCGGTTTCCGACGGCTGCAGCCGGTTTTGTTGACTCCTTGACCCGTGCTTTACCTTTCCTCTTCTTATTCTTCCCTTGGCTTCGTGAGCAAGGGTTTCACACTTCTTTCTTCAGCTTCTCACGTCCTCCTTGCCTCTCCCTTGTTTCTCATTGATCTTGTCTTGGTTTCTTGAGTTTGGAAGAGAGTTTTGTGTGACCTTGGTGTTTGATGATGCTAGTGATGTATGTTGTTGAGCTTGGAAGCAAGCTGTGGTGTGTGTTGATCTTCCCTGCAGCCTAGGACCACAAGTGTGGTGAGCTCTTCTCTTTCTCTTCTTCCTTTCTTTGATTTCCTCTTCCTAGCTTAAGACTAGATGTATGTTAAGGGTTTTGATATTGGTTTATGTATGTATATGGTTGTGTGTGAATTTGGATGAAAGAAGACGTGATTTGATCACGTGAAGAGCCAAAGAGTAGCCGCGGGTTCACGTTCTGCACAGACGCCGCCCCCGCGACTAGAAGCCGCCGCCCCTGCGGAAGACGTGCCGCAACGCCAGCGCCTTGCCTGCGTTGTCTGCGTCCCGTGTCACCGCGCCTGCGGGTTGTCTACTCCGCTCCTGCGTCTCTTGATCACGCAGGTGCGTCTTGTCCCGGGACTACCCATAGTTGGGTAGCTCCTTTCCTTTCCTAGTATGAGGGAACTAGTACCATGCTAGGTATCAGTTTATGATGAGTATGATATAGATATGCCGGTTACGGCTTTGAGGTTTAGTGTTATCGAGGTTTACGAGTTGGATATGATCCTTATCGATCCCTTGGGTCTAGGTGTGACCCATTTGTGTGATAGTAGATTGATATGTATATATGTATGCCTTGTATAGGCCATGTTGTCCTCCAGATTGGAGTGGACGTATCTGAGAGTTGATCTTAGTTGGGATTACTTCCGAGACTGAGGTAAGTGCATAGGACTTACTTAGCTATCATCTCTATATTGGATGTTGCATGAGTGGTGCATGTTTATGCTTGCTAGCATGTGATATTGTTATTACTGACCTATGGTTTAGTGACTGCCCATTGTAGGGCGTGACAACTATCCTTTCATCCCGCTGGGAGACTGGAGGTTCTCTACGGGCAGGTCAGTTTTGGATTGTGGGGCGGGCTTTCCCCACTCCCATTGGGTATACGGGGTTGGTGACCGCATCACCACTCCAGCTGACATTAGCACCAAGAGGCGAGGATTATATTCCTCGTGTCACATATATTCATATTGATATCCATATATATACGATTTGAGTGTTGGACTATATTTATAAAGATTATAAAATGGGTAAATGCGTGATGTCATGATGAGGTGTTTAATATTCTTGATATGTGATTGTGCTTATGTTTATCTTATATATGTGTATGGTTAGCTAACGGTTTTATACCATGTTGTAGATCCCTCGCACGTTAGGAGAACTGCAGAGTGATCCAGAGAGGGTGATCTGCTGAGGGCTGCGTACACTAGGTCTTCCTCATGGGTTTAGGACCTTTTGATCTTGTACATATTCGTTATGTTTTGATTGTACTCAGCAGTACCTTGTATAAACCTTTTGATATTTATATATCAGTTTCATGTTTTGTTTTAATCTATCTGTGACTTGTTGTAAGATCAGTGAAATTGTTGTCAGGCTAGGGTCAGGATCCATTGTGAGATCCTAGCCGAGTAGCACCTCGAGTCCTACGGATTTGGGGTGTTACACTGAATCTTTAAACTAAACTACGAAGAATGATGAATGAACGGAAACGGGGTGTAAACAGGTGTGAAACGAGATGTTTGGTAATGAATCTCGGGCTTCCTTTTATACACAAACCCTTGCCAAAAGATGTTAGGCCGAAAAGGAAAAATCCCGTAAATAAAATATGATGTTCAGGTCAAAATCTCGGGTGGATCTCGGCCGAGATTGGGTCGTATCAGGGCCGAGATTCATCAACATGTTGGATCTCGGTCAAGGTCATATGGATCTCGGCCGAGATCATGACCGAGATAATCGTCTGTTGTGTGATCTCGGTCCGAGATTGATGTTTTAGGTCTTATCTCGCCCGAGATAAGTTCCCTTGGTCGTCCTTCAGCCTTTAGCTTGATTCCTAGTCATTTCCCGTGCACGTATGCTTGCTCCAATGCATCCACTTCGAGGCTTGATCCTCAAATGCGTCGTTTTAGCTCCGAAATGCGCCAAATCACCTACAATGAACCAAAAGCGTGTGTAGACATCTATTCTTGCAAAATAGAACTAAACAAGTCTAAATGTCACAAACTAAGGCTAAAACATGAATGCGGAAAAGGGAAATCTACCTAAATTCATGACTAAACTAGGTCGATAAATCATGTTATAAAAATACCCCATAATTACTCCTTGTTTGTCCTCGAGCAAGAATCAAATCTAGGACAATGGTAACATGATTTATACATGCATAACATATTTTTATAGTGCTTCTAATTATGAACACCCTCAATAGTGCAATTTCATAGCCAAATATATATTTCGTTTAAGGTCAAATATAAATAGGCATAAAAAGGATAATCACACTTTGCAAGAAAATCATGCTCATTGTTCAAATCACCATTATCTAATCATTATGAGAAATTCAAGTCTAGGCTACTAAGTCAAACACATGTATACAAAGATCATTAGGACTTATTAATGAGAAGGTCAAAGAAACGTGATGAGGGTAAGATATTTTTCTGGTAATGTGGTGCTAATTTGGAAAGAAGAACAACACACTTCAATCTTTTCAACTCAAAATCCACCTCTTTTGCATATTTTTCCTTCTTTTATTTTCTTTCTTTTTCTTCTCAGTGAAAGGCATTGGTGCACAATAGCCGAAATCTTGGTGTTCAGTTTCCTTCACGTACCTCACACCGGACGCACGTTACCAAATCACTCGTTAGGACATTTAGCTAATCAGACTTTGGCAAGACACAAACACCCGATGATGTGAATGGTGCCGAGGTACTCATCTTCATAACCAACAATCTCCTAAAAGCTTTGATTTTTAATTCACATCACATTTCACACATTTACCTTCTTCACATAATACATATCATTTCATCAATTTAAGCATACACCTTCAAGCTTCACTTTCCTACTTCCCGGATAGGTAAAAAGGATGCAAAAAATTTCATGTTTGACGGGATAAGCATGATAAAGATAGAATAAGAATAAAATCGATATGCCTAAATCATTCCTATGCAATCTATAAGAACTTATCATTCAACATCAACTATCCAAACTCATTTCAATTAGACAAGGCAATTTTCATAAATCACATAAAATTCAAGCAACGTATTCAAATCCAAAATATGTCATTAGTCAAGTTAAAGCTTAAAATGGTAATCAATGGCCAATTCACTGACACAATATCATCATGGGGGTCATATCATTCATAGATGCACAATTTTTTTTATACTTGCTAAAAAGAAACATGTGACTAGAAATTCAAACTATCTAAATGCAATGCAATGAAAAGAAGCATGTTAAAAATACCGCAAGTATCTCACTCCATACTTAAAACTCATATTGTCCCCAATGTGAATAATAAAGATTTATGTTATCCGGGCGATTGAAAACAACTAACGGGACAAGGCGGAAGCGGATTCCGAATACGCGAAGACTTGGGGCGGATGCGGAATCCGCTTCCACCCCAGATTCAACCTCATTAGCCTTCACAGTTCACATTATTGGGCGCATTAAAAAAAAAACTGGGCGGAAGCGGATTCCACATCCGCCCCAAATTCAACCTCATTTGTCTTCACAGTTAACATTATTGAGCGGATTAAAAAAAATATGGGCGGAAGCGCATTCCGCATTCACCCCAGATTTTCCATGACATTATTGGGGCGGAAGCGGAATCCGCTTCCGTAGTCGCGTTAGTAATTTTCTGGCCACGCGAATAGTAACTTTGATAATAAAATAGAAGTGAAAAAGAATATTTACGATTTAAAAATCAAAAAATTAATCACTTTATTGCACAGAGGAATAGATCGGTCTAAATACGTTTATTTCAAGCGAAATATAGATGAATGTTGTTATAGTTCGAGCATAGTTAAATATAAATTTCTTTCGGAATAAAAAGAATTTGATCGAAGTCTCTATATTTCGATCGAAATAGAGATAACCTATGCATTGAAAAATCTGTGATATATTATTGTTATGACCGAAATATTTTTTGCTTGTTAGTTATACTAATCAAGTCGAAATACTATAATTTCAGGTCGAAATTAATCACTTTATTGACCATCTCGATCAGTGTAGGATGATTTTGTTCGAATTATGACCATTTATCCCAAAAAGTATGTATATAAAACTATTATACTAGTCATCTCGATCACTGTATGATGATTTCGATCGGATTATGACCATTTCACCCAGAACGTATTTATTTCGATCAAAATTTACAGTTATACTTACCTCTAACAATTTTTTTAAATAACTAACAACGTTATTGTTTTCACCAATTCGAACAAAATATGCATCCGAATACATAAATTACGGTCAATATCCTAAATAGCATTCAAATAATATAATTCTCTTTCCATATTTAATATTCCATACAGTGAAAGTAGATTTTAAGATTTTTATCCGGTGTTTCACGCCTACGAAACTTTACAGTGTGTTAATATCTTGGTCGTTCATTTATTAATCGAACACCTCTTAGAAGTTCCTACTTTCTACACAGAAATAGATTCTCGCTCAAACCCGATCATATATATATATATATATAACAAATATCCCGATTTAACTGAAAGTCGTGCTTACAAATGTTATTGCAAGCTTGAAAGGATCATTTAATTCTTTGGCATTTTGCAAATTTCTATATTAATATCGTGAGGATATTTATCCATACAACAACCATCGCATAATAGGTTATACAAATTTTAAACAAATGAATTCTAAAAATACGTCACTTTATAAAACATAATTACAATCCTATACATGACACAATGTTAAAACTACTCTAAACTAAATCTTAATACAAAAACTCCTAATTAATAACTTTTTTTTTATAATAGAATAACTTTTGAAACATAAATATTCATGAAATTTGAATTGTAGATTAATCATTTTAAAAATTCAAATTACAAATTACTCATAATTTTTGGATTATCTAAAAAAATATAAGATATAACTTTTAATATAATACTCTGAAAAAGAAAAACAATGATCCGATCCGATCTAATCTCAGCCGTTTCAATTCGTGTACGATAGTCAAATTTGGATTACTGTTAATATACTAACGCATACATGAATCACAACACAACACATGCAATAGAAACTATTAACCTCCCGTTTGGTTGTAACTCCGGAAACGGAGACGGAATGGAAACGAATCTAGTCCACATATGTACCTTGTTCATGGAATCATTTTGGTTGGTTTCATGCAAAATACACTGCTTTCCCCTATTTTTTTACCCTATAGGGTATTAAAACTAATCAAATTATACTACAATTAGTTCAAACCACAAGGAATGATTCAACAACTTTATGAACAAAGGTGTACGTATGGACTAGATTCGTTTTTATTCCGTTTCCGTTTCTAGAGTTTAAACCAAACGGGCCCTAAATTTATTAGAAAACATACCGTAATCACATTCAAAAAACACTTAAGTATCATTACTAAAAAGATAGCGAAGTCGTATAAAGGCGACCTAAGAGTCAACCAAAATGATGATGTCATCACTGACATCAACCATTGAAAAAGGTTACCTATTCGCTGACGTCACAGTACACCATCATTCCGCATACGCAGCTTATAAGGTATCCTTATTAGAGTAAGTGGGGCAGCTGCAAAATCATAACAACTCAAAAAATCCCACAATTTCAGTCATAACTGGTACGTTACTTTCATAGAAGAAGATGACCGGCAGCGGCACAGCGAGGATTAATCCAGTAGGGGAGAGTCCACCGGGGGACTTAGAGATCATCACATCTGATGAAGTGGCGATACAGCAGAGCTTACCGCTGGAATATTGGCTTCCGATAACGGAATCAAGGAACGGAAACGTATACTCGTGTATCTTTCATTTGATCTCCTCCGGCATCGGCTTTCAATCGCTGCTACTCCCTCTTGCATTCGTTCACCTTGGCTGGTAAAATTTTATTTTAAATTATTTTCTCCTCTGTACATCGACTCGTTTTTGGTATTCATGTCTAAATATTAATGTATCAGATGCGGTGTCATGATGTCACGATATGAATATAAAGTATTAAATATGAGATGAATGTCCGATATATTTTATTTTAGGTTTTATATTATTAGTACGTGAACGACAACACAAAACACATGGAATAAATAAATTTTATAATTATATATAATAAAAAAATGTGCATTAAAAGTATTTTAAATATCAGATTAATATTTTGTATATTGATCCTTATCAAATAGATATAGAATCAAATAAACTACTATGAATTCCATTTATTTTTGATATTGATTGTTTTATTGCTTGTCGGAAATGATATATTTATTTAGCAATACCTTATTTCTTATACACATTTTTTCTTATCGGAGTTGGATTTATGAGTATTTGTAGTATTAGAATATGTATAATTTTCTTTATGTACTAGTTTTTTTTTTTATTTATAAAAAGTAATATAAAAAAGTAATATATTGTTAAATGATCCAATGCACTCTGCTAAGACGTAAATGTATTTATCAGTTGGTTAAGATACACCCGTTAAACCCGCTAAAATCAATGTCTTGTGACTTGTGATTTGTGACGGTTTAAATTTATCCACCTATTATTATCATTTCTAAGCCTAAGCTTAATATAATCTTCTTTTTTTATTATTATAAATCAACATGATTAACTTTTTTTTTTTTTGTAAATTTTGTGATAAAAAAATTCACATTCTTTTGATTTTGAATTTGTTTGTAACATTATAAATCACTAAATAAAATTAATAACTTAACATTCCCATTTATTAGCCACTCATTTTATGGGTTCAACATTCAATTTCAAAAAGATTTTCACAAGAAAGGTTTTATTTTTACTAAAATTAAAATACCAAAAAAGTCTAATACAATGTAAGTATGTCAAGTACTTTGTTTTCAGACCCAACAATCTTAAGCTTTTGAATACTTTCATTAGTAGGGACCAACACAAGCTATATATATATATATATATATATTGACAAACTAGAAAGTATAATCTAACAGTTGTTAGCTTTTATAAGTTGTCTATTTTAATTAACTTTAACATATCGTTGTAAGAATGACGCTAGACGAATCAAAATTGTGACACTTAACTAACTTAATTTGGGTTATGACTTTGACAAGGCAAGTATATATACCTACATGCGTAAAATAATAATAATGCAAAGAATATTACCGTTACTCTTCAATTCTAAGCTTTTTTAATTAATTTAATCACAAGATACTGCTATCAGAATATAAATAACTAAATTTACGAATCTGATAGGTTTTGGGGGATCTTCAGCTTGTGTATAGCATTTTCATGGAGTGTCTACACTACGTGGCTTCTTGTTCAGCTTCACGAGTCACCTACCGGAGCTCGTTATAGTCGATACCTTCAGCTATCGATAGCTGCATTCGGTCAGTAAAAGACACCATGCGTGTATTTAAGGGATAAAATGTACCACATTGATAACACAATAAGTTGTAAGACTAATATATAAGTCTATTGGTTACTTCTTTTGCAGGTCCAAAGCTGGGAAAGTTGTTCGTGCTTTTCCCGGTGTTGTATCTATCGGGAGGTACATGTGTGATGCTCATCATAACCGGTGGCGGAACCATGAAGCTCTTGTACGGTGTCATTTGTGACTATAACGGTCATTTATGTGATCCAAACGCGTTGTCCGCGTTTGAGTGGTTCTTGATCTTCATATTCCTGGCCATTGTGATTTCTCAGTTTCTACCTAACCTCAATTCCGTAGGTTGGGTTTCCTTAATTGGATCTTTGGTAGCAGTTACTTATTGCTCCTTGGTGTGGATCTTGCCGGTTACTAAGGGTAGACCTTCGGGTGTCTCGTATAGCCCCCCGACGGCTTCTCATGGTGATCAGTTCATGAACTCTCTATCTGCATTGGGTATCATCGCCTTATCTTTGAGAGGTCACAATGTTGTGCTTGAGATCCAGGTAAATATAACAACTTACTGTTAGATTGTTCATCATGTCCGGACTATACCTGGACCGAAAAATTGCTATTGGACAAGGATTTCATGTCCATGTCTAGACCGGTTGGAAAAAAACTTATTTATATATGTTTTGGGTCTTTTAGGTCCAAAATTAAGCCTTTTACAAAATTGACTAACTGATCTGGTACAATAATAGTTTTTTGGTCCAGTCCAGTCCAAAGACTTGGAAGTCTTGGTCGGAAACTGTTGCATAAACGTTTTAAACATCATTTAAACTATTTTGGTAGAATAGCATACAAAAAAATTGAGATGTCACATTTTTTAAGAGCATATCGATTTCACATTTTTGTCTAAATCGACTTTGGACTTTGTCATATCTTTAAGAGGGATTTGCCTCAAATCGAATAGAAAGAATAGACCAAGGCAATAATGTGGAAAGGAGTCGCATCTTGAAAATCAAATTATCCTAACAATATAATTGTTTGTTGACCGCAGGGTACGTTTCCGAGAAACCTTAAATTTGAGACCAAGGCAATAATGTGGAAAGGAGTGACAATATCATATGTATTCATCTCTCTTTGCATCTTTCCTCTTGCTATATGCGGGTTTTGGGCGTATGGAACTTTGGTAAGTACCCAATTAGTTTCGTCTTTTACTTCTATATTGTTGTTAAAACATGTTATCAAGTGTCAACCAAACTGACAAAAACTCATTTATTTGCAGATACCTAATGGAGGAATGCTGAATGCCTTTGCCCAATTCCATAACCACAACAACTCAAGAGCTTTATTGGCCACGTTGTACTTTCTCCTAACAATCAATAGCTTATGCACATTCCAAATCTACGCAATGCCGGCTTTCGACAACTTAGAGCTAAGAGCAACGGGCATGTTAGGCAAGCGTTGCACCCGGTGGCAAAGATCCGCCTTAAGGGTATGTTTCGGAGGGATAACGTTGTTCATTGCAGTCACATTCCCGTTTCTCCCCAAGTTGGCGGCTTTAGTAGGCGGTATCGCTTTGCCTCTGACGTTCGCGTACCCGTGTTTCATGTGGATCGCCTTGAAGAAGCCCAGGGTGTGTAGCCTGATGTGGTGGCTCAACCTCACTCTTGGGTGCTCAGGCGTTGTGTTTGCTCTTCTAGTGGTGGCCTCCGCTATATGGAATCTAGTGAATAATCACTTTCATGCCAACTTCTTTCATCCTAAATGACAAAACAAAAGTGCGAGTCATTATAGGTGTGAGGATTTTGTATACCAACTTTAATAATGAATTTACATGGCCAATTGTAGCATTTTCGCTTTAGAATAATTTTTGGTGTAAGATACTAATGAACTAATCTGTAGACTTGATATATATGATGATGATATATTAAACTCTACTGAATATTTAAGTTCAATTGCAAATTTCACATAAAACTGAAGTCAAATAATAAGACTCAACTAATTCGTTATCAACTATGTAAGTAAATTGATTGCGACTCGTCGATTACAGTGGAGGCTTAGAAGGATAAGATATGTATTGGCCTCGGTCGCAATCAAATACATATCTTATTTTCCAAAATATGTAAATTTCTCTCTTTTTTTATGGGCGTAATATTTTGTAGAATTTAGAATTTTAGACCTTCCTTAGTTACATAGACAATATTTTGTAGAAGGTGAGTTTTAAACTTGAACCTTTACAGGTTTAAAAACAATTTTGCAGTCAACATGTCAAAAAATGTATGCTGACCCAAATCACCTTATTCTTCAAAGTTCCTGTATAATTTGCATTGCTTAAAATCAAAGGTAAAAAGAAAAAAAAAAAAAAAGAGTATTGGTAGAGATTTGTAAACCGAACGCTTGTTTATGTAGAAGGGTAGATGTGAACTTGTGAAACCAATTCTAAAGATTCTAACGAAGACCATACAAAGATTTCTTGAGGCGATAAACTTGAGAAGAGGTTTGAAAGCCAGGAGGTGGGAGCATTATAAACTTCTTCGTGCAGATAAACATGAAGAAATGTGCTAAAAAATCCATTTCTTAAAACTCTCCGTTATGAGTAGAGACAATTTAAAAGTAGTTTGATTGTGACCAATTTAGCAACATGAAAAAACGTTTCACTATAGACAATGCCTTTATGTTGACGACTGCCTGGGGCAACCAAACACACACTATAACGCTCAATCTCACCATTAGAGTTGTAATTGATGTGAAAAACCCATTTAGAGCCAAAAGCTCTACGATCGGTAGAAAGATCGATCAATGTAATCTCAAGTGGTGTTGCGTTGTAGGGAAGAAAATTCATCTTGCACGGCCTTCTGCCATTTCGGGTTTGGTTGATGAGGTAGCAAGCGATGATAACAGATTCTCCCCAAAGCAAGACAAGTAAATTCCCTTGGAATATAAGGGCTCTAGCAACATTAATAATATGACGATGTTTGCGTTCTACCCTCCCATTCTTTTTATAGTGTGTAGGTGCTAGAGGCTTGTAAGAAAATACCCTTGCGCTGAAGAAAAAGTGCGAAGGCAAATGAATTCTTTGGCATTATTAATGCGAAAAGTTTTGACACAGGTTTGAATTGAGTTTTGACCATGACACAAAAATTACATATTAAGGAAGAGACTTCTAGTTTGACGTTTGGAATATAAACCCAAGTGCAATGAGAGTAATCATTTAAAATTGTTAGAAAATAAGAAGATCAAAAAGTAGAGAAGATACGATAGGGATCGAGGATATCTAAATGAACTAACTCAAATAAGGATGATGGATGAGAAGTGCTAATAAGAAAGGTTGATCTAGTTAGTTTGGTCCGGCGACAAATGTCACAAGGAAATGCGTCTTTGGTATTGGAAGGGTGACGAAGGCGGTTGTGGTGAGTTGTGGTGTCGATTTTGGTAAGGAATGAAAGTGGTGGAGAAATTTTTCATCCAGCAAAGCGAGTATATTCCATTACGAGCTTACTCACTTCAATCATCGTCCTCGAGGTATGGTCATGTATTACACAAAGTTTATGAGTGTTCATAATGTAACTGAAATCCGTAGTCATCTGATTCAGGGATAAGAGGTGACACTCTAATCCCGGCTAATAATACTCGAAGCAAGCAAAGGGAAGCATTTAGTTGAAGAGTCCATGTGTGTCCACCAAAATACGATTGAAAGCTTGATCCGGCATTTGGTGACTGGATTGATTGAGGAGTGTAGCGAGCGATCCCCTATCATATGAAAGGATGCTCTAGAATCAAGTATCCAAGGTACTGAGATAATATCTGAAGTAGCATCCCGATTTAAGTGAGAGTAGTAGAAATTCAAGGCACATAAGATTGTATTTCAAAGAGTACAATCAATTTCAAAGCCAACATCTCTACGGTCCTGAGATGTTAAGGGACCAAGTTAGACTGTCCCACCGTCCCAATAATTGTAGAGGTCATGATACCGGCCAAACCGGAGGTCAAAGTAGTCTCTAATACCGACTGCCAAAGTAGTCTTTGATACCGGAGGCCAAAGTAGTTTCTAATACTGGTGGCCAAAATAGTTTTTGATATTGACGGTCATAGTAGTCTTTGATATCGGCAACCAAAGTAGTTTTTGATACCACGGAGGCAACAAAAGGTTATTGTTAGGGTTTTATTTTGTGGCGGAAGCGTAGGTTTGAGTATTCTTAATCGTGGTAAGTTTTACATTAATAAAACAACCTCCCCTACAAGTATTACAAGATCAGATGTAGTATAAATGGGTATCGAACACAAGGACTATGTCTGCATTGGTTGAACAAACAAACAAATACACTAAAGCTAAAAAAGAGTAAATATGAGTAAACAAGGGCATCATAGCAAGATGGAACGATTTGTGATGAAATGAAAAGATGTGATTAAGATGAGCGGTCTAAGTATATATGTATCCCCACTATGATAAATCATATAACAACTGCGTATGTAAATAACATGAACTTCAATAAGCCTCTATGTAGGTAAATAACATGAACTTCAATAAGCCTCTATGTATAGGAAAACCCATTATCATTTAGAAACAACTTTGGTTTACTGATACCATGTATTAGAGAATATTGTGACCATGTAGAGATTTGGAGAAGTGTTGCCGGGATTTTATTTGGGGTGATACTGAATCCCGGAAAGTTATTGATGCGGGAGCATCTCACAGCCTGACCTCATCCTCATACATCGATGAGTACATAAGCAAGAGGCGACGAGTTGTTACTGAGGGAGATCGATATCATGAGTTGGACATGGAGAGAGTGACCAAAAGAAGATGTCGAGATGAAGACCGAGATGAAGACCGAGACTTGGAGAGGAGCAGCCGTGATCATAGCCAAGATATAGAGAGGATGGGTCATGATCCATTTGACCCATATGAAGAAGAGGTCCGTCGGGCTGCATTTGAAGGAAGAAGATTTCGGGCTAATTTAAGTGGCTAAATTAGACCCAATTTACTTATTATTTCAAAGCCCATTTTCGGACATCTTTTAAATAAAAGATGGGCTTGCTTTTAACTGTTTGTTTTGGGCTTTTTAAGACTTGTTAGTTTAGCCCATTAGTTTATTTTTATTTCCCTTTTATTTTTGATCTTATCTCTTGAAGATTAGATCTTATCTCTTTAAGCTAGATTGGGCTCGATCTTGGATCAAGCCCATAATCCGCAAGAAACCCTAGATGACGCCCTACTAGCCTATATAAGGTCTAGGGTGGACGTTTTTTTGGAGTTACTTTTGAATGAATTAAACACAAGTACTTTCGAGTATTGTTTCTCTTCTATCCCATATTCTTCTCATGGAATCGAGACACCTTACTGTGTGAGCGGAATCCGTTTGCCCAGCAACTTTGGCACTGTTTTGAGTTGTGTCACTTGGATTGACAAGTTGGTGCTCTCAATCATCTCCGGGTGACTTCTCGTGCTTTGGGGACAATCGCTTTCCCCTCTGTGTGAGATTATAGCGGAAGGGCTTCTTCAAGTCATTCCAAGTTGTGTGTTAGGGCCTTTGTTTCCCTATCGTGCTCTTGGTTGCTTTAAGGGTTCGACCAGATCTATCCATCTATCGATCCTTCACAATCATTGGATCATTCCTCCATCTTTTTATTTCAAGTTTTCATCTTTTTATTCATTTTCTTCATTTCGAGTCTTGGTGTTGAAAGATCGGGCCAACTGACGGCTAACCCCGTATCAAATTGGTACCAGAGCTTCAGGTTCATCAACACCTTTCTCACGTTCCATATAAAACACAAATTTTTTTTGAGCTTTCAAGATCTGTCAAGGAAGTTTTACACAAAAAGAGTCACCGGAGCAGGATCCGTAACGGTTAGTTTCTACTATTCTCGGTATTTTTCTGCGATTTTCAATTCTGCATTCAATTTCTTGAAAAGAAGGATTTTTGTGGCCAATTGTTATTTTTAATACATTTTCTGCCTATGATTCGATCTTTTTCTTGTATTGATCGGAATTTAACCCGTCCACCACAAAAACGCCCCCGCCGCCCTCTTCCCGCCGCTTCGCCGGCCGGCACCCTACCAGTAGCCGCTTCGCCGGCCGCCGCCCAACCCAGCAGTCGCTCCGCCAGCCGCCACCCTACCCCAACCGCCGATCTCGGCCGCTCCAGCCCTCGGTTTCGGCCGAAACCCGCAGTCCATCCCGGCCGAGATTTGTTCTCTGCGCCGCAGCCGTCGCCCCCTCGAAACCCTAGTCGTCGCCTCCGGCATCGCTAAACCCTAACCCTAGCCGTCTCCTCCGGCGTCGTTAAACCCTAACCCCGGCCTAACCCGACCTATCTCGGCCCATCAACCGAGATCAAAAATAAAAAATAAAAAATTCTGAACCCAGCCGAAGAGGTTCAGCCGCCGGCCCACCGCTCCGCCGCCGCTGCTGTCGGTCCACCACCCCGCAGCCGGTCCGTCTTTCAGCCGCCGCCGCCGCCGCCACTCCGCTGCCGCCGTTGGTCCGCCGCTCATCCGCCGCCTCCCCGCCGCTATCGGTCCGCCGCTCCACCACTGCCGCCTTGGTTAGTCTCGCAAGTGAGTATTTAAAAAAAAAAAAAAAGAGAAGGCCAAAGGCCGTACAAAAAAAAAGACGTTACTTGCGAGCTAAGTTATTCAGTTTCCGCGGTTGTGCATCTTGTGCGAGTTTTGTTTTGGCAGGCGCCCTTTTGAGCTTAATTGATATCTACTTGTTTCCCTGAGAGCTCCCTACATCGCTGTAGGGCAACCATAAATTGCACTCCTTCCTTTTTCCCTTTCCCTTTTCGCCTTTTATCTTTTTGCTTGTTTTCTTTTTTCCTTATTGCCTTTTCTCTTCTATTTTCCTTTTTATTTTTGTATTTTAATTTTTGAAAAAGCCGCAAATTATCTTTTCTATTTTGAGATTATTGATTTGTTGGTTGAGGATTTTGTAGGCGAGATTAGTTTTGCTTTTCTAGCTAGCACCACATAAAAGGCCTTTTACCTTTGAGATCTGGTTCGTTCACCTTGTTTTCTTGCCTGAACGCATTAACCTATTGATTGCTTGAGACATTTTTCTTGTAGATTCACAGTGATCCTCGCAAACCGGCTAAGAGGAAGTTGCGAAGCTTACGAGATAGGTTTTGAGCGAGACACTTGAAGAGGGTAGCCTACGAGTTTATCTTTAACTAACCTTAACAAGTTTGTTTGCTCTGAGTCATGTCTGCAGGAAGAGAAAACAGGAGCCGGATACCTGACGCTCCACGAGTTGTGGGCCCCGAGGCTATGCTAGCCCGTATCTTGGAAAGATTAGATAGACTAGAAGCACGTGATGAGAGGATGACAGATCAGGACGAACGCGTTCTACGCACCACGTGGAGGAGAGATGGCCGAGACTACGGCCGAGATTTCGGCAGTTTCGGCCGAGATGTGTTCCACCTGAACCGAGACGACGGCCGAGATGTCGCTAGCTCCAGCGAGACGTCCGACCACCACCCCGAGCTGCACTTACCTTGGACAGAGCGACTATCTCGACACCGCAGGGAACTAGATGTGGTTCAACCATAAGAGCTAGAGATATACAGTGTTCCAAGTGTCAAGGACGAGGTCACACAACGCGGGAATGTCCCAATAAAAGGACAGTGATCATTAATGATCAAGGATATTACGAGTCAGATTCCGACTCTGACGAAGAAGACGAGAATGAAGGTGGAGAAGGATATCTTCCGGAAAATGCCTTCACTTAAGTAAGATCGTTTCTGACCCTTACCCCATTTTGAGAAATTTAGATTTTGTATCTCCTATGATTCATACTGATGAGCATAAACTAAAAATACCTGCTGATTTTTCTAGTCATAAAAAGGAGATGTCTAAGTGCTTAAGGAATGATACCATTGCTGAAATAATTGTGCCTTCACCTATGTGTTTATGTGATGAAATGCTTCCTACTATTAATGCTGAAATTGGAGGGCATATTACTGAAATTAATTCACATGCACTAGGCCCTGTTGATGCGACTGATTCACTTACCAATTTTGTTGAGCATCTAGCTGATTTTAAGACAGAGGAAGCAACGGATGATAACAAACAAAGAGTTAACTTGTTCCATACACTCTGTTTGGTTCAAGGAAAGGATTTTCACATGATCATTGACAATGGGGGTTGTAGCAATCTAGTGAGCACGGAGGTTGTTAGCCAGTTGCAGTTGGATACCATACATCACCCACGGCCCTATAAACTCGGGTGGATGAGTGCCTGTGACGGACTTATGATCAACAAACAAGCTCGTATCACGCTAAAGATTGGAGCTTACACGGTCTTGTGCGACATTGCACCTATAGACTAATGTCACATCTTGCTTGGTAGACCATGGGAGTATGACAGAGATGTAACACGTACAGGAAAAACTTATAATTATTGTTTTACTCTTCAGGGTAAAGACTTCATTCTAAAACCCATGACTCCCGCATAAGCTGCTATTAAGACAAACGAAGAAAATGTTGAGGAAGAAGCGTTGGTTGTCTCTAACACAGATCCTCCTAGGAATACAATTCCTGACCCTTATACATGCCCTACGTACAGCTATGTTTATCAGGAAATCTTATCTTCTTGGCAAAGTGTTGGCATGGTAGAGAGTCTAGTGGAGACATTCCATGGACTTGGTAAAGCATTGTCTATTTACCATTGGATTTATATGGCTAATGAATACCCAAATTTGGACATTTTCACTTATTTTAATGATCTTGATGTACATTTGACTGCGCAGATTGAGTTATCCACACGTATACCCACGGATTATCCATACAATATGGAAAACAGGGAGACTTTCTCATCTCTTAGATATAGAGCATTAAGAATTATGGATGTCGACCTTGTGCCTAAGACTGATGGATATTGTACCTTGACCATTGATGTAGGAACCGATGAATGGATGGAAGACGAGGAGCAATCGGATCAGGAAGATAACACGTCCCAGAAGGATCCAGAACGAACATCCCGGAACTAGAAGTAACACCGAGGAGGATGTTGAGTGGGACATCATGGCACCCGACTACATAGTAGTTCCACCTGTTACAGAACTGGAGGTAGCACCCGAAGAAGATGATGATTACGTGGACATTATGGAGACTTCACATGAAGAATTTGTAGATTGGGAGATGCAGGAGCCAGATGAGGTGCATGACGAGGACGAAGATCCGACAGAGCCATCTTACTCTAGTCGTACGACTGGAGATTCAGACGGAGATTCCTCAAGCTCGAGTGACTCAGTTGATCTATCTCAGCACGGTTCAAGTATATACTCTGCGGATTCGTGGTCGAATCCTTTTCAAGAGAGGGAGAATGATGCGGGAGCATCTCACAGCCTGACCTCATCCCCATACATCGATGAGTACACAAGCATGAGGCGACGAGTTGTTACTGAGGGAGATCGAGATCATGAGTTGGACATGGAGAGAGTGACCAAAAGAAAATGTCGAGATGAAGACCGAGACTTGGAGAGGAGCAGCCGTGATCATAGCCGAGATATAGAGAGGATTGGTCATGATCCATTTGACCCATATGAAGAAGAGGTCCGTCGGGCTGCATTTGAAGGAAGAAGATTTCAGGCTAATTTAAGTGGCTAAATTAGACCCAATTTACTTATTATTTTAAAGCCCATTCTTGAACATCTTTTAAATAAAAGATGGGCTTGCTTTTAACTGTTTGTTTTGGGCTTTTAAAGACTTGTTAGTTTAGCCCATTAGTTTATTTTTATTTCTCTTTTATTTTTGATCTTATCTCTTGAAGATTAGATCTTATCTCTTTAAGCTAGATTGGGCTCGATCTTGGATCAAGCCCATAATCCGCAAGAAACCCTAGATGACGCCCTACTAGCCTATATAAGGTCTAGGGTGGACGTTTTTTTGGAGTTACCTTTGAATGAATTAAACACAAGTATTTTCGAGTATTGTTTCTCTTCTATCCCATATTCTTCTCATGGAATCGAGACACCTTACTGTGTGAGCGGAATCCGTTTGCCCAGCAACTTTGGCGCTGTTTTGAGTTGTGTCACTTGGATTGACAAGTTGGTGCTCTCAATCATCTCCGGGTGACTTCTCGTGCTTTGGGGACAATCGCTTTCCCCTCTGTGTGAGATTATAGCGGAAGGGCTTCTTCAAGTCATTCCAAGTTGTGTGTTAGGGCCTTTGTTTCCCTATCGTGCTCTTGGTTGCCTTAAGGGTTCGACCAGATCTATCCATCTATCGATCCTTCACAATCATTGGATCATTCCTCCATCTTTTTATTTCAAGTTTTCATCTTTTTATTCATTTTCTTCATTTCGAGTCTTGGTGTTGAAAGATCGGGCCAACTGACGGCTAACCCCGTATCAGTTATGCATACTATTCCTTGGTCGGCCATGTGTCTACCAAAGCATAGTGGAGGTTTATGGATTAAACATATGCAACCACTGAATTTGGCTCTTATTGCCAAATTAGCGGGGTGATTTCTTACCGAGGAGGACAATTTATGGGTTCAGGTTTTGAATATTAAGTATATTAGCGACAATGGTCTTCGTACAACATCGACTTCTTATTTCTAGACAGGTTTGGTAAGGGCTCTACGTGAAGTGATTCCATTAGGCTCAAGATGGAACCTTGGGGGTGGTTGTCATATCCGAGTTTGGCAGGATCCTTAGCTTATGCAACAAGCTTTACCTGAAGTTTGTGATACAATAAATCTTGCAGGGTTTGTTTTGGTCCGTTGGCCCGTACCTAGACAACACCCTCTAATTCTATATAAGGATGTGTTGACCTTTATTGTAAAGCATGTCTAATTTGAATCCAAGAATAGTGAAGGGAAACCTACTCTTGGTTTGGGCATCACTCTTCCCCCCCTCCTCTGATACCAAATGATACACACGGGGGGATCTAGATCGAGGAGAAACTTCAACTACTCCTTCTTGGTCGTTCGTGGCCGATAAAACGATAGAATATGGTTGATGGGGCTTTAGAAATGGATGCGGAAGCGTACGGTCGATCCGATCAAGATAGATCGGATCATCCATGAGGTGGAGCGGGATAGTTGATCCTTCAAAAAGGATCCTCGAGTATGAGTTCTTGGATCAAAGACTAGATCCAAGATATATATTTGAGGAGGGGGAAGAAGAGTGATGCCCAAACCAAGAGGAGGAGAATGATATGCCCTCGAACGGCGAGGCCAGCAACCTATCCGGCTAAGAGGACCCCGTGAGCGGCATGTCTAGCCATGTCATGAAAGCTTGCTATATTGAGTATTTTCCTTAGTTATTTCCCTTTATTAACTATGTAATAAAAGAAGGAATACTCTTGCTATTTTGACTTGAACTTTGGTATCAGAGGTCGGGATCGAGGTCAAGTTCTTTACTTTTGTTCTTGATCGTTCATCATCGTTCTTCATTGTTCTTGAATTCTTTGAATGTTCTTGAGTTTTCTTTGAATGTTCTTGGATTTCTTTGAATTTTCTTGAGTTGTTCTTCATATGTTCATCATCATTCTTCGCCGTGCGTCATAAATCATCATGTTTTATGACGATGATGATCGGTTTGGTTTTTATGGAGAAAAAATTGTCAAAGTTGATCCCAACGGCGTTTAAGTCCCCAAGAGAAGTATGACTTAGCCAAGGCAAAAAATGTCGCTTTAAAGCATGAGCTAGAAATTTTAAAAGCGCGATGTCTTGCCCGCACAATGGACACACAACCAAAGGATCACCAAGCGGTGTCACAACCAAGGTATGAGTTGATTGTCACCTCTTTGTGTGACGACGTCGAAGCCGTGGGCAAAGTCATTGAAGAATGCACACCGACACCTCTAACTCAATTTGACAATCCGTTGAAAGATGAGTCTTTTGAAGAGGACAAGGAAGGCACCGTCATCAACAAAGTTGAAGCCGTCACCGACAATGGCACTATTATCTTGATGGACAACAAATTTGAGCCGCCCATTCCAAGGTTTGTCTTTATTATGTCAAATTATTTACCTCCCGGCTCACCTTTGCTTCTTGTTGGCATGCCCTCGATGTGCACCGTCAATGGTCTTGACGGCATGGTAGACAAACTCACTGGCGGCACCATCCACATGTACTATAAGTTTGAGCCGCCCGATCCGGAGTTTGTCATTGTTATACCACCCGGCTTGCCACCCACCAAAGGTTTTATGCACAACTTCAAGAAGTATTGGCGCCATCAACCGTCATCAATCCATTACCGTTACATGGTCCCGTTCCTCGACGACACATTTGACAACCTCGGCGACCATCATCTTGAAAGATTACAAGTTCAAGCCGCCCGACTCCGAGAATGAGTATCCAAAGTTCAAGTCAATGGTCTTGTTCTCAATGTTTCTCCTTTCTTTTCCGACCGTGCAAACGAGGACGTTTCACAGCCAAGAGTAGGAAAATGATATGCCCTCGGACGGTGAGGCCAGCAACCTATCCGACTAAGAGGACCCTTAGTTATTTCCCTTTATTAATTATGTAATAAAAGAAGGAATATTCTTGTGGAAAATATTCCTTTTTGATCTTATCTTTTAAGTTTTCCTTTTTTGGGCTTTTCGTTATGGACTTGTTTTGGTCCGTTGGCCCGTCCCTAGGCAATACCCTATATATAAGGATGTGTTGGCATTCATTGTAAAGCATGTCTAATAAAAGGGATATTCATTATAGAATATTCCCTTTTTTGATCTTATCTATTAGGTTTTCCCGTTTTGGGCTTTTTCGTTATGGACTTGTTTTGGTCCGTTGGCCCGTACCTAGGCACCACCCTCTATATAAGGATGTGTTGGCCTTCATTGTAAAGCATATCTAATTTGAATCCAAGAATAGTGAAGGGAAATCCTCCTCTTGGTTTGGGCATCACTCTTCTTCCCCCTCCTCAAATATCTATTTTGGATCTAGTCTTTGATCCAAGAACTCATACTCGAGGATCCTTTTTGAAGGATCAACTATCCCGCTCCACCTCGTGGATGATCCGATCTATCTTGATCGGATCGACCGTACGCTTCCGCATCCATTTCTAAAGCCCCATCAACCATATTCTATCGTTTGATCGGCCACGAATGACCAAGAAGGAGTAGTTGAAGTTTCTCTTCGATCTAGATCCCCCCGTTTGTATCATTTGATATTTGAGGAGGGGGAAGAAGAGTGATGCCCAAACCAAGAGGAGGATTTCCCTTCACTATTCTTTGATTCAAATTAGACATGTTTTACAATGAAGGCCAACACATCCTTATATAGAGGGTGTTGTCTAGGTACGGGCCAACGGACCAAAACAAGTCCATAACAAAAAGCCCAAAAAGGAAAAACCTAAAAGATAAGATCAAAAGGGAATATTTCACAAGAATATTCTTTTTTTTATTACATATTTAATAAAGGGAAATAACTAAGGAAAATACTCAAAATAGCAACATGACATGGCTAGACCTGCCGCTTGTAGGGTCCTCTTAGCCGGATAGGCTGGTGGCCTCGCCGTCCGAGGGCATATCACTTCTCCACAGTCAAGATGACTTATCAACGAATAATTGGTCATTCCATGAATGTAGGGGTTAATATACATGTTCATAAACAACTATGGAGTTTGGATATTCAAGACAGCCTAACATTTTTCTACTGGAAGATGCTTCAAGGAGGGGTATTGTCCAAGTTAGAGAGATATAATCGACATTTATCCACATCTGCTATTTGCGATTTATGTTAGATTCATGATGAAGATTTGCAACATCTTTTTCGGGATTGTCAGGTAGTCAAGTCGTTATGGTAGAAGCTTGGCGCATCTCGGTCTTGTCCAGATTTTTTCGATCAATCATTTATGTGTTCGATTCGAGATAATCTTCTCTCTTTTTGTAAAATTTATAATGAATTGTGCTGGAAGGATATTTCTACAGTTGCTATTTGGTACATTTGGAAGTGGAGAAATGAGTGCATTCATCAAGCGTTGGATCAAGGAGGAGACCGTTCGGAATTCATTCTTCAACAAGTTGTTGCCTACAATCATTCTTGGAACGCAAGAAAGCAGTTGGAGCAACCAAAGGTTCAGAAATTAATTGTGCATGTTGCATGGGAGATACCGCAAGGGAATACGTGAAACTTAACACGGATGGTTCGATAATGTCTTCAGGGAAGGCTTTAACTGCTGGAGTTATTAGAAATAACTTAGGAGAATGACAATGTGTTTTGTGGCAAATTTAGGTCCATGTACGGTTCCAACAGCCGACTGATGGGGTATCGTACATGGATTGAAACTTGCATGGGATCAGGGTTATCGGTTGATTATTTTGGAACCAGATTCCCTAGTGGCAATTGATCTTATTCGTAAGGAGCTTCTCAGTTGTCATCCTCTTAACAATCCGGTGTTAGAATGCCAAGACTTAATTGAAAGAAATTGGACAAACCGGTTTTGACATGCCTACAGTGAGGCGAATATTGTTGCGGATTATTTAACTAGTATTGTTTTTTCTTATGACTTTTGTTTGAGTGTATTGTTTGACCCGCCGAAGGGTGTGTATGGTTCACTTTCACAATAAAGAGGTCATATTATCCCCCGAGTGTTATCACTTTACCATCTTTTTATATATATAAAGTGCTTTTAGATGTGCGGAATCCATCGTCCCTCCTTCTAACCAAAAAAAAAAAAGAAAAAGTAGGTGTTGAGCCAAAGACACGATGTACTACATTTCACGTGAATTCAATGGAGTGTTGACATCTAAGCTACAAGGATGCGATGGTTGTTAGCTTCGTCTTTTGTAATATTACCGTAATTATCCAAGAATGGGAATGTGCAAATTTGTTCATATCATTTTAATTGTGAATGGTTTAAAAACTTAAAATGACATCAGAGATTAGAAACTTCATCTGAAAAATTATAAGAAAACGGTCTTCTGACAAAAGTTAACTAGCTGAAAGAAAAACCGTAATGGGCAAATTTATAATATGAAAACTGTTAATCATAGAAAACAGGGATATAATTTCTTTGAATCGGTTGGTGAGTTATTTGACTTTGTAAGAATCAAACCATTTTTTGACAAAGATAAAAATGAAAATACTCATGATTAACGTGGATCATATTAGTAGTTAGAAAAAAACTCCAACTAATCAATCTCAAAGTAATATAGATGGAATTGACCAACCAACTACAACAAAATCAAATCGGAGAGATCGGAGGAGGAGTTTTCTAAATTTAATCCGAATGCTTCTTCTCATCAATTCTCGTCGTATATTGAAAAAGAATACTATTAAAGATGAAGTTGATTCTCTAACGGCATGAGAGTGCAAACCAAATATAATTTTGTCCAATGCTACTTGGTGGCGCTGTGTAAAAGTTAACGTAAATAATAATGTTAATGATTTATACACTTATTTAAATTTAACATTTATTTATTTATTTATTTATTTATTTATTTATAATCGGTCAAAGTAACTGATCAATATATTTTTTTTATAACAATAAATTAGGTACATAAATTGCATAACTAACATAAATAAATTATATTTATATATAAAATATTTGCTTAAAAATAGGTAATTTTTGTTAAAATAAAAAAATTAAAAGATAAATAGAAAATAAAATAAAATAATTTGTAAATAACAAAATTTGTTTTTTAGAATATTAAAAAAATAGAATAATAAAAGTTGAAATAATAATATAGATGTAAAAGTACGTGGTTTCTAAACGTACCGGTGAAAATTGCTATTTAACATCGTAACTACGCACTTCGCGACTATGCAATTGGGGTGCGTAGTAGTAGTTAATATTACAAACAAACAAAACCCTAAAATTATTAGTATAAAGGACTATATTAAATGATTACATAAAAATAATACTAATAAAAAATGCTAAGATGAAAATAAGGGATAAATGTGAGGGAGGGGAATCGAACCTTAGTTTTATATATCAATTGATTTATTGTTAATCCGATTATGACGCATGGTTACACCAAGGTAATTTTCTAATTGATCGTAATTATGCCTTAGTTCAAATTCAATCTTTGTGTCCAGAAAAAATCAACTCCTGTAATCATATTACTCATCACTATCCTACGTAGCCTGCATTACCCGGATCGTGTGTTGGTGAGTCTCAAGTCCCTGAAAGCCATCACTAAACCAACTATGGTGGCCCGTGCCTATTTATACTAGGCGTAACCCGCATGCGATCTCGTGAGTGATTCAATTTAGAACATTGTAGGACAAGCTCGAATCACGGTTGGTGGTTAAGTTCATCGTTGGAGGCAGCAATGGCGGATCAATTGAGTTGTATATTTCGATTGTGAGTATTTGTAAGGGTTATTAGAAATAAATTAACTAGATTGAATGAAAAATATATGATACAGATCGCCCATCGTTAATCCACACTTAGCTTTCTTTAAGAGTATTCATATCGAAAGAACTTACAAGATTAAATATTATCGAAATTTTCTTTACTTTTACTCTTCTTTTTCTGTCATATCAACTTATCAGCTTTTACCCACATTAATAGGACACATGTCTTTTTCTTAGTATATCTTATTATATGCATTACTTTTTTTTATATATTTTTATTGTTAATAAAAATATTAAAGAATAATTTTAAGTTAAAAATTATACTTTATAAATATAATAACATATTAAAAATATTACAAATTGACTACGATTAATTTTCGAAATCGTGACCGTGTTAGAAATTTTTTTCTTTCTCTTTTTTAAACCGAATTAGATCATTGTTATTATATAACGTGAATGACTGAATTGTCTACATGGACTTAAAAACACCTCCACCCCAATGGGTACTCTAAGAGGAACCATGTCTATGTCTTATCATGGTGAATTCAAACCAAATTAGATAATTGCCATTATTTAACATGAATGACTAGATTGTCCATATAAGCTAAACACAATTATGACAGTAAGAAAGGATTGTCTACTCTCTTATCCCAAAGATATTTCAAGGAAGGGTCAGGAGAATAATCGTGTTAAACATAACCTAACTGTACTATGAGTAGAAATTAAACAAATATGTACAAATGATCTATTCAAATCAATTGTAAAGCAAAATTCATACCATCGAACGGTGAACCTTCTTTACTACATAGAGAGTTATATATGTGCGATTATCATATTGAATTTGTTTACGTAATTGAACACTACTACATTTTTTACCATCCGTAAGTTACACAATTTTCGTATTAGATGAACCTTATTTACCGTATAAGGTTTTTAATACACATTAAATAGGGTTTAAAACATCTACCTCCTTCGCCGTCTTTCAATTGATCGTGTGATGTGCAACGTTTTTGGGCAGCGATAAACGTATCACACTCATCGTTTTTGTCTACCAACTTTCAATCATTGTCCTTCATGTCCTCCGGGTTTTCCTTCAGAGGTTGTACAAATGTTTACCGTATAAGTTATCCTCGAACAATATCTTCTAAAACCCAAAATCTATCCCATCGAATTTTAAAAATGATGATTTTCCGACTCGCATTGCCTTTGCAAGAACCTCGCTCTGATGCCAGCTGTTATGATTATAATGCAATCAAGGGTGAATTAAGATACAAGAATTTGTTACCTACTTCGCCACAAATTGTGACTATATTTGGGGGAACTACCAAGTTAGGGTTTTGCAATGATAACATTTACAAGAATCAGTGTGGGTTGTAATCATAATTTTGATCTTACTAGGGACCGGATAAATCCTTCAAAAATATAATTCTACTTGAAAAACCTCTAATACTAGTGAGCCTAAACTTACACGGTCCATCAGGCTCCATAACCAAACACTATGTTTGACAATGAAATTGGTCTCGAATGCTCAAGAGTAGTGGAGGTAATTTTATGAGGGCCGGGCTTTGGTGTACTAGGCTACCTGACTTCCAGGACGGTTGCACTAGATTGGTTGAGGCACACAACTTTGGACAAGAGTCGGTCGAGCAGGTCATTGATGTTTATGCTTTTTCAGCTACAGTATATTACATCTAGCATGCCAAGAATGCTTTGGGTTGTTACCGTAACAAGATTCCTATTGATGTAGTCATTAGATTGATCGAGACACATGTCTACAACTTGTTGCATGAGGCCTTCTCATCCAATGTTGGCGAGAGGATATTAGCTTAGTTCACCTTTTGTTTTTTGAGTTGTATTTTTCTCCTGTTATAGATGTATGATTTTGAAATATGTATCGGGCTTGACTTTTCTATACTAGTAGCTTTGTTGGCGGTGGACAAACTTTACTTCGATGTTTGGCATTTGTTTGGCTTGTATAGTTTTAGTCTGCCGATGACATCGCCGAAGGTGGACATATTATATGAGTTTTTCCAATTATTGTATGTTTTTTTTTAAAATTTCGATGGTAGTTTGTATAGGGTTGAGCATAAGTCGGTCGGTTCAGCTGAACCAAACCGAACCGAACCGAAAATTGCAACATACGGTTTGGCTAGCGGTTCGTATGTTTTTACTTTTTAATTTTCGGTTCGGTTGGCGGTCCGGTTTTCGGTTTAAACCAAAAGATATTAAAAAAAACCGAACCAATGTTAGGATTTAGAGTTAGAGATTCGAGAAGGCTGAGAAGAGGTGACGCATACTCCCAATTCAGTTCCAGTTCAGTGCGTCAACGTCGACACCAACCGACAGAGACGGCGACTCCCACATGCCAGAACTGATCACTCCTAGTTCAGTTCATCAATTTCGAGGTGGCGGTGCAACAACGAAGATATCAAGCTACTCCCATTTCGGACTTCGGTGTTCCTAGCTTGGACTTGAACATTTGTTTCGAATCTAGATCTGTTAAATGTTCTCTGTGAACACTGAACAACATTTGTGACGTATCACATATGGATCTCGTTTGTTCTTCACCTCGTTTCCTTTTCAATTTCTTGAACTTGAATCTGTTAAATCTTGAGAAATCTGTGCCAATTTGGATTTATCATCAACGGATCTACCTATTTGTCTTGAATTGGTGATGTTACGAATTTGTGATTTTTGTTTCAATTTGGATCTATCGTCAACTTGTTTCATTCTTTATATAAGTGTAAATTGTGGCTTATGATGTCGATGTTCAACATTTTCGGTTTAACCGAACCGAATCGAAAATTGTCGGTTTGAACCATAAACTGAACCGAGGTTTTTTGTTTAGGTTTTCGGTCCAAGTTTTTTCAATTTTCAGTTTTCGGTTCGGTTTATAACATGATTGATATAAACCGTCACCTTTATAACATGGTTGATATAATTTTAAATATGGTTAACTTATGAATTCAGATTGTTTGTGCAATGTTGTGGTCACTCTAGATCGTGGAATATTTATCTCGTTGACATTTACAACTATCATTTACTTCCTATTTTATTTCAATTGTAATTTACAAAACAAAAACCCATATTTTTTCCCTCATTACTATATAGACTCAATTATTTGTTTGTTTGAATTTTCCTTCTCACTTCCGGCTGTATTATTATTTTTACAAATCATTACATCTTACTCGTTGTGTTTGATCCCGAATCTCTACTATTAATTGGGTCTTGTAACTTATTTGCAATATTTGAGGTACATGTTTAAATCTAATCATTAGATCAAGATGTCAATTAGGAAAAATTTGACATGGTACGCCATTAGATACCTTTAAAATATGTCTTACGGGTAATTTTGAAGGTTGATTACATCTTCTTGGGACCCATGACACTTAGGGAGTGTTAACATGAGATGCCCTCACTCATGGACTAAACCAGAGTTGAATACCCCGAGTTTCCATCCTCTTTAAGTTCATCATTGGCCTACCTTGGCCACTTATAGATCCAATCACAATAGCTATATACACTATTATCTCTTCTACTTTACATCACACTAATTTGTTGTTCAATTTAATGTAGAATACTCGGCACGACTAATCTTTTATACAAGCGGTAAATGTCAGGAGGGAAAACCCCATTAAGAAAGATAAATCTATGCATCCGGTATGTCCTAACGTCGACCCTACACTTACTCCGTGCCCAACTCGTACCCCAACACCCCGTGGGGCTTCCCATCAAAATGTCCAATGTTATAACTTTTGGGAATAAGGCCACAACATTAGGGATTGTAATATTTACATATTATCGGGATGAGAACAAACAATGAGAGAAACTTCAAGGAACAATGATCAACCACTTATTTTGTTAAAAATGAATAACCGTTAAGTGCAACGTTTTTCCAAATATTTTACGAACAACATTTTAATTACTTTTCTTTTCTTTTCCATTTCACTTTACCACACCCTGCCACCCCTTTGGTTACTTGTGTTTGCTAACTTTCTTTGCACATTAATTTGATAGTTCGTCTCTCTTGGGTTCGACCCTTACTTTCTTACAATACTCGCTTTTTAGTATGTTTGTTTAGGATAATTACTTTGATAAGAAAAACGACGAAAACACGCTTGTCAGTTTCCCCTTGCGATAGTTACTACCATGCCAACATTGTGGGCCGTAGTGGGAAGATGAATGTGGGGCTGAGCATCGGTTTAAAACCGACCCAAACCGTCCAAAACCGAACCGAACCGAAAATTGGAAAAATCTAAACCGAAAACCTAAACCGAAAAACTCGGTTCGGTTTAGGTTTGAACCAAACATTTTTTGTTCGATTTTCGGTTTACCGAAAAAATGCAGAAACAGGCTCAAACAGCAAACACAACGACAAAGCAAAAACATAGACAATCGACACCTAAGTTTAGAATAGATCCAAAATTGATAGTTCAAAACATTAGAAGAGATTCAATAGAACAACAAACCCAAGTTTCGGTTCACAAATTCGAAACAAATTAGTGAAATTACATGTCAAAGAAATAGATTATAGATCTAGTGAAGAATCTGCTGGTTTTTGGCACAAATCTCCAACAGAATTAAATCAATCGAGAAATAAAAAGAAGAAGAAGCAACAATGGAGAAACAAATGTCGTCGTCTCGTAGCTGCAATCTCAAGTCTCAACCCTCGCATCAAGCCTTCACTGACCTCGCAAGTCGAAACCCTCGCTTCACGCCTTCACTCACCTCGCAAGTCGAAACCCTCTCTTCATGCCTTCGCCGATTCGCCGATTCACCGATTCGCGTCGGTTCTTCACCGTCGCAGCCTCACCCTTGCTAGTTGCGTCTGAGTCGCAGCAGTCGCTAGCCTCACTGTCTTCATCGCCGTGTCCTCGGCCCGTCGTCTCCTCCCGGTCGCCCTCTCAGCGAAGCATTTCTTCTCCTGTGGCTGTCGGCTGTCGAGAAAGAAGGAGAGGGGAAGCACTGAAGCACAATATTCACACTTTTAAACCCTAACCTAAGCTGGTTCGGTTTTTATTTTCTAATTTCGGTTTGAACCGAAAACCGAAGAACCAAACCGCAACCGAACCGAAAACTTAAAATATGTAGACCGATTACCGAACCGATATATGCGGTTTTCGGTTCGGTTTGGACCGAAAATGGCGGTTTCGGTTCGGTTCAAGTTAACCGACCGAGTTTTGCTCAGCCCTAGATGAATGTAGTTTCTTCTCAACTACTTTCGTTTAGGTCAAGGTGAGGTGCCTAAAACCCGTGGTGTGTGTTTGGAGAAGATCCAACAAGAGAAGAAGGACTTTGGAGCAAAGGATCCAGAGTCGAAGACGAAGAAGACGACGTTCAGCGCAGAACCCGCGGGGGCGGCTCAACACAGCCGCGGGAGCGGACGGGCGCGGGAGCGGCAACAGACGGCCGCGGGTGCGGCGTGACAAGCCGCCGGTGCGGCGGCGGACGGCCGCGGGTGCGGCGGCGGACGGGCGCGGGTGCGGCTAGGCTCCGGCGCGGGCGCGGCTCGGCAAAACCGCAGGGGCGGCTCCTGGCAGGTGACCCAGTCCTCCGCGGGTGCGGCTTCTAGTTCCGCGGGGGCGGCTTCTGTGTCCGCAGAGGGCGCCAGCTTGACTCCGCGGCTGCGGTTTCGGCAACAGTAGGTCCCTCCTCTCCTTCACTCCTCGTTCCTTCCTTAGATTTGTGTTGAATCATGTAGTAGCATGCTTAGGATGGCCTAGAGTACTTTGAGAATGCCACTTAGTGGTTGTGAACCTAGGAGCCCTTAAGGCTCGATGGTATTGTTGGATATGGGCATGTGAGCGTGATGGATCTTCTAGGCTAGCTTGTGCCTCCTTGGTTGAGGATTAATATGTTGTGGAATTATGAACTGTTGTGGGCTGTTTCGTGTGTAGTGAGTACTTGGGACCTAGGATGCATTCCTAGTTTGAGGGTTAGGTGATCTTGTATAGATCACTAAGAGTGAAGTCTAAGACTTCTTGAGAGTGAGTATGTATTGATATGCATATCTCTTGTGAGCAGGTTGTGGGCTTCCTCCTTAAGGGAAGCAAGAGTGTGGTGACTTGGGTTTGGTGACGAGGTAAGTCTCCGGACTTTCTTAGCTCGTATTTTATGTATTAGCATTGATGTGTGTTTGGTGGTGTGTGTTTATGTTCTTGTTATAAACAATTAAACCGGTAAATTAGGACCACCGACCTTATATGTATGTTGGCCCAAGTGTATGATAACGGGCGGTGACATCATTGCCTAGCCTTGACTGGGGCTAGGAGGATCTTGGCGACTAGCCGGGCGGGTATACGGGCGGGTGCATCCGTGCCACTCCTTGCCGGTAAGTAGGGACCGAGGCGAGACCACGGTGGTCTCGTGTCACAACCGAAGTTGAATTAGAACGGAAAATGACTTAATAATAAAAAGATAATAAACCGGACTTGTGTGATTCATGTGTTGTGTTATGTATGTGTTTCTGCCTTCACCGCTTTTCTAATGCTTCGAATATGAGCTAACGGTTTTAAACCGTGGTTGTAGATGACTTGCAGGTTAGGGACGCCGCCGAGTGAGGTGGAGGAGTGGACAACCGGGGTCTCCGTAAATTATAGGACGGGGGCGTTTTTGGGTTATGTTTCATGTCGTTTGGTTGGGGAATGTTGTTGTACGTTTTAGACTTTCGTATCGGGGTGGTGTTGTTTTTAGGACTCGGCTGAGTTTCCACTTTGTATTTGTCACATTTCGTTTCCATATGCATTAAAAACGGTTTTTAGTTTTCGCCTTTACTTGTGCCTTGTTGGAAAGGTCCGGTGAAATTGTTGTCAAGCTAAGGGTCGGGACCCATTGTGAGGTCTCGCCCGTAGCACCCCGAGTCCCACGGATTTGGGGTGTTACAAAAGTGGTATCAGAGCCCTAGGTTGACAACAATGGCACTCGCAATCTGTTAAAGGCCAAATGAGGTATAAAACATAACCCACACGGGTTCTGACTTTTCGTTTTCAAAATCATATGCATGAGTCGGGTTTGGGTTAGAATATACGGGACCACCACTCCTTCCGCAAACCTTGGCGACGTAGATCTCTGGATTAGAATTAGGTATATATAGTTATATATATGACCTTAGGATGTTTGTGGATTTGTATGTACCTAGCTATGTATGTGGCCTTAGGATGTTTTGGACTTGTATGTTTTGAATATGCTTTATGACTATGTTTACCTTTATGCTTTTAGAAGTATTACCATACGAGATCGTATTAGTACCTACACGTTTATTTTTAAATAAACGTTATACGCTATCAGATGGCACCTACGTGAGCTACCTTAGGACCCGCCAGGGGTAGACCACCACTTTCCCCTACCGTCCCTAGAGGGCGGGGACGAGTAGGAAGACCTCCAAGTACGAGAGGTAGAGGTCGGGGACGCATCCCCATTGCGGACCCACCAGTTGTGGGTGCACCAGCAACAGATGACCCAGTAGAGGAGGTCGCAGAGAGCATCGTTCCCGAGGCTAGGGATAGGACCGTTGAGAGGTCCGGGCACAGAGTTCTCCATCTGCCAAGACCAGGGGAGCGTCCATTGGAGCTACCGTGTTTGAGGACTACGTACGACGAGAACAACAAACTTAAGTTCTTCGAGAGGACGCATGGACAACTAAATATGCGAATCAAGGAGGAGATGGGTGCATTCTAACAAGGTTAAAGGCGGTGTCCCATCACGAGAAGTGAAGCTTTCCTTAGACGCTCCCAAGCTTTGGAGTCAAGATGAGAACGTGATCGAACCAAGTGTGAAAGATTTAAGATACCGTAAGTTAAGCTTACGAGATACCATTAAGTAAAGAGTCAACATTACGAGAGTTATGAGAAGAATGGCAAGGTGGGAATTCACGCGGAGTTGACCGGATTCCACTATGGCGATAAGGCGAAGAAACACCAAAAAGGAGGAAGTGGGTATAAATGATGATCCTAAGAAGATGGGAATAACGCGTGGATGCTAACTAACGTTAGAAATTTTGAGAAGACGCACGTACAAGATATCAGGAAGCGCGGTTAAGCCTATGAAGGCGAGTCATGTGACTCAACAACACCGAGAATGGTATAATTATCTCGCAAAAGGAAAAGGAAGCGTGGAATGAAGAATGAACTAACGGAGTTTAAGGTAGAGTACCCCGAGAGGGTAGCCTTCATGAGAATGGTAACATGGAAGCATAGAAGAATGGTAAGTCATTGACATGGGAGAAGGTCAGTTATCAACTAATTGGTGACAACCGAGAACGCGCATGTGCGGGTGGTCTATGGATGAGTGTAGGGGAGAGTAACCAGGTTGTGGGATCATAAAGGAACGGTAACAAGAGAGTAAAAATATATTTGAAGTAATTATGGAGAACACCAGTTTGCGAAAAGAGAAGCGGTTATCTCCATTTGTACATCGACTACAATGAACCGAACAAGATTACAATGAAGAACAAGTACCCCCTTACCACGTATAGAGGATCTACTCGACCGGTTGCAAGGGTCGGTGGTCTCTTCTAAGATCGAGTTAAGGTTTGATTGTCACCAATTGAGAAGTCGAGACTGGGATAGTGCAACTTTTGCATTCCGGACAAACCATGGTCACTACGAGTTGTAGTGATTCCATATGGGCTTACTAATGCCCGAATAGGACATTCTGGTCTACTCTCGAAGAAGGGAGAAGTTGTATGACCAGTTATCTCGGGATGACAACCCCCGAAGGATGTGAAAGAAGTTACAAGTTTTCTTTGATGGACTGATCGTTAACGGATTTGTGGAGAGATTCTCCAAGTAACACCACCTATGGCTAATCTACTCCGGATGACGATGAAGTATCGAGTGGGACGAAAATGGACAATGGATGTATGCAAGTTAAGAGGAGATTCATTGGTGCAACTATTTCGGAAATTGCCTCGAAGTGTTATCGGTTTGAAGTGTACAAGTGATTCTTCAAGAATGGTCTTGATTGAGTATGGAGAGACGATGCAAAAGTTATAGCATACATGTCTCGTTAGTAGGAGCAATGTAAAGCAAAGCATTTCCATCGTTACTTAGAACTTGCCACAAGAATTGAGGAAACGTAACATCAAAGTTGTTTTGACAAGAACCAAAGCCAACGGTGTAAATTGAAAGTTCGGTCTTCTTTGTTAGAGACAGGCAAAGGAGAAACTTAATGGAAATATCATAGTAAGAAAGACCCGAGAATGTTGAGTTTCTGATACATCGGACCCTTTTGAGATCTTAGCGCAAGTTGGGGAAAGTGTTTTACCAGCTGGCATGGCCGCCGAGAGTAGAGGGTGTTCATCTGGCGTTTCAAGTGTATCAATCGAGAAAGGAGGACGTACCGAAGACGGTATTTAGGACGAGATATGGCCGTTATGAGTTGTCAAGATGCCACTTGGGCTCGCGAATACAACCGCCGTCTTCATGGAGTTGATGAACAGCATCTTCATCGACTTCTTGGACCAGTTCGTGGTAGTGTTTATAGACGACATCTTAGTCTACTCCCATAGTAGAGAGGAGCATGAGGAACACCTGAGGACGGTGCTTCGAGTCCTCCAGGATAGAGAGCTTTACGCTAAGCTCTCTACGTGCGAGTTTTAGATGTCCGAGTTGGCACTTCTGGGGCATATAGTTTCCACCGAGGGTGTCATGGTTGACCCGGAAAGATAGAGTTTATTTCCTCATGACCGCCTCCTAGGACGGTCAAGGAAGTGCGCAGTTTCTTAGGATTAGCGGGATACTACCTCCATTTTTGTTGAGGGTTTCTCCGTGATTGCACGACCGCTCACTTCCTTGCTGAGGAAGTCTACCAGGTTCGTTAAGTCCGAGCCTTGTCAGCACAGTTTCGAGGAGCTGAAGAGAAGGTTGACCTCCGCTCCTGTTTTAGCCCAGCCTGAGGGTGTTGAGGTTTTTGTAGTGTATAGTGACGCCTCCAAGCTAGGATTGGAGTGCGTTTTGATGCAAAGAGGTAGGGTTATTGCGTACGCTTCTCCGCAGCTGAAGCCGTACGAGGAGAATTACCCTACCCAGGATCTTGAGCTAGCGGCAGTGATTCATGCCCTGCAGATCTGGCGACATTACTTGTGCGAGGATACGTGCCTGATCTTCACAGACCATAAGAGTCTGAAGTATCTATTCACTCAGCGGGAGTTGAATAACCGCCAGAGGAGGTGGATGGAGCTCATTAAGGACCTTGACTTGGAGATTTTATACCATCCTGGGAAGGCGAACGTAGTCGCCGATGCCTTGAGTAGGAAGACACCTCGGGAGGAGGTGATAGCTCGGCTTACGGTTCAGCCTCAGCTGCAGAGGGATTTGGTGGGTTTGGAGTTGGATATTTGGTTCCCGGGTACAGACAATTGTTTGTCCGAGTTGGAGGTATTACCTGACCTGTCCGGTGAGACCCTACAGAAGCAGGAGGGATCTCCCATTTTGAGGAGGATCCGGGACAGGGTGTCCCGAGGAGAGACACCGCAGTTTATCACCGGAGCAGATGGACTACTGAGACGCCAGGGACGTCGTATTTGGGCATAATCGAATCAGGAGTTGAGAGAACGGATTGGCACGAGGCACATCATCAGTCACGAGGACCTAGTGGTCGAGCCGGACCACACTTTTGCAGAGCACCCGATAGCGGTCTTAGAGCGGAGTACGAGACGCCTTCGATCGAAGGAGATACCGATGCTGAGGATTCAGTGGTCGAGGCGAGGAGCCGATGAGGCTACATGGGAGACGGAGGAACTATCCCGAGTTTTATGCAGACACAGTGACATCGATGGGGTCGTCGGGTTAGCTCCGAGACCTTCCTTCTTTGCTTTATTTGTTATGTGATTTTTGTATGATTTATGAGTACCTTGCGAGGTCTTGATGCGATGCGATCTGTAGACTTGGATTAGAGCCGATAGTGTGCGTTTTTATGAGTCCCACGGGGTTACGAGATGGGTTGGTTGGAGAGTGTTGGTTTAGCAAGTTTCGGGACGAAACTTGTTTTTAGGGGGGTTAGTTGTCACGCACGGAATTTTAATAATTTTATTCCGGACTTAGAGCACTTTATAGTTATTCCGTAATCCCGAGATGCCGAGAGCCGGGATTTATTCCTAAGAAAAATCCCGAGCCGACTCGTCGTTTTTCCTTTTTTTCCGCGTTCCGACCCTTCGTTCCGGGTTAAAAATGTCAAGGGGACATTTCCGACCCCTCGGTCCGGGTGAGGGACAAGAGGTCAGCTGATCCCTTGATCCCCACACCCACTTTTCTGGCTTTGTCTCTCTCCCTCTCTCCTCTTTGCCTCCTATCTCACGTTAGTTTCACTTTTTCTTCCATTCAACTTTCCCTCTCTTTGCTCTCTTCCTTCTCCCTTGGTGCTGAAGATCCATTGTTGTGGACTGCAGAAGGAGATTCCAGGCTGTTGATAAGCTCTTCCCTCTCCCTTCCCTCTCTTCCTTGTTGTTCTTTCCCTTCTTCTCCCTTCCTCCTTCATCCATGGCCATGGATGAAGCTTGGAGAGGTTTTCACTCAACTCTTTGCATGTCTAGGTTCTTAGCTCGTTTAGGTCAAGGAGAGGTGCCTAAGACCGGCGGTGGGTGTTTGGAGAAGATCCAGCAAGAGAAGGACATTGGAGCAAAGGATCCAAAGTCGAAGACGAAGAAGACGACGTTCTGCGTAGAACCCGCGGGGGCGACTCAGCACAGCCGCGGGAGTGGACGGGCGCGGGAGCGGCAACGGACGGCCGCGGGTGCGGCGTGACAAGCCGCCGGTGCGGCGGCGGACAGCCGCGGGTGCGGCGTGACAAGCCGCGGGTGCGGCGGCGGACGGCCGCGGGTGCGGCGGCGGACGGCCGCGGGTGCGGCTAGGCTCCGGCGCGGGCGCGGCTCGGCAAAACCGCAGGGGCGGCTCCTGGCAGGTGACGCAGTCCTCCGCGGGTGCGCCTCCTAGTTTCGCGGGGGCGGATCCTGTGTCCGCAGGGGGCGCCAGCTTGACTCCGCGGCTGCGGTTTCGGCAACAGTAGGTCCCTCCTCTCCTTCACTCCTCGTTCCTTCCTTAGATTTGTGTTGAATCATGTAGTAGCATGCTTAGGATGGCCTAGAGTAGTTTGAGAATGCCACTTAGTGGTTGTGAACCTAGGAGCCCTTAAGGCTCGATAGAATTGTTGGATATGGGCATGTGAGCATGATGGATCTTCTAGGCTAGCTTGTGCCTCCTTGGTTGAGGATTAATATGTTGTGGAATTATGAACTGTTGTGGGCTGTTTCGTGTGTAGTGAGTACTTGGGACCTAGGATGCATTCCTAGTTTGAGGGTTAGGTGATCTTGTATAGATAACTAAGAGTGAAGTCTAAGACTTCTTGAGAGTGAGTATGTATTGATATGCATATCTCTTCTGAGCAGGTTGTGGGCTTCCTCCTTAAGGGAAGCAAGAGTGTGGTGACTTGGGTTTGGTGACGAAGTAAGTCTCCGGACTTACTTAGCTCGTATTTTATGTATTAGCATTGATGTGTGTTTGGTGGTGTGTGTTTATGTTCTTGTTATAAACAATTAAACCGGTAAATTAGGACCACTGACCTTATATGTATGTTGGCCCAAGTGTATGATAACGGGCGGTGACATCACTGCCTAGCCTTCACTGGGGCTAGGAGGATCTTGGCGACTAGCCCGGCGGGTATACGGGCGGGTGCATCCGTGCCACTCCTTGCCGGTAAGTAGGGACCGAGGCGAGACCACGGTGGTCTCGTGTCACAACCGAAGTTGAATTAGAATGGGATATGACTTAATAATAAAAAAGATAATAACCGGACTTGTGTGATTCATGTGTTGTGTTATGTATGTGTTTCTGCCTTCACCGCTTTTCTAATGCTTCGAATATGAGCTAACGGTTTTAAACCGTGGTTGTAGATGACTTGCAGGTTAGGGACGCCGCCGAGTGAGGTGGAGGAGTGGACAGCCGGGGTCTCCGTACGTTATAGGACGGGGGCGTTTTTGGGTTATGTTTCATGTCGTTTGGTTGGGGAATGTTGTTGTACGTTTTAGACTTTCGTATCGGGGTGGTGTTGTTTTGAGGACTCAACTAAGTTTCCACTTTGTATTTGTTACATTTCGTTTCCATATGCATTAAAAACGGTTTTTAGTTTTCTTCTTTATTTGTGCCTTGTTGGAAAGGTCCGGTGAAATTGTTGTGAGGTCTCACCCGTAGCACCCCGAGTCCCGCGGATTTAGGGTGTTACATCTACATTCTCCAATGCTAGGATTTTGCCTCCTCGTTGTTCGCAAGGTCCTTAATATTGAGCTCTCTCCAACATTATCTCGAAGGCACCTCCTTTTACACATATGGGCCACCATATTTAATAAAGCATGCTTAATGATTTTTCAACGATGGCTCCACCTCCAACAATATCGATGTTGGTGTCATCGACTACCTTTAACTACCTAATGAACAACACTCCATATTATACGCTCTCAACGACATTACGGATGAATAAAAGTTACAAATTTCTCATCATGCAACGATTAACTTCCATTGGTGTGTTATACGATACGGTTGTGTGTGATGTTGTCCTAATTGAAGTCTATCATATCTTGTTGGTACACCCTTGGATGCATGACTGCAAGGTTATTTATGATGTTTATTCTAACACGGTGACGATCCGTTACAAGGGCAAATAGGTCAACTAATGGCATCCAATTTTAGCATCTTTTTCTACCATTATTCTTACCACCCCTTAACCTTTTTTGGCATATTATCAGACTTATCGGCGTAGTCCCCTCCCTTTTGTGTTTTGGAGATCTACTTGTTATTTTATGACATCGTAGTCATTTTAAGCATTTGTGGAGCTAAAATGGATCGATTTGCGTTAGAATGATTAAACAAATTAAAGGTGTCCCTACAGTTAAAGAGGTCAAAGAAGTCAAGGTCAAGACGGAATTGATTGAGATCCGAGAGTAAGATGAAGAATTTCTCGATTTTTGTGCCAATCGATCGACCACTATTCACATGGTTGATTGATCAACCCTTGTACATGTTGAGCGCATGACTATTAGTCAAGATCATTCATCTTATGAAGAAATTCCAAAGTGGTTGATTGATTCGACTCCACCAACCAACCGATTGGGTCCTACACACAAGCTCTTTGGCATTATCTTCTACCCATTTTCTTTCTTTTAGTTTGAGTTAACTTTTATCCGGTCCATTTGAACATTTTTATCTTTTATTAGGTTTGTTTGGACAAGTATATCTTGTAGTTATAAGATTGAGTTTGGTGGATTTGGTTTTGACTAGCAAAACCCTCATTGCATTAGGTTAGATGTTTCCTATAAATAAATACTTTCTCAACCATTAGGTTTTTCATTAAGTATTTATTGGAGAGTTCGAATAAATGGAAGATGTCAGAGGAGGAGATCGATTGACTCATACTACCTTGGTCAATCGACTGGAGATTCCGATTGCATTGATCTATATGTTGATAAGATGTATATATTGATTGAATGTTTATATATGAGAGATATGGTAGTTTTTGATTATTCATAGAAAAATACGAGAGCGGAGTATGTAACCTTTATTTACTATATGTTCTTCAAGTTGTTGATGGAAAAATGCAAGAGCCTAGTTACTCATGTCCCTCATATTCCGCTCGCAAAATGCGAGAGCCTAGCATTTGTTCCCCGCATGACATGATTTATATTATTCCCTTGATTTATCAATTGAGATCTATATATGCATGTTGTGGTGATCTTAGTCTTTGAGCACTTTTATTAATCGTTGATAGTTTTCGCCTTCCGTGTTACTTTCGAAGTCCCTAATACCGAATCATGTAACAAAAAAAATTTCTCTCTCCCTTACTACTACGAGTTTTCTACACTAGTTGATCGACCAACTTGTCTTCCTATTCTTAGGTGCTTATGTATTCTCTTTCTTTTTATTGCTTTGTGTTTGTGTCATGGATCAATCGACCGGTTACAATCAATCGACTAATTATTTTGTTTTCTTTATTTGTTTTTTCGTTTCATTGTTTAGGTGTTTAATTATTAATTTTTCAAATCAAAGAACTCCTTCCTTGAATTCGATCGTAACCCTTTGCTACAATCATATTATGTAAAGTATTTGCGAGACATAAGGCTCATGTTTCAACCCTCATCATTATTAGCGTACCCTATGAGCCCCAAATGGTGCTTGAAGACAATATCCTTAAAAAATAACGGCTATTGCTATGAAATAGGAATGAACCATCTTAGGCAGAAAATCCCTATTTGTCTGGCCCAACAAGAAACACCACCACATCATGTCTTCCTCTCCCATGTATCTTTGCGAGATACTCAGGTTTCTTTGGCCATTTATAAGACCACTCTTCCCCTCTCCTTATCCTTTTTCTAGTCTTTCAAATTGGAGCATTATGGCATTTCATAACCTATATGGTTTACTAACACTTATTCCTCAATATACATAGTTACCTCCGACGATCTTCACATTAATTCGGAAATGAATAAAAGGAATAAAGGGGGATGAAATGATCTCATGTCAACTACAAACGTTTATTGTTGGAATATACATAGCTAGAAATGAGGCAGTCCGAACTACATAGCTAGACATTCGTCGTGCAATGACTAAAGAAGAACCTAAGTACTAAGAATCTAAGAAATGTCAATAAGGCTCACCTGTAGAAGCAATGAAATGATGTAATTAAGTTTCGATGATTCATTCATTCTTCTAGTTAAAAAGGCTTTTAAGATGTCCAAACCTACATATGAAGATTCACTCCTACTCTCTACCATATAAAGGAGGTTTGAAAGAGCAAAGTGGCGTCCAAAACCCTATCTACAAGCTTGAACCAGACTTGATCTCCAAGGATGTTAGTTAGATTTTTGATCCTTGATTTAATAAATTTTAGATTTTTAATTGTGACATTGATCAAGAATAAAACGAGTTTATTATTATGTCCCTTTTTAATTGGTCAATTCGTTTTCATTCTAACATTTAACCTCTGCGGTATCTAAAGCACATAATATAGTCACCTCCAAGTCTCTAACCTATTGTTTGGCATTCTCTCTCCCCTATCTCCTTTTTTGAACTTGACTCTTGGTTCCCGAATATTAACGAGGAATAGGTGTTTACTTTAGTTGAGGAACCTAAATTACCCTTTCTCTATCCCTAGTTACATAGTTATTGTTTAGAAAAAGAAAGTATTGATAAGACTTAGTAATTCTCTTGGAGGTGTCAACATATCTCTCATTCGAAAGATAGAACAACGTAAAACAATCAAGTGTTATACGTTCGATTCACATCACTAATGACATACAAGGGATGTGAACTTGACATATTGGTACCATAATCTATTACAATAGATAACATTATTCAGACACAGACTTAGGGATAGACTAGGATATGCTATGGCTCACCCAGAAAAAAAATAAAAGAAAATATGAAAACGAGATTTTTTTTGTAAGCTACTTTCCTATACGATATCTACCATGAATTGCTCCAGGTTCATATCTTGAAATGAAAATTTGGAAATTAAATTTATTTGTACGCTTCCTTCAACCTCGTTTCGACAATCGCACGCCGCCGCTCCAAAGCCCAAAGTTCGGTGTTCGGGATTTCCGTTGGTTCTAACACTTCAGCTCGGACTCTCGGAAATAGAAAGAAAAACCCGGTAAATAAATTTGGTTCTTCTGATTTTCTCTACAACTTTATCTGCTTCTTTGTTCTTTCAAAGTTTCAGTTTTTTTCTTCATCTTCCATGTTCTTCTTTGCTCTTCTTTTTGCCATTTATCTTTCTTTGTAAATAAGTGAGATGATGTTCTTTGTCCTCGTTTCATTCTTCTTTGCGAAATGGAGTAGTAGCCATAGTGGTTGAGTACTAGACTAATAGTAAATTGTAGAATTAGTATTTTAGTACACTAGTAGACTTTAATTTTGTAAAATTAAAAGATTTGGGTTTTGTACTTTTATCGGAAAGATTTTCCTTTTTTGTTTATATGTATTTACTATTTGTATATATTTTCAATTTTAATTTTGTAGTTTACTGTTAGTGTATAGATTTTCAGTGCTCATCAATAGTCTTGTACATTATGCTCTCAACAAATACGCTCTCTTTGGAGAGGGTATAAACCCTAGCTGAAAAGAATCAGCCGTCTATGGCTCCCTTCCTCACCTCTTCTGACGAAACTCGTCTCTCCGGCGCAACCCGCCACCTTCTCAACCATGGCTACCACTGTCAAGGCGTGTCCTTTGTTTCCACCGTCTTCTCCGGCGAGACCCGCCTCTACCTCAGGTTAACCCACTATAAATCCCTTCTCCACTTCCTTCGGGCTTAACCACCGCTTCTCTCAATTGGATCTGGATTTCCGAGGTAATGCCCGTCATCCACCGCCGATCTCAAATCTGAACCTCTTTCCACCAGATCTATCTCGTCTAGATCTGCGTTTGACATCCCGACTTTACTCGTTTTGGGTTCTACATCCCGACTTTACTCTTTCCGCCAGATCTCAAATCTGAGTTCGACCAATAGTGATATTGTCGTTTTGGGTTCTACATCCTAAATTCACCCGTTTTCACTAGTCTTTGCTTCAACGCCGAATCGGGAATCCCGCCTCCGGCCTCCTTCACATTTTTGCGGTGTTTGGGCTGGTGAAAAGCAGTTTAAAACCCTTAAACAAAAAATAAATTTAAAACAATCAATAATCCTTACAAAAATAAATAAATAAATAAAAACAAGCAGTTTGGAATTCCGTAAATTCCTTGATTTGATATCAATTTTCCAATCACAAATGAAAAGATCAACATTTTTTAAAATAAAAACTCCTTTTTAATCAAAAATAATAATAATAATAATAAATAAATAAATAAAAAGCAAATTCTTGTGAACTTCATCATCAAACTATTGGGCCTTTTGACCCAATATTCAAAACCATTGTCATCTTTTCCTTCTTCGATCATTGATAATATGGGCTTGTTTTTGTGATCTTTTCAAGGGCTAAAACTCCGGATTAGAAATGCTAGCAACACTACCAAATACAAGAAAACAACACTAGCAAATACAAAAAAAAACAAAAAGGAATTTCTTGTTTTCCTATTGGATTGAATCAACTCAAAATCGCACACAACCAACAATTACGTATTAAAAATAAAATAAATTTTTAAAAAACAAGAGAAAAAAGAGAGGAGAATATGAGTTTAAGTTCATCACTAAAGATGTAGTTCTTGTCAACTACAAATTCAAACAATTTGCTCCTTATAAACAATTTCATCCTTATAAACCTCATTTCTTCTAATAATCAAAGTTACACACTTTTATATGTCAAGATCTCGTGTTTTGCAATGTCGTCTCCTTAGTTTGCTGTTGTTTTAGGTGGCGTCTTGAGTGGTTTGTTTAGGAGGGGGCGTGGATTTGTGATCGACTCCTGAAGGCTCTATTGCAAGCCCAAATCTGAGGTGTCCACAGTTGTTTCCCAGGCTTCATTCTTGTGTACTCTCTTTGAAGACGAACTTTGTGCACACCGCTTATGTTGGACTGAATCATACTACTTTCCCTCGTTGACTTCTTTGCTGTCAGGATTTCTTGATGTATTTTTTGTGTTTCTTTTTCTCCTGTTGTTGTTCATCATGACGGCTAGTCCGTCTGCCGATCTTTTTCGACCTTTCGACCCACTAGACGGCGTGTCGTCTAGTGCTTTGAACCGCTTTCCTTTGTCAAAAAAAAACCCTTGTACATTATACATATTTTTAATTTCAACTTTTTATTGCTCTTTACTTTGATTTTCTACTTTGTTTACAGTATAAGCATACACTTTTAATTTGTTTCATTACGTAGACTATTATTATTTTGTTATTTATTTATTGATTTATACTTTTCTTTGTATTGTAGGTTTTGCTTAGTTTTAAATGTTTTGATTATACGATATTTATGTTTTACCATGATTTTAGTAATTGATACTCCGTAGTTTTATTTTTAATTATTTTATTATTATTATTATTATTATTATTATTTTATTGTTTTTATTTTTAGGAACAATGACGGATCAACCTCAAAAACCTAACCCTCAAAAATTCAAAAGAAGTTAAATGCTTATTTTTAATTATTTTGTTGTTTTTATTTCTCCAAGTATTTGTCAACTTATGAATACTAGTTATATTGAGTGTGATCTAGGAAAACGTCCAGCGATCTCTTCGTATGATAATAATGGGCGAGATGAGATCCGAAAAATATATGTTGAATATGGTCTTTATCAGCCAACACTACAAGAGTATCCATCACATCTTTGTTGAGATCAACATCGCATTCAATGGTAAGTGGTTCGAAAGATATTGTTATCTTGAGTACTCTGAGAATGATAAGGCATATTGTTTTACATTTTTTCTTTTTGAAAACAATCTTGAAAAGCAAACTTTGTTCACTTCGCTAGGATTTGATAATTGAAGAAGGGTTTGTGATGCTCAATGTGTCTTTAAGAAGCATATCGGAAAGACCGGTTCAACACATTATACATCTATTCAATATTGGTTGAGTTTAAAACAAGTTTGTGGGAGCATCGAGAGAGCAATAAATCCACAATCATAAAAAGTGGTACAACAAAATCAATTACGTCTTAAGGCTAAGATAGAGGCTGTAAGATTGATGACAAAACAATCGCTTTGTTTAGAGGTGATGATGAATCTGTTGAGTCCTCTAATCGTGGAAATATCGGTGAATATATGAAATCATTTGGTAGAATGAACGAGGAAGTTACAAAGATCACCTTAGAAAATGCCCCTGAAAATGCTACTTATACTGCTCCAAACATTCCGAAACAAATTCTTAATATTCTTAAAGTAGTACATCAAAATATTTATTACAAATACGATGTTATATTATCTCAATAATAGTATAATATCTGTCAACCTTGTTCTTGGTTTCGAAACACCGTTAAATGGGTGACCTTATTACATAACTATGATCAGTAGACGTAGTTTATGTAAGAGCCTTAGTCTTTGGAGCCGTTTTGGCCTTAGCCACCCCGCGGGTTTAGGGAGCCGCCCCTGCGGCTCGTTCAGCTTTCCGCCCTTGCGGCTCAGGGAACCGGCACTGCGGTTTCTTGCGGCTGCAGCCGGCTTTGTTGACCGGTTGACTCGTGCTTTACCTTTTCTTCTTACCTTGGGAGCAAGGGTTTCTTCTTCAGTCTTCATTCCAGCTTCTCACGTCCTTCTTGATTCTTCCTTCCTCCTTCTTGATCTTGATCTTGGATTCCTTAGAGGTTGAAAGAGTATGTGTGTGGTTGTTGTTGATGATGATGATGGATGTTGTTGCTGAGCTTGGGAGCCAGCTGAGAAGGTGTTTGTGATCTTTTCCTTGCCTAGACCAACAGTAGGTAAGCTCCATTCTTCTTCTTCTCTTCTTTGATTCCATCTTCCTTAGCTTAGGATTAGATGTATTGGATGTAGTTTGATGTTAGAATGTGTATGTGTATGTATGTGTATGGTTGTGGATTGATGAAGACGTGAATTGATCACGTGAAGAGTGGAAGAGAAGTCGGGAGGCTACGTTCAGCAATGTCGCCACCCCGCGCCTGGAAGCTGCCGCCCCTGCGGGATCCTTTTCACCACACCAGCGCCCAGAAGCAGCCACCCCCACGGCCACAGTGCCAGCGCTAGTGCCCGTGCTTGCGTTTGCCTGCGGCCACTGTCATCGCGCCTACGGCCGAGCATCGCCGCGCCTGCGGTTTGCCTTGTTCCGCCCCTGCGTCTTTCCATTCCGCAGGTGCGCCTTGTACAGGATCTACGTAGAGTAGTATGATCCTTTCCTTTCCTAGTATGAGCAGGTTAGTAGCATGCTAGGTTCGTGTATGAGGATAGAATGATGATGAGTATGATAACGTTATATGCCGGTTAGGGTTTTGAGGTTTATAAGTTGGATACGATCCTTATGGATCCCTTGGGTCTAGGTGTGACCCCTTTGCTGGATAGGAGTTTGATATCTTGTTATGACTTGTTATTAGGCAGTGTTGTTCTCCAGAGTTGGAGGTGATCGAGTTTGAGACTACTTCGAGGTTGAGGTAAGTCCATAGGACTTACTTAGTTGTGATCCTTATATTGGATGTATGTATGAGTGGTGTGTGATATATGCTTGATAGCATGCGTTGTGATGATTACCGACCTATGGTTTAGTGATTGCCCATTGTAGGGTTGTGACAGCGTTGCCCTGTCATCCCGCGTGGAGACGGGGAGGTTCTTTGCGGACTGGCCAGATATGGAAGTGGGACGGGCACCTACCGTTCTCGTAGTGTAGACGGGAAAGTGTTACCAGATTACAACTACAGCTGGCAACATCCCCGAGAGGCGAGGGTTATATTACTCGTGTCACATATATTCATATACATCAATTTACGATCTGAGTGTTGGACGTTATAAAGATAATAAACCGGGTAAATGTGTGATAGCATGATGAGGTGTTTACTATTTCCTGATGTGTGATTGTGCTTCTCCATCTTCTATATATTTGTGTATGGTTAGCTAACGGTTTTATACCGTGTTGTAGATCCTTTGCAGGTTAGGAGAGCTGCAGAGTGATCCAGAGTGGGTGATCCGTTGAGGGCTCCGTACACTAGGTTGTTATCGTGGGATATGGGGTCTTTTGTATGTACGAATATATGTTTATGTTATACTCAGCGGTTCTTTTGTATTACCTTTTGATATGTATATATACAGTTTGATGTTTTGTTTTAATCTATCTGTGCCTTGTTGTAAGATCCAGTGAATTTGTTGTCGGGATAGGGTCAGGATCCATTGTGAGATCCTAGTCTAGTAGCGCCTCGAGTCCTACGGATTCGGGGTGTTACAATGTTGGTATCAGAGCCTTAGGTTGACAACAATGGCACTTGCAATCTACGATAGAGGTCGAATAGATAAATAAACAGAACCTGAAAGGGGTCTGACTTTTCACAAGGTTTTGGTTTGAAATGAGTACAATTGTTTTGCGATTGTGTGTACGGGAAGCCATCACCCCTTTGAAGATCTCGACTGTATAGATATATATAGATACTATGCTGTGATTGACTTGATATATATCTATACATATGGCATATATATAGCCTTCTAAATTAGGTTTATATCCTCTGCAAATGGTTCAGACTAGAGCCTTACTTGTAGTTGGACGAGGTAGAGGTATACCCCTCTAGGTAGTGGACGGGGTAGGATTCCCGTTGTTGATTCACATGAAGCGGAGGAGGTTCACGAGGACGTTGCTGAGAGTGCCAGTCCTGAGACTGGGAACGGTGCAGCTGAGAGACAGGAATCCTAGAGAGTCCAGTCAGATGACTCGGATCGTGTCTCCATGGAGGGACCAGCCTTCCGCGAGTGTATTAGACGTGTGGAAGAGGCTGCTAGGGCAGGTAGACGTGCCCGTGATCTTCCAGCACAAGAGGGATCATCTAAGAGATCCCATGGAGTGACTTAGGTGCCAGCTGCACAGGCACATGCTACTGAGACTGCTCGTGTTCAGGAGGAGTATAGAGGGCCTTGACCAGACACTTGGTTGAAGGCATTTCACCAGATGGGTGTACCCCCTTTCTCTGGGAAAGTGGGGTTAGAGGTGGAGCTATGGATAGGACATGTAGACTCAGCTTTGGAGTCTTTTAGATGTCCAGCAGATAGGCAGATAGAGTTGGTGCAGACTCTGTTCAGAGACTTAGCACAACACTGGTGGAGATCTGTATGGGGTTAGGTTAGTAGTTATGATCAGATGAGGACCATGATTAGAGAGCGTTTTTGCCCTGTCTCACTAAGGAGGGAGAAACTGCGAGATTTTGTCGAGGCTGGATTTGAGGATGTACCAGTCTCAAAGGCCATCTTGAGATTTCATGAGGAGTTGGCTTTACTGGGTCCAGCTACACCTCCTTTAGATCAGCATGTGTATCTTTTCTCCCGACGACTGAGGGATACTACCCGGACTTATATGGCGGGGTTTCACTATGAGTCCTTGATGGATTATCAAGACAGATCTTCCGATTATGAGAGGGAGAGAGCTGGACAAAGAAGAGCTTCTCAGACAGGAGGGTCTGAGAAAAGACAACGTACTAGGCAGACTAGTGGGGCTAGATGTGTTGCTAGTGTCGGGCGAGGCCAGAGTCGCCAGAGTTATCCCTCATCTGCACCGGCTGCAGATAAGAGACGTCAGTGCTTCAACTATGGGGGTTATGGACACATTTGATCAGAGTGTACGAGGCAGACAGTGATGTGCTAAACTTGTGGTGGACGAGGCCACAAAGCTGTATTCTGCCGACAGGGCGGAGCTTCATCTCAGCAGGGTTCTTCTCCTGCTAGTGTAGCGAGAGGTGGGGAGAGACCACCTCAGCAGCAGCAGACACAGGGACAGTAGAGCGTCCCAGACTGTCCTACGACTCAGGGATCTGCTCTTGGGCCGAGTAGAGGCAAAGATCGTGGTGGGAGTACCACGGACACCAGAGGACCACAGGGTAGAATTTTTGAGTTTAGGAGTGCAGAGGAGCCAACTGCACCGACTGCTACAGGTACCATTCTGATCCATGGTTTACCTGTTAGAGTCTTATTTGATACTGGAGCTACACATTCTTTTATATCTAATGCATGTGTTGAGCGTCTGAGTCTAGATACGACTGAGGGGATACCCTTTAGTATAGGGTTACCCGATGGTAGCACGGTCAGAGGTACCCGTGAGATTAGTGATTGTCCCATTTCTGTAGGGACTTGTGTATTACTTGTCGACTTCTTTGTCATGCCATTAGAGCATGAAGAAGTCATTCTAGGTATGGACTGGATGGATAGACACCAAGCAGTGTTAGATGTAGATAGGAGGATTGTAACCCTCTCTACCGAGTTAGGACAAATATAGGTTTTTCGAGGTTGGGACCTGGGAAAATCAGGTATGGTTATCAGTGCGATACGGGCAGCGAGACTAATTGCACAGGGTTGTGAGGCCTTATGGTGTTATGCCATGAAGGAGGGAGACAATCCAGCAGTAGAGGATATACCAGTGGTCTGTGAGTTTGCAGATGTATTCGATGAGCCGTCCAGTTTGCCGCCTCAGAGGAGTGTGGACTTTGGTATAGAGTTGGAGCATGGTACGAGACCGATCTCGAAGGCCCCATATCGGATGGCCCCTGTCGAGATGCTGAAGCTAAAGAAGCAACTCGAGGAGTTGGCTGAGAAGGGTTTCATCCGCCCTAGCGTATCTCCATGGGAAGCACTTGTCCTCTTCGTGCGGAAAAAGGACAGATCGTTGAGATTATGTATTGATTACAGGGAGCTGAAGAAGGTGACCATCAAGAACAAGTATCCATTGCCTTGTATTGATGACTTGTTTCTCCAGGATTGATTTGCGCTCAAGATATCACCAGTTGAGGGTGAGAGAGCAGGATGTGCACAGGACAACATTCCGGACCAGAGATGGACACTATGAGTTTGTAGTGATGCCATTTGGGCTTACGAATGCCCCAACAGTCTTTATGGAGTTGATGAATAGCATATTCATCGACTTCCTGGATTAGTTTGTGGTGGTCTTCATAGATGATATTTTGGTGTACTCTCGCAGCAGAGAGGAGTATGCAGGACAGCTGAGGATTGTGTTGCAGGTCTTACGAGATAGAGAACTTTATGCTAAGTTCTCTAAGTGCGAGTTTTGGATGCCAAAGGTAGCATTCCTGGGTCATGTTGTTTCAGCTGAAGGGATCAAGGTGGATCCGGCAAAGATCGAGGCATTAGTAGCTTGGACGACACCGACGAACGTCAAGGAAGTACGTAACTTTCTTGGCCTAGCCGGTTATTACCGACGCTTTGTGGAGGGATTTTCTGTGATTGCCCGTCCACTGACGAGTCTCTTGAGGAAGACTACCAGATTTGTATGGTCTGATCAGTGTATGCAGAGTTTTAAGGAGCTGAAGAAACGTCTGACTTCTGCTCCTATTTTGGCACAACTAGAGGGTACAAAGGATTTTGTGGTTTATAGTGATGCATCCAAGCTAGGCTTGGGATGTGTGTTGATGCAGCGGGGCCGGGTGCTTGCATATGCGTCTAGACAGCTGAAGACGTATGAGGAGAACTACCCGACTCATGATCTGGAGTTCGCAGCGGTAGTTCATGCACTGAAGATCTGGAGACATTACTTGTATGGTGCTACATGTCAGATCTTCACAGACCACAAGAGTCTGAAGTATATTTTCACGCAGCGGGATTTGAATAACCGCCAGCGTAGGTGGCTTGAGCTGATCAAGGACTTTGATCTGGAGATTTTGTATCATCCAGGGAAGGCGAACGTTGTCGCCGACGCCCTGAGCAGGAAGGCGCCTCGAGAGCAGGCGATTGCGAGGATGACAGTTCTGCATCAGTTGCAGAGAGAACTGATTTGGCTGGAGTTGCACGTCCAGTTTCCTGATGAGGACGTCCCGCTGAGTACTTTAGAAGTTCTTCTTGATTTGTTGGGTGAGATCCAGCTGAAGCAGGGGACCTGCCCGACACTGATGAGGATCCGAGAGAGGATGTCTCGGGATGAGGCACCACAGTTCCTTCTAGGAGCAGATGGAGTGTTGAGACGCCGCGGTCGCGTCTGTGTACCCGCTGATGCGGATCTACGCCAGAGGATATTACAGGAGGCTCACTGTACGTCTTATTCAGTGCACCCAGGTACGAGTAAGATGTACCAGGATTTGAGACGTTCATATTGGTGGGGAGGGCTGAAGCCCGATGTGGCCAGATTTGTTGCACAGTGTGTGACCTGCCAGCAGGTCAAGATCGAGCATTACAGACCTAGAGGTGAACTCCATCCACTTCCTGTTCCACAGAGGAAGTGGGAGGACGTCACCATGGACTTTGTGACTGGACTGAGACCGAGTAGGAGTTTTGATGCCATCTGGGTTATAGTGGACAGATTGACGAAGACGGCACATTTTATCCCTATCCGGGAAACGTGGTCCGTGAGCAGATTAACAGAGAAGTACACTAGGCAGATAGTGAGACTCCATGGTGTACCGAGGACGATCGTCTCAAACAAAGATGGACGATTTACCTCGAGGTTTTGGCAGCAGATTCAGACTGCCCTAGGGACGAGTTTGCACTTCACTACTGCGGACCATTCAGACACTGGAGGATATGTTGCGAGCTTGTGTGTTGGATTGGGGACAAGTGTGGACGGATCATCTCCCACTAGTTGAGTTCTCATACAACAACAGCTGGCATGCATCTCTCGGGATGGCCCCATATGAGGCACTGTATGGACAGAGATGTCCTACTCCGTTATGTTGGGATGAGCCGAGTAGTGTTAGTAGTTTGACACCTGATTAGATTCAGGATGATGTGGCTCGTGTAGCACTGATTAGAAAGAGGATGATGACTGCATAGAGCCGTCAGAAGTCTTATGTAGATAGGAGGCGTAGACCCCTAGAGTTCAGAGTAGGAGCCCATGTGTGGCTGAGAGTGTCTCCGACACGAGGTGTTAGACGTTTTGGCATTAAGGGGAAGTTCAACCCCCGATATGTCGGACCGTTCGAGGTTCTGGATCGGGTTGGGAGCGCAGCATACATGTTAGCTTTGCCTCTGAGATTAGAGGGTGTTCACCCTGTGTTTCACGTGTCTCAACTGAGGGAGTACATATCAGAACCGAGACATATTGTGAGTTATGATTATTTGGTGGTTGAGCCGGACCACACCTTTGTTGAGCATCCGATTGCAGTCCTAGAACAAGGTATGAGATGCCTGCGTTCGAGGGACATTCCTATGTTGAGGATACAGTTGTCGAGACAAGGACCTGATGAGGCTACCTAGGAGACTGAGGATAGTATTCTGAGGAACTATCTAGAGTTTTATGCCGAGATAGATGTACCAGTTGGTGAGTGATATGCTTATGTGCTTATAAGCTATGATGTGTTTATTTCCGTACTAGCTATGATATGATGTGTGATCTTATTAGATCTTGTGTGCTAGTACGCTTACTGTTTATAGATGGAGATGGCTCTTTCCTCCATGCTATTGTGATACGATTAGGGTTTAGCTGGAGATGGTTATTCCTCCATGCTATTTTGGTGGACATAGTTTTGCTAGAGATGATGATTTCCTTCATGTTTGTGTTTCAAGTTATAGAGACATTTATACCTCGGCTTTTGTGTCCGAGTGGGTTCAGGACTTCACAAGTTTCGGGACGAAACTTGTTTTTAGGGGGTGAGGTGTAAGAGCCTTAGTCTTTGGAGCCGTCTCTTCTCAGACCCTCCGGTCTGAGAAGCTCTCCTCTGACTAGCCCGCTCCCTCTCATAATCAGAAGCTCTGTCATGGTAGTCCATCAAGGACTCACAATAAAAATCCCGCCATGTAGGTCCGGGTACGTAGTATCCCTTTGTCGTCGGGAAAAAAGATATACATGTTGATCTGCAGGAGGTGCAGCTGGACCCAACAATGCCAGCTCATCCTGGAACCTCCCGATAGCCTCTGAGACTGGTACATCCTTGAAGTCAGCCTCCACAAAGTCCCGCAGTTTCTCCCTCCTCAGTGAGGCAGGGCAGAAACGCTCTCTGATCATGGTTCTCATCTGATCATAACTGCTAACTTGTCCCCATACAGACCTCCACCAGTACTGTGTCAAATCCTTGAATAGAGTCTGCACCAACTCTATCTACCTGTCTACTAGACATCGAATAGACTCCAAAGTTGAGTCTACATGGCCGATCCACAACTCTACCTCTAGCCCCACCTTCCCAGAGAAAGGGTGGTATACCCATCTGGTGAAATGCCTTCAACCAAGTGTCTAATCTAGACCCTCTATACTCCTTTGTAACTTTAGCAATCTCAGAAGCAGGTGCCGGTACAGCTGGCACCTGAGTAACTGTGTGGGATCTCTCAGATGGTACCTCCTGTGCTGGCAGATCAGGAGCACGTCTACCTGCCTTGGCAGCCTCTTCCACACGTCTGATATACTCGCGGAAGGCTGGTCCCTCCATGGAGACACGATCAGAGTCGTCTGACTGCACTCTCTGGGATCCCTGTCTCTCAGTTGCCCTGTTCCCAGTCTCAGGAACGACACTCTCAGCAACATCCTCGTGAGTCTCCTCCGCTGCACGTGTACCACCAGCGGAAATCCTACCCCGTCCTCTACCTAGAGGGGGTCTACCTCTACCTTGTCCAGCTGCAGGTAAGGCTCTAGTCTGAACCATCTGCAGAGGACGTAAACCTAACTTAGAAGGCTATATATATGCCATATGTATAGATATATATCAAATCAATCACAACAGAATATCTATATATATCTATACTGTCGAGATCTTCAGAGGGGCGATGACTCACATACACACTATCCCAAAACATTTGTAATCATTTCAAAACCAAAACCTTTTGAAAAGTCAGACCCCTTTCGGGTTATGTTTATTTATCTATTCGACCTTTATCGTAGATTGCAAGTGTCATTGTTGTCAACCTAAGGCTCTGATACCAACTTTGTAACACCCCGAATCCAAAGGACTCGAGGCGCTATTGGGCTAGGATCTCACAATGGATCCTGACCCTAGCTGACAACAAGTTCACTAGATCTTACAACAACGCACAAATAGATTAAATACAAAACATGAAACTGATACATATAAGTATCAAAAGGTAATACATAAGTACCGTTGAGTACAAATAAAACATGACTGTACAACAAAAGAACCCATATCCCCGATAACGACCTAGTGTACGGAGCCCTCAGCGGATCACCCACTCTGGATCACTCTGCAGCTCTCCTAACCTGCAAAGGATCTACAACACAATATAAAATTGTTAGCTAACCATACACATATATATAGAGATGCAAGAGTACAATCACACATCAGGGAATAATAAACACCTCATCATGCTATCACACATTTACCCGGTTTATTATCTTTATAAAGTCCAATCACTCAATCGTATATATATATCTGAATATGAATATATGTGACACGAGGAATATAACCCTCGCCTCTCGGTAGTACCGTCCAGCTGGAGTGGTCATCTGGGATCACTTTCCCGTGTACCCTAAGGGATTGGAGACAGTGCCCGTCCGGTGTACCAGATTTGACTCTCCGCAGAGAACCTCCCTATCTCCTCGCGGGATGACAGGGCAAAGCTGTCACAAACCTACAGTGGGCAGTCACTAAACCATAGGTTGGTACTCATCATAACACATGTTATAAAGCATATAACACACATCACTCATGCATACATCCAATACGGTAGTTAAGTAAGTCCTATGGGCTTACCTCAACCTCGAAGTAATCTCAACCACGTAGTACTCTCAAGTATGATCAGCTCCAAATCTGGAGAACAACACTGCCTAATAACAAGGCATAACAATATATCAAACTCATATCCATCAAAGGGTCACACCTAAACCCAAGGGATCCATAAAGATCGTATCCAACTTATAAACCACAAAGCCCTAACCGGCATATCTCTATATCATACTCATCATCATTCTATCCTCATACACATACCTAGCATGCTACTACCCCGCTCATACTAGGAAAGGAAAGGATCATACTACTCTAGGTAGATCATGTACAAGACGCACCTGCGGAACGGAAAGACGCAGGGGCAGAAAAAGGTAAACGCGCGGGGCGGCAAGGCTCAGTCGCAGGCGCGGTGACAGTGGCTGCAGGCAACGCAGGCACGGCGCAGGCGCTGTGACACGGCTCCCGCAGGGGTGGCGGCTTCCAGGTGCGGGGGCGACGACAGTGCAGAATGTGATCCCACGATTCCTCTTCAGTTCTTCACGTGATCAAATCACGTCTTCTCCATTCCAAAGTCACCCACATTCATATACATACACATTCCAACATCAATTTTACATTCAATTCATCTAATCCTAAGTTAAGGAAGAGGAAATGAATCAATGAAGAAGAAAGGAGAAGAGAAGAAACTTACGCTGTTGTGGTCCTATCCCAGGGAAAGATCACAAACAACCTCACTAGCTTCCAAGCTGAACAACACACATCAAACTCATCAACATCATCACCACACACAAACTCTTCAAACTCTAAGGAATCCAAGACAAGATCAAGGTGAAGAAGGGAGAAGCAACAAGGACGTAAGGAAGCTGGAATGAAGTGATGAAGAAACCCTTGCTCATCAAGGAAAGAAAGAGGTAAGAAAGAGAGTAAAGCACGAGTCAACCGGTCAACAAACCGGCTGCAGCCGCAAGAAACCACAGGGACGGTTCCCTGAGCCGCAGGGGCGGAACAACAGATGAGCCGCAGGGGCGGCCTCATGGACCCGCAGGGGCGGCTAAGGCCAAAACTGGCTCCCAAAGACTAAGTCTCTTACAATCAAGATCCACTTCTATTTTCTATCAGATAAAGGAAGCTTGGAAGGGCAAAGTGGTATCCAAATCCTTATCTTCAAGCTTAAACGAGACTTGTTCTTCAAGGATTAGTTAGATTTTTAATCCTTGATTTATTTAATTTGAGATTTTTTATGAAGTTGATCAAGATTGAAATATGTTTTTATTCTGTCCCTTTTTCATTAGTCAACTATGTTTGGATTAAATTTGAGATTTTTAATTAGTTACTAGGTTTTCGAAAACTAAAAACACACTTCCTCCGATCCATATACCCACTGACTAGTCAAACTTATATATTCTATTACTGTTTTTTTAAAGTTATACCCAATACAAAATATTAATACACAATATTGATGCACAAGACTATCGACTTACACAAAACAATCGATTTATTTACACAAGCATCTCGATTTATTTTACACAAGCAAGCCTCTCGATTTATTGACACAAGCATCTAGAATTACTTACACAAGCATCTTGATTTATTTACACAACATCTCGATTTACTTACACAAGCATCTCGATTTATTTACACAAGCAAGCCTCTCGATTTATTTACACAATCATCTCGATTTACTTATACAAAGCTTCTTGATTTACTTACTGATACGGGGGGTAAGCCTGAGATGCTCCTGCATGACTTACACAAGCATCTCGATTGACTTACACAAGCATCTCGATTTACTTACCTAAGAATCTCGATTTACTTACAAGCATCTCGATTTACTTACACAAGCATCTCGATTTACTTACAAACATCTCGATTTACATAAGCATCTCGATTTACATAATTTCGAAAGCCTTCTTCAATATACCTATCTTCAAAATCCAAATTCGGAAGCCGCTATCCACGGCTTCTTGAAGCTAACACCTCTTGCGATTCCTTCTTAAAGAATCTTCAATTCAGTGTTAGTAAGTGATTCTTGAGGGAAATTAGAGCTAAGGTTTGAGGGGCAAAAATTAGGGTTTTGCGAAATTTGCTTTGGGTTCTTGTGTATCTTGGTAGAAGAAGGGGGAGGTTTTTTCTTGGCGGAAGCAACAACCTTACGAGGGTTGGACATGACAGCTCGAAGGTGGTGGGGCGATTATCCGCCATAGATGAAGGGTAACTTGGCAACTTCCCTCCTAAATTTGGTAGGTCCTGCAACAATAACCGATTTGAGGAAGAGGAAAGTGGCTTACCAGAAGAGATGCAGACGCATAGAGAGAGAACGAGTAATTGAAGGAGGTGAAAGTATGGAGGCGGCCGTTCGTCTTGATGGAAGCGACAACGACATTCGGAATCCCTTAGAATTTCATCTAAATTTTAGTGTCTACAAGATCTATATTAAAGCTCATTTATAGTCTTTTAATTTTAAGTTTTTCCCTTATGCCCCCTAATTATTTTTTTTAAATTAAAAATTTTATCAAAAAAGGTGAGGAGCCTAGTTTGTATCAGCCATACAAAAAAGGCTCTTCTACCTAATCTTTTCATTCCATTTCATTTTAATGTTTTTATTTATACTTTTTAATAATTAGTCAATTCTGTTTCATTCTAACCTTTATTCTTGATACATTTTAAAGTACACAATATAGTTACCTCTGTGTCACTAGCCTATTGTTCGACTTTTCTCTCCTCCATCTCCTTTCTTGATTTCGACTCTTGATTCTCGAATATTAACGAGGCATAAGTGATTACTTGAGTTGAGAAATATATATTACTCTTGCTCTGTGATGGGTTAGATAGTACATGTTTTGAAAAACCAAGTATTGATAAGACTTACGTATACTCTGGATGTGTTAACGAAAATCTCCTTCGAAATATCAAACAACACACACAATCAAGTGTTCTACGTTCTGTTCACATCACTCATGATAGGAGATGTGAACTTGACACATTGTAACCATAGTCTATTAGAATAGATGACATAGTATCAACCATGTCATCTATTTTTATATTATCTCAATAATAATATAATATCTGCCAACCTTGTTCTTGGTTTCGAAACACCATACAATGGGTGACCTTATTACATAATAACATAGCTCGGCTTACATTCAAGCCTTTTGTTTCATCTTAAGCACCTTGGTCCAAGAAGGACGAGCCAAGATCTCGGCACACCACGCATTGACACGTGGCCGATCCACGATAAGTTTCCTAGTCTGCGTGACATCCATTAGTGCTTGTAAAGAAGGCAAATGCGCGACATCAACAATGGTGTACTTATTCATAACCAAGTACTTGTTCTTGCTTAGCTGAGCTTCATACACATCTAACACCTTCGCCATCTTCTCCGTCGCCTCCACTAGGGCGTCGTCTTCCTTTCGTTTTTCGACAAGCTCGTCGAGCAGTTTGGTAACCGCGGGTTGGAAATGGTTATCCTCTACGTCAACCCAGTTTGCAACTAGAGCTTGTTCTCTTGCAACGTGACAAATCAGTTCTTCCCCTTTCTTGCTGTACTGGTGACCCACGCTTCTTAAAATTGCGCCATATTCTGTCGCTTTCATATCGTAAGTAACACTATTGTACTTATCTAAACTAAATTATTGTTCAGCTTTGAGTATAATAATCCCAACAATAGGTGAATCATTGGTATTATATTATTATTCTGTACAAGATAAAATAATTGATGTTGTTGTCACTGATCTTACATAAATTCGCTATTGGATTCACACAAAGGGTTGATAAATATATTGCATCAAAATTTCTAAAGAATTATAATGTTGCGTCGTGATCGTTAAATCTTTGAAAACTATGCGTCTGATTTAAACAAGTAATTCTGACGCTGTGTATTTACCGATCCAACGTGACTAATATACTCCCTCCGTTAACTTTTAATCATCATTTTAGAGTTTTACACAAAGTTAGTTGTATCAAAATACCCTTATTATTTATCTACAAATTATTGAGTGATGTATCTCATTATTATATAAAAAGAAAACTGAATATAAACAATTAAAATGAAATCAATCAATTAATTAAAATAAGTGGTAAATAGCCCACTTTGTTTAAAAAGGTAGAAGGACAAAATATTTGTTAATAAAATTAAAAGGATAAAACTAAAAGGCTAAAATGACAATTATATATGAATGGAAGGAGTATTAATGTGATAGAAAATGTGTGAAAATATTTGTTTATGTATGGATACTCATAAAAAAAAAAGCATATAATCCTAAAAAAAAAGAGAGCATATATTCCTACAAAAAATAACACTTGTCATTTGATAGACTTGTACGATGAAGTGTACTTGTGAACTCATATTGATCATCTTGATGGTAAATAACAGTAGTTTATTTTGGTATTGGTGATTCCATGGATTGTTATTTGAGTGTATTAAAATTAAGTGAAGATTTAGAAAAATAACTTACGGAATTGCTTAAAGGGTCCATCTTCATAAACGGGTAATTCACCAAATGGCTGCAAATTGTAAAATTATAACACTATTAAGGCAAGTAGTTCAAAAGCATTGGCAATGTCTGAAGTAATTTGAAATTCAGTACTCACACTCATGCTCAGAAATGGCTTCTGCAAGTTCTCACCGGCCTTGACATCAACAGGAATGAAGTCGAAGTCGAGTTCGACCTCGAACAGCAATGCCAACACCTTCAATGTCGCCGGAGAATCAAGGCTCCCGTATACCTTCCGAGCTGCCATTGTTTCTTGCTTAGTAGTTGCTCAAAAGATAATCCACATATATATAATACCGTATTTTAAATTATTATATAAAAAGTATTTATAATATTTTGACTATCGGATGGAACGAAAGTATCTTTGGACAACATTTTGAACGTCGGATGTGTTCATATCATTTAATGGGTTAGGTAAGATCGCCTTTCACTTTCATTTCTTTGTAAATAAATTAAGGGCCCGTTTGTTTTGAACTCCGAAAACGGAAATAGAATGGAAACGTATCTAGTCCATACGTATACCCATGTTCATGAAGTTTTTGGGAATCATTCCTTGTTATTTAAAGTAATTGTAGTAGAAATTGATTAGTTTTAATACCCTATAGGGTAACAAAATGGGATAAAGTAAGTGTAGTTTGCATGAAACCACATGGAATGATTCCATGAACAAGGCACCAGTGTGGACTAGATTTATTTCCATTCCGTTTTCGATTCCGGAGTTCCAACCAGACGGGAGGTAAATGTTGTTCACGATATATGAATAATTGTGATTAATAAAAATAATTATTACTCCCTACTATCATAAACAAATATATATCATTTTAGTATTAAAATTTTAATCATAATTAATTGTCTTGTTTAGGCCAATAAATGAATAGTAATTATAAGAATTGTTCTTGAATATAGTTTTTATTGATTACTTTTTGGGCAATAGTCCTTCTTATTGGTTCAAAAGAGCGGTGAACATTAAATTAGTCATAAGATTTAGAACAAATTTATAAAATCGGTGATTTAGGCATTGAGCGCAAGGGCTATAACCCACCAATGGCTATATTAATATAGCCGTTGGTGGGACCACTTAACCGGTCATATGGTTGTTGAAAGTGGTTTTTTAAAAAAAATCTAATACTACTCATTCCTAATATCCTATAAATATTCAATATCTCTTCCTCTAAATCTCACACCATCTACATCTCATCTTTCTCAACTCTTCTCTCGGCTTTCTCGAATTCATCTCTCGTAAACTCGTATTCTCCTAAGTGACCACTTCACCTATTCTCAATTCTTCCCAAGCACCCAAGAAAGTGAAAGTCAAATGCCCGATAATCCCGAAAATACTAAAATGCCAACACGACGACGTCTCTGTAAGAGCCTTGACCTTTAGGAGCTGAGCCGCCCCTGGGGGTGCTTTGTGCCACCCTAGCGGGTTTCCACCCCTGCGGCTCAGGGAACCACCCCTACGATTTCTTGCGGATGCAGCCGGCTTTGTTGACCGGTTGGACCTTGCTTTACCTTTCCTTCCTTCCTTCTTAAGTCTCGTCCTTGGCTTCTGATCAAGGGTTTCTCATTTCCTTTCCAGCTTCTTCACGTTCTTCTTCTCTCTTCTCCTTCTCCTTGATCTTGTGCTTGGATTCTTCTTGGTTTGGAAGAGGTTCTGTGTGGCTTTGGGTGAGGTTGATGTTGTGCATTGTTGCTGAGCTTGGGAGCTAGCTGAGAGGGTGTTTTATGATCGTTTCCTTGCTTAAGCCACAATAGTTGGTAAGCTCCTTGATTCTTCTTCATTCCTTCTTTCTTGAATTCCTCTTCCTTAGCTTAGGATTAGATGTGATTGGATGTGTATTGATAGTGGAATGTGTATATATATGTATATGTTTGGCTATGGAATGATGAAGACGTGAGTTCCTCATGTGAAGAGTCGAAGAGAAGTCGGAGAAGGCTGTCCTGCACTGTCGCCGCCCCCGCGTTTGGAAGTAGCCGACCCCGCGAGACTTTGTCACCGCACCCTTGCCTGGAAGCCGCCGCCCCCGCGGCCACGGTCACCGCGCTTGCGTCTGTGTGCCGCCGTGCCTGTGGTCGCCTTTGCTTCGTCCCTGCGTCCTTCTTGTCACGCAGGTGCGTCTTGTCCCGGATCTACCTAGAGTAGTGTAGATCCTTTCCTTTCCTAGTACGAGCGGTTTAGTAGCATGCTAGGTATGTGTTTGAGGATAGAATAATGATGATGAGTATGATATAGAGATATGCCGGTTATAGCTTTGAGGTTTAGTAGATTATCGAGGTTTATAAGTTGGATATGATCCATATGGATCCCTTGGGTCTAGGTGTGACCCCTTTGATTGATAGGAGATTTAATATCTCTTTATGCCTTATTATTAGGCAGTGTTATCCTCCAGATTGGAGTGGATCGTGTTTGAGAGTTGATCGTGGTTGAGATTACTCCGAGGATGAGGTAAGTCCATAGGACTTACTTAGCTACCATCCTTATATTTGATGTATGCATGAGTGGTGTTTGTTATATGCTTTATAACATGCGATATTGATTATTACCGACCTATGGTTTAGTGACCGCCATTGTAGTGGCTGTGACAACTTGCCTTTCATCCCATAGTGGAGTCTGGGAGGTTCTCTGTAGTCAGGCTAGATCTGGTATACGGGAAGGGTGCTTACCACTTCTTATGGTATACGGGAAGGTGCGCTTATACCACTCCAGCTAGCTATAACACTCACAGGCGAGGATTATATATATTCCTCGTGTCACATATATTCATATGCAGATATATATACGATTTGAGTGTTGGACTTTATAAAAATAATTAATCGGGTAAATGTGTGACAGCATGTTTATATGTTATGATTCCTGAAGTGTGTTTGTGCTCTTGCATCTTCTATATATATGTGTATGGTTAGCTAACGGTTTAATACCGTGTTGTAGATCCTTTGCAGGTTAGGAGAGCTGCAGAGTGATCTAGAGTGGGTGATCCGCTGAGGGCTCCGTACATTAGGATGTTACGTGGAATATGGGACCTTGTGTTATGTACAGTTTTATGTTTTGATTGTACTCAGCGGTACCTTGTATAAACCTTTTGATTTATATATTACAGTTTTATGTTTTTGTTTTAATCTATCTGTGCCTTGTTGTAAGATCCAGTGAACTTGTTGTTAGGCTAGGATCATGATCCATTGTGATATCCTAGCCCAGTAGCGCCTCGAGTCCTACGGATTCGGAGTGTTACAGTCTCCCCCACCAAAAATGCTTACATCTGATATTTTTACGAAGCATTACAAGAAGGGGGAGCCGGGGAACGAGTATTGTCAAGTTTCATGCAAATATTGTCCCAAGATGTACAAGTGGAGGATTAAGGGTGGCTACGGAACCTTGCAAATGCACATGCAAAACGTCCATCCCGAGAAACTAGGGATATCACGTAGACAATCACAATTGTCCAACGGGCTTGCATCTTCTTCTTCTCAATCTCCTTTCTTTACGTATAACCATAGTGAAGAAAGTTTAGGATTAGCCGATGTTATATGTTCTCATGCATTTCCATTTTCTTATTATGAATATGAAGAAGTTAGAGCATATAACACAAAATATCTTCAACATTCTTTTAAGCTAACTTCTAGGAAAACCGTTTCTAGATTAGTAGCAAAATCTTACTTACAAAAGAATGAAAAAACATTTTCAACTTTGGCATCTTGAGCATCAAGTATTTATTTGTAGTGAAATTTGAAGTACACGATCACAACAACATTTTTACATTGGCATTACTTTACATTTTATTGATAACGATATGTTTTTGCATTAATATGTTATTGGATTTCGGCATTTAAACACAAGACATGATGCACCAAGCATTGCAAGCTTGATAAAAAAACGGTTTTACAAGAATTTAATGTACAACATCGAGTTTTTTCATATTCTTTTGATAATGTATCCGCAGACACCATCACTGTAAACCAATTGGTCTAAGGGCGAGACAATATTTGCGAACTCCTTATACTCATCAAAGATGTGCATGTCATATTTTAAACTTATGTGTACAAGATGGACTTAAGATTTTAGCAAATATGCTAATTCTCAGCACCAACGTTATTGATCATATTTGGCACAACTTCGATTTGAGAAAAAAAATGGAGAAGTTTATGTTTAACTAATAATGTTCATCCAATTGCTTTTTCAAAAGACATTGGAACTCGTTAGAACTTTACTTACAAATTACTTAATGAAGCCGTTTGTTAAAAAGTTTTTTTTACGTTGTGATTGATTTTATATATCTATACATATGGCATATATATAGCCTTATAGGTTGGGTGTATTTTCCCTGCAGATGACTCAGACAAGAGTTGTATCTGCAGATGGACGAGGTAGGGGTAGATCCCCTCTTCCTCCAGTAGAGGTAGGACAAAGTCAGATTTCCGTTGTTGATGCACATGCGGCGAGGAGATTCACGAGTATGTTGCTGACAGTGCCGTTCCTGAGACTTGGAACGGTGCAGCTGAGAGACAGGGATCCCAGAGAGTCTAGTCAGATGACTCGGATCGTGTCTCCATGGAGGGACCAGCATTCCGCGAGTATATCAGACGAGTTGAGGAGGCTGACAGAGTAGGTAGACGTGCCCCTGATCTACCAACACAGGAGGGATCATCTAGGAGATCCCATGAAGTTATTCAGTTGCCATTTGTACCGGCACATGCTGCTAAGATTCCTCAGATTCCAGAGGAGCATAGAGGGCCTCGACCAGATACTTGGTTGAAGGCATTCCATCAGATGGGAGTACCCCCTTTCTTTGGGAAGGTGGGGTTAGAGGTGGAGCTATGGACAGGATATGTAGACTCAGCTCTAGAGTCTTTTAGATGTCCAGCAGTTAGACAGATAGAGTTGGTGTAGACTCTGTTTAGAGACTTGGCACAACACTGGTGGAGATCTGTACGGGGTCAGGTTAGTAGCTATGACCAAATGTGGACTATGATTAGAGAGCGTTTTTTCCCTGCCTCACTGAGGAGGGAGAAACTGCGAGATTTTATTGAGGCTGGATTTGACGATGTACCAGTCTCAGAGGCCATCAGGAGATTCCAGGAGAAGTTGGCTTTGTTGGGTCCAATTGCACCTCTTGCAGATCAGCATGTATATCTTTTCTCCCGACGACTGAAGGATGCTACCCGGACTTACATGACGGGGTTTCACTGTGAGACCATGATGGATTATTAGGACAGAGCTTCCAATTATGAGAGGGAGTGAGCTAGGCAGAGGAGAGCTTCTTAGACCGGAGGGTCTGAGAAGAGACAGCGTACTGGGCAGACCAGTGGTACTGGTGGAGCTGCTAGTGTTGAGCGAGGCCAGAGACGCCAGAGTTGCCCCTCATCTGCACCGGTTGCAGATAAGGGACGACAGTGTTATAACTGTGGTGATCCGGGACATATGCGACCACAGTGTACGAAGCCATTAGTGACTTGTTTTACTTGTGGCAGATCTGGCCACAGAGCTGTCTACTGCCGACAAGGCAGAGCTTCATCTCAGCAGGGTTCTTCTCCTTCCAGTGTAGCCGGAGGTAGGCAGAGGCCACCTCAGCAACAGCAGACTTAGGGACAACAGAGAGTCCCAGATCGTCCTACCGCTCAGGGATCTGCTCCTGGGCCGAGTAGAGGCAGAGGTCGTGGTGGGAGTACCACGGACACCAGAGGAGCTCAGGGTAGAGTTTTTGAGCTGAGGAGTGCAGAGGCGCTAGCTGCACCGACTGCTACAAGTACCATTCTGATTCATGGTTTACCTGTTAGAGCCTTATTTGATACGGGTGCTACACATTCTTTTATCTCTGATGCATGTGTTGAGCGTCTGAGTCTAGATACGACTGAGGGGATATCCTTTAGTATAGGGTTACTTGATGGTAGTAGGCTCAGAGGTACCCGTGATATTCGTGACTGTCCGATTTCAGTAGGGACCCGTGTATTGCTTGTTCACTTCTTTGTCATGCCATTAGAGCATGAAGAAGTTATTTTAGGTATGGATTGGATGGATAGACACCAGACAATATTAGATGTAGGTAGAAGGACTGTTACCCTCTCTACCGAGTTAGGACAGATAGAGGTTTTCCGAGGTTGGGACCTGGGAAAAACAGGCATGGTTATCAGTGCAATACGGGCAACGAGACAGATTGCATAGGGTTATGAGGCCTTCTGGTGTTATGCCATGAAGGAGGGGGAGAGTCTAGCATTAGAGGATATCACAGTGGCCTGTGAGTTTACATATGTGTTTGTTGAGCCGTCCAGTTTGCCGCCTCAGAGGAGTGTGGATTTTGGCATTGATTTAGAGCCTGGTACGAGACCGATCTCGAAGGCTCCATACCGGATGGCGCCTGTTGAGATGCTGGAGCTGAAGAAGCAACTCGAGGAGTTGGCTGAGAAGGGTTTTATCCGCCCTAGCGTATCTCCATGGGAAGCACCTGTCCTCTTCGTACGGAAGAAGGAGGGATCGTTGAGACTGTATTGATTACAGAGAGCTGAACAAGGTGACCATCAAGAACAAGTATCCATTGCCTCGTATTGATGATTTGTTAGATTAGCTTCACAGAGCGACTATATTCTCCAAGATTGACCTGCGTTCAGGGTATCACCAACTGAGGGTGAGAGAGCAGGATGTGCACAGGACAACCTTCCGAACTAGATATGGACACTACGAGTTTGTAGTGATGCCATTTGGGCTTACGAATGCCCCAACAGTCTTCGTGAAGTTGATGAACAACATATTCATCGACTTCCTGGATAAGTTTGTGGTGGTCTTTATAAATGATATTCTGGTGTACTCTTGCAGCAGAGAGGAGCATGCAGGGCAGCTGAGGACTGTATTGCAGGTTTTACGAGATAAAGTACTTTATGCTAAGTTCTCTAAGTGTGAGTTCTAGATGCCAGAGGTAGCATTCCTGAGTCATGTTGTATCAGCTGAAGGGATCATGGTGGATCCGGCAAAGATCGAGGCAGTAGCAACTTGGACGATACCGACAATGTCAAGGAAGTACGTAGCTTTCTTGGCCTAGCCAGTTATTACCGACGCTTTGTTTAGGGATTTTCTGTGATTGCCCACCCACCGACGAGTCTGCTGAGGAAGACTACCAGATTTATATGGTCCGATCAGTGTATGTAGAGTTTTGAGGAGCTGAAGAGACGTTTGACTTATGCTCCTATTTTGGCACAACTAGAGGGTGCAGAGGATTTTGTGGTTTACAGTTATGCATCCAAGCTAGGCTTGGGATGTGTATTGATGCAGCGAGGCAGAGTGATTGCATATGCGTCTAGACAGCTGAAGATGTATGAGGAGAACTACCCTACTCATGATTTGGAGTTGGCAGCGGTAGTTCATGCACTGAAGATCTGGAGACATTACTTGTATGGTGTTACATGTCAGATCTTCACAGACCATAAGAATCTGAAGTATATTTTCACGCAGCGGGAATTGAATAACCGCTAGCGTAGATGGCTTGAACTGATCTAGAGATTCTGTATCATCCAGGGAAGGCGAACGTTGTCGCCGACGCCCTGAGCACGAAGACGCCTCGAGAGCAGGTGATTGCGAGGCTGACAGTTCAGCATCAGTTACAAAGAGACCTGATTTGGTTAGAGTTGGACATCCAGTTTCCTGATGAGGATGCCCAGTTGAGTACATTAGAGGTTCTTCCTGATCTGTTGGGTGAGATCCAACAGAAGAAGGGGACTTGCCCGATACAGACGAGGGTTCGAGAGAGGATGTCTCGGGATGAGGCACCACAGTTCCTTCTAGGAGCAGATTGAGTGTTGAGACGCCGCGGTCGCGTCTGTGCACCCGCTGATGCGGATCTACGCCAGAGGATATTACAGGAGGCTCACTGTACGCCTTATTCAGTGCACCCAGGTACGAGTAAGATGTACCAGGACTTAAGACGTTCATATTGGTGGGAGGACTAAAGACCGATGTAGCCAGATTTGTGGCACAGTGTGCGACCTGTCAGCAAGTCAAGATCGAGCATTGCAGACCTGGAGGTGAACTCCATCCACTGCCTGTACCATAGAGGAAGTGGGAGGACGTCACCATGGACTTTATGACTGGGCTGAGACTAAGCAGGAGTTTTGATGCCATCTGGGTTATAGTGGACAGACTGACGAAGACGGCACATTTTATCCTTATCCGTGAAACGTGGCCAGTGAGCAGATTAGCTGAGGAGTATACTAGACAGATAGTGAGACTCCATGGGGTACCGAGGACGATCGTCTCAGACAGAGATGGACGATTTACCTCGAGGTTCTAGTAGCAGATTCAGACTACCCTGGGGACAAGTTTGCACTTCACTACTGCGTTCCATCCTCAGACAGATGATCAGTCAGAGAGGACCATTCAGACACTGGAGGATATGCTGCGAACTTATGTGTTGGACTGGGGACAAGTGTGGACGGATCATCTCCCACTAGTTGAGTTCTCGTACAACAACAACTGGCATGCATCTATTGGGATGGCCCCATATGAGGCACTGTATGGACAGAGATGTCGTACTCCGTTATGCTGGGATGAGCCGAGCAGTGTTAGTGGTTTGACACCTGATAAGATTCAAGATGATGTGGCTCGAGTAGCACTGATTAGAGAGCGGATGTTGACTGCACAAAGCCGTCAGAAGTCGTATGTAGATAGGAGGCGTAGACCCCTAGAGTTCAGAGTAGGAGCCAATGTATGGTTGAGGGTGTCTCCGACACGAGGTGTTAGACGTTTTGGCATTAAGGGGAAGTTGCGCCCCCGATATGTCGGACCGTTCGAGATTCTGGATCGGGTTGGGAGAGAAACATACAGATTAGCTTTGCCTCCGAGATTAGAGGTGTTCACCCTGTGCTTCATGTCTCTCAGCTGAGGGAGTACATACCAGATTCGAGACACATCATGAGTTATGATGATTTGGTGGTTAAGCCGGACCACACTTTTGTTGAGCATCCGATTGCAGTTCTAGAACGAGGTATGAGACGCCTGCATTCGAAGGACATTCCTATGCTGAGGATACAGTGGTCGAGACGAGGACCTCATGAGGCTACATGGGAGATTGAGGATAGTATACAGAGGAACTATCCAGAGTTCTATGCCGAGATAGATGTACCTATAGGATCGACGAGTAGATCTTAGTACTATCTTGGTGAGTGTTACGTGCTTAATGCTTATATGCTATGATGTGTTTATTTTCGCTATGATATGATGTGTGATCTTATTAGATCTTGTTGTGCTAGTACGATTACTGTTTATAGCTGGAGATGGCTCTTTCCTCCATGCTATTGTGATACGATTAGGGTTCAGCTGGAGATGGTTATTTCTCCATGCTATTTTGATGGACATAGTATTGTTGGAGATGTTTTTCCTCCATGTCCTTCTGTTATGTGATGATTATATGGCTAGAGATGGTTTTCCTCTATGCCTTGTGATATGATTATAGCTTGGCTAGAGATGGATTTCCTCTATGTCCTTCTATTATGTGATGGTTTTCCGCAACTACACTAGTTGCAGCTATGGGTCGACGGTGTTTTAATTGTGATGATCCTGGACATATACGACTAGCGTGCACGAAGCCGTTAGTAACTTGCTTTACTTGTGGCAGGCGAGGTCACATAGAGATTTTCTGTAGATGGGGCGGAGTTTTATCACAGTAGAGTTCTTTTCCTACTGTTGCAGCATGAGGTAGGCAGAGGCCACCTCAACAGTAGACAAAGGGGCAGCTGAGAGTTCCAAATCGTCCTACTACTCAAGGATCTGCTCTTGGGTTGAGTAGAGGTAGAGGTCGTGGTGGGAGTACCACTGACATCAGAGGAGCACAAAGTAGAGTTTTTGAGTTGAGGAGTGCAGAGGAGCCAACTGCACCGACTACTACAAGTACCATTCTGATCCATGGTTTACCTGTTAGAGTTTTATTTGATACGGGAGCTATGCATTCATTTATATCTGATGCATGTGTTGAACGTTTGAGTCTAGATACGACTGAGGGGATACCCTTTAGTATAGGGTTACCCGATGGTAGTAGGGTCAGAGGTACCCGTGAGATCCGTGATTGTCCCATTTCTGTAGGGACTCATTTGTTACTTGTTGACTTCTTTGTCATGCCATTAGTGCATGAAAAAGTCATTTTAGGTATGGATTGGATGGATAGACATCAAGCGGTATTAGATGTAGGTAGGAGGAATGTGACCCTCTCAGCCGAGTTAGGTCAGATAGAGTTTTTCCGAGGTTGGGACCTTGGAAAGTCAAGCATGATTATCAGTGCGATAAGAGCAGCGAGATTGATTGCACAGGGTTGTGAGGCCTTCTGGTGTTATGCCATGAAGGAGGGGAGAGTCCAGCGTTAGAGGATATCCCAATGGTCTGCGAGTTTACATATGTATTTGTTGAGCTGTCTAGTTTACCACCTCAGAGGAGCGTGGACTTTGGCATTGATTTGGAGCTTGGTACGAGACCGATCTCAAAGGCCCCATATCGTATGGCGTCTGTCGAGATGTTGGAGCTGAGGAAGCAACTCGAGGAGTTGGCTGAGAAGGGTTTCATCCGCCCTAACGTATCCCCATGGGGATCACCTGTCCTCTTCGTACGGAAGAAGGACGGATCGTTGAGACTGTGTATTGATTACAGAGAGCTGAACAAGGTGACCATCAAGAAGAAGTATCCACTGTCCCGTATTGATGACTTGTTAGATCAGCTTCAGGGAGCGACTGTGTTCTCTAGGATTGACCTGCGCTCAGGGTATCACCAGATGAGGGTGAGAGAGCAAGATGTGCATAAGACGGCATTTCGGACAAGATATGGACACTACGAGTTTGTAGTGATGCCATTTGGGCTTACGAATGCCCCAACAGTCTTCATGGAGTTGATGAACAGCATATTCATTGACTTCCTAGATCAGTTTGTGGTAGTCTTCATTGATGATATTTTAGTGTACTCTCGCAGCACAGAGGAGCATGCAGGACAGCTGAGGACTGTGTTACAGATTTTACGAGATAGAGAACTTTATGCTAAGTTCTCTAAGTGCGACTTCTGGATGTCAGATGTAGCATTCCTGGGTCATTTTGTTTCCGCCGAAGGGATCAAGGTTGATCCGGTGAAGATCGAGTTAGTAGCAGCCTGGACGACACCGACGAACGTCAAGGAAGTACGTAGATTTCTTGGCCTAGCCGATTATTACCGACGCTTTGTGGAGGGATTTTCTATGATTGCCCATCCACTGGCGAGTCTGCTGAGGAAGACTACCAGATTTGTATGGTCTGAGCAGTGTATGCAGAGTTTTGAGGAGCTGAAGAGACGTCTGACTTCCGCTCCTGTTTTGGCACAGCCAGAGGGTACAACTGATTTTGTGGTTTACAGTGATGCATCCAAGCTAGGCTTGGGATGTGTGTTGATGCAGCGGGGTATAGTGATTGCATATGCGTCTAGACAGCTGAAGACGTATGAGGAGAACTACCCGACTAATGATCTGGAGTTGGCAGCGGTAGTTCATGCACTGAAGATCCGGAGACATTACATGTATGGTGCTACATGTCAGATCTTTACAGACCATAAGAGTCTGAAGTATATTTTCACGCAGCGGGAATTGAATAACCGCCAGCGTAGATGGCTTGAGTTGATCAAGGGCTTTGATCTGGAGATTATGTACCATCCGGGGAAGGCGAACGTTGTCGCTGACGCCCTGAGCAGGAAGACGCCTCGAGAGAAGGCGATTGCGAGATTGAAAGTTCAACATCATTTACAAAGAGACCTCGTCTGGTTAGAGTTGGACATCCAGTTTCCTGATGAGGATGCTCAATTGAGTGCTTTAGAGGTTCTTCCTGATCTGTTGAGTGATATCCAACAGAAGTAGAGGACCTTCCTGACATTGATGAGGATCCGAGAGAGGATGTCTTGGGATGAGGCACTACAGTTCCTGCTAGGAGCAGATGGAGTGTTGAGACACCGCGGTCGCGTCTGTGTACCCGTTGATGCGGATTTGCGGCAGAGGATATTACAGGAGGCTCACTGTAGGCCTTATTCAGTGCACCCAGGTACGAGTAAGATGTACTAGGATTTGAGACATTCATATTGGTGGGGAGGGCTGAAGCCCGATGTGGCCAGATTTGTGGCACAGTGTGCGACCTGTCAGCAGGTCAAGATTGAGCATTGCAGACCTGGAGGTGAACTCCATCCACTGCCTGTACCATAGAGGAAGTGGGAGGACGTCACCATGGACTTTATGACTGGGCTGAGACTGAGCAGGAGTTTTGATGTCATCTGGGTTATAGTGGACAGACTGACGAAGACGGCACGTTTTATCCTTATCCGTGAAACGTGGCTAGTAAGCAGATTGGCTGAGGAGTACACTAGGCAGATAGTGAGACTTCATGGTGTACCGAGGACGATCGTCTCAGACAAATATGGGCGATTTACCTCGAGGTTTTGGCAGCAAATCCAGACTGCCCTGGGGACGAGTTTGCATTCACTGCGTTCCATCCTCAGACAGATGGTCAGTCAGAGAGGACCATTCAGACACTGGAGGATATGTTGCGAGCTTGTGTGTTGGACTGGGGACAAGTGTGGACGGATCATCTCCCACTAGTTGAATTCTCGTACAACAACAACTGACATGCATCGATTGGGATGACCCCATATGAGGCATTGTATGGACAGAGATGTCGTACTCCGTTATGTTGGGATGAGCCGAACAGTGTTAGTGGTTTGACACCTGATCAGGTTCAGGATGATGTTGCTCGTGTAGCACTGATAAGAGAGAGGATGCTGACTGCACAGAGCCGTCAGAAGTCATATGTAGATAGGAGGCGTAGACCTCTAGAGTTTAGAGTAGGATCCCATGTGTGGTTGAGGGTGTTTCCGACACGAGGTGTTAGACATTTTGGCATTAAGGGGAAGTTGAGCCCCGATATGTCGGACCGTTCGAGATTCTGGATCGGGTTAGGAGCGCAGCATACAGATTAGCCTTGCCTCCGAGATTAGAAGGTGTTCACCCTATGTTTCACGTGTCTCAGCTGAGGGAGTATATACGAGATCCGAGACACATTGTGAGTTATGATGATTTGGTGGTGGAGCCAGACTACACTTTTGTTGAGCATCCGATTGCAGTCCTAGAACGAGGTATGAGACGCCTGCGTTCGAAGGACATTCCTATGCTGAGGATACAGTGGTCGAGACGAGGACCTAATGAGGCTACATGGGAGACTGAGGATAGTATTCAGAGGAACTATCCAGAGTTCTACACCGAGATAGATGTACCTGTAGGATCGACGAGTAGATCTTTGTACTATCTTGGTGAGTGTTGTGATTATGTGTTTATATGCTATGATGTGTTTATTTTCGTACAAGCTATGATGTGTTTAAGATCTTATTAGATTTTGATGTGCTAGTGCGATTGGTGTTTATAGCTGGAGATGGATCTTTCCTCCATGCTATTGAGATATGATTAGGGTTTAGTTGGAGATGGTTATTCCTCCATGCTATTTTGGTGGACATAGTGTTGTTGGAGATGTTTTTCCTCCATGCCCTTCTGCTATGTGATGATGATACGGCTAGAGATGGTTTTCCTCTATACCTTGTGATATGATTATAGTTTCGCTAGAGATGGTTTTCCTCTATGCCTTGGATAGTATAGTGATATTGTAGCTAGAAATGATGATTTCCTCCATGCTTGTGTTTGAGGCCATAGAGTGATATAAGTTGATACCTTATATGCGGAGATGTGATGCCTCCAATAGAGAGAGTTATACCTTGGCATATGGGTCCGAAAGGTATTGGGATTGTACAAGTTTCGGGACGAAACTTGTTTTTAGGAGGGTGAGATGTAAGAGCCTTAGTCTTTAGAGCCGAGAAAGGACTGAGCCGCCCATGCGGGTCCGTGGAGCCGCCCTTGCGGCTTGCTCAGCGTTCCGCCCCTGCGGCCAGGAATTTCCGCCCCTGTGGTTTCCTGCGGCTGCAGCCGGTTTTGATGACCCTTTTGACCGTGCTTTACTCTTTCCTTCCTTCCTTCTTAAGCCTCGTCCTTGGCTTCTGATCAAGGGTTCTTAACTTCATTCCAACTTTCTCACGTTCTTCTTGCCTCCTTCTTTCTCCTTGATCTTATGCTTGGATTCTTCTTGGATTGGAAGAGGAATTGTGTGGCTTTTGTGGATGTTAATGTTGTGTTTTGTTGCTGAGCTTGGAAGCCAGTTGAGGTGTTGGTTTTGGGATCATTCGTTGGATAGGCCACAACAGTGGTGAGTTCTTCTCCTTCTCCTCCTTTCTTCTTCTTTGATTCCATTCCTTTCTCCTAGCTTAGGATTGGATACCTAGAATGCATATTGATAGTGGAATGTGTATGTATATGTATGTGTTTGGCTGTGGAATGGTGAAGACGTGAATTGATCACGTGAAGAGTGGAAGAGAAGTCGGGAGATTACGCTCTGCACTGTCGCCGCCCCCGCACCTGTGAGACGCCGCCCCTGCGGGACTTTGTCACCGCACCCGCGCCTCAGCGCCGCCGCCCCTGCGTCTTCGGTAACTTCGCCCCTATGTCCCTCTTGTCACGCAGGTGCGTCTTGTGCCGGATCTACTTAGAGTAGTGTAGATCCTTTCCTTTCCTAGTATGAGCGGGTTAGTAGCATGTTAGGTTTGTGTATGAGGATATAATGATGATGAGTATGATATCGATATATGCCGGTTATGGCTTTGAGGTTTAGTAGTTTATCGAGGTTTATAAGTTGGATTGATCCTTATGGATTCCTTGGGTCTAGGTGTGACCCCTTTGATTGATAGGAGATGTGACATCTCATTATGCCTTGTTATTAGGCAGTGTTGTTCTCCGGATTTGGAGCTGATCATATTTGAGAGTACTTCGAGGTTGAGGTAAGTCCATAGGACTTACTTAGCTACCATCCTTATATTGGATGTATGCATGAGTGGTGTGTGATATATGCTTCATAGCATGCGTTGTGATGATTACCGACCTATGGTTTAGTGATTGCATATTGTAGGGTTGTGACAACTTGCCCTTACATCCCGCTGGGAGTTTGGGAGGTTCTCTGCGGACAGGCCAAATCTGGAAATGGGACGGGCACCTACCACTCTCATAGGGTAAACGGGAAAGTGTTACCAGATTACCACTACAGCTGGCAACCCCCCAGAGAGGCGAGGATTATATATTCTTCGTGTCACATATATTCATATTTATATATATACGATTTGAGTGTTGGACGTTATAAAGATAATTAACCGGGTAAATGTGTGACAACATGATTCTATGTTTATGATTTCCTGAAGTGTGTTTGTGCTTATACATTATCTATATATATGTATGGTTAGCTAACGGTTTTATGCCGTGTTGTAGATCCTTTGCAGGTTAAGAGAGCTGCAAAGTGATCCAGATGGGATGATCCGCTGAGGGCTCTGTACACTAGGATTGTATGTGAGGGTTATGGCGATTTTGTATGTACGGTTATATGTTTTGGTTTGTACTCAGCGATTCTTTTGTTAACCTTTTGATATATATATATATATATATATATATATATATATATATATATAGTTCGATGTTTTGGTTTTAATCTATATGTGTCTTGTTGTAAGATCTAGTGAACTTGTTGTCAAGCTAGGGTCAGGATCCATGGTGAGATCCTAGCCCAGTAGCGCCCCGAGTCCTATGGATTTGGGGTGTTACACAAACTCATTTAGAGCTCGATGTAACGATCAAGTTTAACAACCTAAAATAAAATATTTAAAAAACAATAATTAGAACACAAATTTAAAATGAATTAAAATTTGAAAGTAAACAAATATAAATCCTCGATTATAAGATTTCATGGCAAAAAATTCCACATCAACATCCTCTAATATAGTATCAATAATTTGTGAATCGAGCGTAATTCAAAGAAAAATAAAACCACCTAATGCCTTAATCCAAATTTATCAAACTAAAACAGTAATTCAAAAATAGGGTAAGAACTAAGATGTATGAATCATATGATATTACATACTTTAGAAGAGAATCAAAAGTCAAGTATATCTTCAAACTAGACTCCAAACTTGAATATCTGATGAGAGAAACAAGCGAGCACTGAAGTGAGTAAGTGAGCAAGCAGTAAGTAACCGAGCATCGAAGGGAGTGTGGCTCCCCGATGGCGAACTAAGGTATGGTGAAGGTTGTAGAAATTTAATATGAAAAATAGAGATTGAGGAAGAGGTAAGGAGATGTAGTTACACTTTGCAAGCTTACATGCAAGTCTTTTACAAATTTAGGGATTGAGCTTTGAGGGAAACATTGGCGGTGGGTGGTTTGGGTGGTGGGTGGTTTGGGTGGTGGGTAGTTGTACCTCTACCCATACCCGCTCCACCACCCATCAATTTCACCCGTCAATCGCCCACCACTCGAAATTTTTCGGATTTTCACACATAAATTCTGGTCGGTTGACCGGTTAGATCTAGTGGTTGTACACCCATTTTCGTCCCTACTTTGTAGTGTCTTTGTGAGATTTTAGGTCCTAATATTGTTAAATTTATCTTTTATATCTGCGGGTCAAAGACGTGGAGGGTTTTGCACATCAAAGTGAACCTACGCACACAAGCACTCAGGGTTCCATCCTAAAACCAATTGGCAATAGGAGGAGTAGCCCTTGTACTTATATGTTAGGTTCACGGATTTCATATTGTCAATGTGAGACACATGCCCACACTCAACACTCCCCCTCAAGTGCAACTATCCTGGAATAGTTGACACTTGACACAAAGCCTTAAGGCCGGCTTAGCCAAACGGGCGGATAGCATTTTTTCGCTAATCACAACCCAAACTCAGGAGAATGGACCCGGATCAGACCTGCTCTGATACCATGTTAAATTTATCTTTTATATCCGCGGGTCAAAGACGTGGAGGGTTTTGCACGTCAAAGTAAACCTACGCACACAAGCACTCGGGGTTCCATCCTAAAACCAATTGACAATAGGAGGAGTAGCCCTTGTACTTATATATTAGGTTTACGGGTTTTATATTGTCGATGTGAGACACATGCCCACACTCAACAAATATTAGCATGAATGGAGAAATTGTTCCCTTTATCATAATCCGTTCTCAAGAAAGAAACATTCAATGAGTCCGTTACATACCAAGATTAAAAAGGAAACGATTGTTATACATTCTCTATTCATTGAACTTTTCTTCAAACCCGAAATTTCCAGAAATAGGAAGTATAAACTGTCAATTAATATTATTATACACTTTCTTCTCGAGTTTTATTGTTGTCCTAACCTTCCATATCTTTTTAATGTTGAACCAATAAAATTTCCATGACCAATAAAAATATTATTTTGAATCGATTTATAACTAAAACACTCTGTAGGTGAATTAGTTTGTGCATGAAATCTTCCATCTAAATGGATTCTTCTACGTTGCTTCTGATATCCATTACACTCAACAGCAGAAGAGAACAAACTTCAAGAACGTTGTGTGGTAGCACTGTCTGTACCCCAATTGTAGAAGTTGAACAGTTCTGTTTATTGCCAATTTGAAAATTTATCCTTAAACCTTTTTTTTATAAAAAAAATCTCATCTCTAATGCCCACGTCAGGTAGTATCATGCTAAAGGGATTACTCCTTTTATTGCTAATGGTTTAAAATAAAACCCTTCTTAATTTACGCGTTGAATATGATTCATATGTACGCTCGTATGTACACAAGCATCGCTAGCCCTACATTCCGTCAGTAACGAACTTTGGCACTTAATAGTTTGTAGTTGTTAGTATTTGATGAATCGTCTATTTTTAGTTAAGAGATTTCGTTGGGTAATTAGATACCTTAGCCTTAATTTTGCCGATCTTGTTATGAATTTCTTGTAGTTTTAATTTAATATATTTCATTGTTCAAAGATATTACCAAAATTTGTTTTGTTTTAAGTTTTTACCTTCGTTATTATTATATGATTGTTCTTTACTAGTTTGTACATATCATTTCCCATGATATTTGCTTTTCAAATTTGTTTTATAATATTTTTAAAGGATTGTCGATCTCTTCGTCCACTTCAAACATGAATACTGGTGCTATAAATTGATTATATATATTGTGCAATTTATAAAGAAATTTGGTTGTGGTCCGACGAACACATATTTTACAAGGTTAGGTTTGGGTATGTCTGTATGATTTGGTCTTTGAATCCCCCAGTTGTTTCATTTAATTGTTGGATTTCCCTCAACTCTAATAAAACTATACACTGGAGCGTAAAGTGCTATATATATATATATATATATATATATATTATATATATATATATATATATATATATATATATATATATATATATATAAACCATTGGGATGTCCCCCAAAGCATTTTGATCCTTTTATTTAAGTGGGCCATTAACAAAAAAAATTATGTTCATCTTGTTACTCGTAGTCGAACACCAAAATTCAACATAGATAAAAGGCTAACTCTTTTTTTTTTTTTGATGAATTATCTTATTTCTTAATTGAGATGGTTTCTATTAGAGTTGTTCAAACGGTCTGCACCAAACTGTAAACCCACATATCGGACCGGACAGATTCATTGTTGCATGAAATGGTCCATGGACCGGAACGGATTTGCCGTAACGGTCCACCACAGTCCGGTCCAGATCGTATTGATTTCAAATTTTTTTTGCATGGATTAAATCCGGGCTGAATCGGTTTGGACCGGACCGTATGCAGTTACTGTTCAGAAATAATTAAAAGGGTAAATTACAATCCGTAATATCATGAACCAGACCGGACTGAACCGGATTTTTTTAATTGGGGTCCGATTTTTCCGACCAGTCTAAATATGTGCAGCCCTAGTTTCCATAACAGGTAGATAACACCCGGGTTTTCTAGAGCGGGTAATACTCCATATTGTCGAAACCGGAAAATTCCACAATTTTTTCATTGGAGGTGTATCTGATTTTGTTTTCCCCAAACCAATGATATTAATTTTTGTAACTTTTGTATACCGCATTAAAATTTGTCCAAAATTCTAGGCCTCGAGGGAGAAAATGTATAGTTACGGACAACTCATACAAAATAACTTACGAAATTGCCTAAAGGGATCTACCAAAAAAACAAAAAAAAAAAATTTGCCTTAAGGGTTTATCATCATAAGCGGGTAATCCACCAAATGACTACATATTGTAAATCATATATAACAAGATCAAGCAAGTAGTTCAAAATCATTGGCAATGTACGTAAGTAATTTGAAATCTAATACTCACACTCATGCTCAAAAATGGCTTCTTCAAGGTATGAAATCGAAGTCGAAGTCGAGTTAAATCTCAAACAGCGGCACCAACACCTTCAGTGTCGCCGGTGAATCAAGGCCACAGTACACCTTCCGATCAAGCTGCCATGTCTTCTTGCTCTGAGTTTTCTGAAAAGGTGATCGGTATACGTACAAAAGCATATTTTCAAATTATAATATAAAAATATGTATAATATTTGGATTGCTGGATGGATCGAAATTCGCATATTTTGGGAACAACATTTTGAACGTCGGATGGGTTCATATCATTTGAGTAAGTTAGGTAAGGTTGCCTGTCACGTTCATTTCATTTGGATCGGGTTGGTTAGCAAACATCAGGATAATTGTCCCTTTTATTATGCCGATGCACTTGTCTATATCTCTCTATACGTTTTCTTTGTACATAGCAAAAAAGTTACCGACAATCATTGGCATATTGGTTAGATTTACAAGCCAACTTAAAGATAGGTAATAAGAAAACTATTCTTTAAAACTTCACTATTCATTTTAACAATTTTATATTTTATTCGTGTATATATATATATATATATATATTGGGTTACAACAAATTTTTGTAAAATCAAATTTTATGTCTGTGACCCTTGTTTGTGTAAGTGGACACTAAGTATAACTTTAAAAAAAATAACAATAAATTACCAAGTTTAATTAGTCTAGTTCGAAACTCACTAACTAAGAAATTTAAATTTGGGCTTGGACTTTGTGAAATTGAAATTTGGACTTGGACTTTGTGTAACTTAAATTAGGCTTGGGCTTATGAAATTTGAAATTACAAATAAGCCCTTTAATTAATCTTTATAAATAAAAAAGACATACTTACCAATTTTCCCCCCAAAAAAAACTCATAGTATTAAAAAAATGAAAAAAAATTTCCACTCTCCACAAGGAGCATCCTCACCATAACTAAAATCTATGTATATATAACATTGATTTAGTGATGAATAAGGCATGGGCTGCAAACCTAAACCGTCGGTTTAGGTTTGCAAACCGGCGGTTTAGGTTTGGCCCAAGGCCAAACCTAAACCGAAACCAGGGCCCTTGAAACCGGCAAACCGCCGGTTTGCCGGTTTAGCACGGTTTATAAAATAAATAAATAAATAAATAAATAAAGAGAAAGTATTATGTTTAAAAAAATAAAATTAATATTACATAAAAATTAAAAAAATTATTATAAAAAAAATTAGTATATAAAAACAAGTAATTAAAATTTATACCAATTAAAAAAAAAAACTCGGAAAAATTAAAGGGCTTGAACCGGTTTTCCGGTTGCCTACGTATCCTCTCGGGATTAAGAGGAATCAAAGCCCCCGTAGTTCTCTTACCTTGACTTACCTTTTTTCGGACTTCCGAGTTTTTTTTTAATCCCGCTTACCTTTCGATGTCGGACTCGGAAGTAGTGCCGGCGTCTTCGGAGTTGGAATCCGATTTGGAGTCGTACACCGGTGCATTCCTTTGTTTCCGCTTAGCCGCCCTTATCCAATCTTGAATACAAACTTGCATCTCCAACTTCTCGGGCTTTAATTGAGTTCGGTTGTGACCGAGAATGTTCCCGCCTCGGCTAAATGCTTGCTCCACCGCAACCGTTGATGCGGGCACGGCCATGATTTGTTGTACAATTTTAACTAAAGTTGGATATTTGGGAGCTAATCTCTTCCACCAATCCAAAATATCAAATTCAACATTATCTTCAAAACTAAAACAAGTGTTAAGATAATCTTGATATTCCGCATTTGAAGATGAATGTCTAGGTGTTTTTGTTCTTCTAGCAAAAACTTGTTGTGAAAGTGAAAGAGAAGAAGATGAACTAGTAGAAGAGGGAGATGGACTAGGTGCGGTAGAAGAAGAGCTAGAACTAGATTGAAATGTACTAAGTAATTTTAAAATTTCGGTATTAACTTCTTGCACAATGTTAGGAACATTATAGTCTTCTTGTGTTAAGTTTACACACAAACAATCATAATAAATAGTCAATAAATCGGAAAGACCATCTACTTCAAGTCTAGGATCAAAAATGGCGGTTACAAGATAAATCATGGGAATGTTTTTATAATATTTAAGCCATTTTTCTTTCATATCAAGCATACATTCTAGAAGGCAAGGTATGTTAAAATATTTTACAAAAGCTTCGGAAACATTAACGGCAATTTCTAAAAATCTATGAGATGTTGGAGTGTAAACACAACTCATGGTATTAGTTGCATCATTAAAAGTTTTTAAAACATTACAAATATGGGCACAAGTTTCCCAAACATTTTCATCATCTAAAATTGAACAAGGAACATGAATTGAAGCAAATTCTTGTAACAAAACTTTATAACGTACGGCTTCACAAAGTATTTTGTAAGTCGAGTTCCAACGAGTTCCAACATCTTTTGAAAAAGCAATAGGATGAACATTTTTGTTTAAACATAAATTTCTCATTTTCTTCTTAAATCGGAGTCATGCCAAATATGATCAATAACAAGTTTGATTGGGGTTAGCATATCTCCTAAAACCTTAAGTCCATCTTGAACACATAAGTTTAAAATATGACATACACATCTTTGATGAGTATAAGGAGTTTTTATATATTGTCCCGCATGCTCAACCAAATGGTTTATGGCGGCGTATTTGCGGATGCATTATCAAAAGAATATGAAAAAATTCGATGTTGTAAATTATATTCTTGTAAAACCGTTTTAATCATGCTTGCAATTCCTAGTGCATTATGTCTTTGATTAAAATGCCGAAAACCAATAACATATTTATGCAAAAACATACCGTTATCAATAAAATGTAAAGTAATGCCCATGTAAAAATGTTGTTGTGATTGTGTACTCCAAATATCACTACAATTGAAACTTGATGTCCAAAACTAGCCAAATTCGATAAAAAAATTTCTTTCTTTTCTAAGTAAGATTTATTAACTAATTTTGAAACGGTTTTCCTAGAAGTTGGTTTAAAAGAAGGTTGAAGATATCTAGTGTTATATTCCCTAACTTCTTCATATTCGGCATAAGAAAACGGTAATGATTGTGAACAAATAACATCGGTTAATCCTAAACTTTCTTCACTGTGATTATATGTAAATAAAGGAGAATGAGAGGTAGAAGATGCAAACCCGTGGGACAATTGTGTTTGTCCCCGTGAAATCCCGAGCTTCTCTGGATGGACGTTAGCCATGTAAGTTTGCAATGTCCCGTAGCCGCCCTTCACCTTCCACTTGTACACCTTCGGGCAATAGTTGCATGCCACTTGACAATACTCGTTCACCGGCTCCCCCTAGTGTAATGCTTCGTAAATATTTCGGATGTAAGCATTTTCGGAGAGGAGAGACTTCTTCGTGGAACTTCGGTAACATCGGGATTGTCGGGCATTTGTGTTTCGCTCTCTTGGGTGTTAGGAAAGTATTGGGAAGAGGGAATTTGATCACTTGGGTTTGCAATTACGAGAAATCGAGATATCGAGAATACGAGGAATCGAGAATTCGAGAATAAGAGATTAGGAGAGTAGAGAAGATGAGTTGTAGATGGTGTGATTTGTGGAGGAAGAGAGTATGGGTATTTATAGGAAATTAGGATTAAATGTGGGGGAGGGGGTTTATTTATTTTATTTATTTATTTATTTTATTTTTATGTTAAAGCCCTAACGGCTCATTTTGCTGAATAAACCAACGGCTCTTTTAAAAGAGCTGTTGGGTATTAAAAAATAAAATAAAATGGTTGTTGGGTTCAAACCGCCGGTTTAGGTTTTCGGAAAAGCCAAACCGAAACCTAAACCTTGAACCGGCGGAAACCTAAACCGGCCAAACCTAAACCGCCGGTTCGGCGGTTTGAACCAAACCGGGCCCATGACTAGTGATGATCCTCCTTATATAGAGGGGAAGCGAGGATAAATTTTGTTCATTTTTTTTATAATATTTGTTTATTTGTTTTACTTAGTTATTCATTTCATTTTGGTATTACTGTTTATTTTTTTTCGAGATTATGAATATATATTTTTCAGATTATGAATATAAATATACGTTTATTTTTTTAGGATAAGCTTTCACTTTTATAAATTTTGAAAAAATAAAAAAAATAAGTTATTACAAACTAATTAAACTAGGTTGTATAAAAATGAATAGACTTTTTTCCTCACCTCCTCTCCACAAATAGCCTCCTTACCGGAACCAAAATATGTATACAGGGGTTGGTTCGGGTGAGGAGGCTCCTTGTGCAGAGGAAATGAAGAAATTTCCCGTGCACGTATGTGTAATACCCCGAAGGACTCGAGGCGCTACTAGGTTACGATCTCACAATGGATCCCGACCCTAGCCAGACAACAAGTTCACTGGATCTTACAACAAGGTACAAATAGATTAAAACCAAAACATGAAACTGATATATATATATATATATATATATATATATATATATATATATATATATATATATATATAAGTATCAAAAGGTGATACAAAAGTACCGCTGAGTACAAATAAAACATATTTGTACATAATAAAAGATCCCATATCCCACGATAACGTCCCAATGTACGGAGCCCTCAGCGGATCACCCCTCTGGATCACTCTGCAGCTCTCCTAACCTGCAAAGGATCTACAACACGGTATAAAACCGTTAGCTAACCATACATATATATAGAGATGCATAAGCACAATCACACGTCAGGAATAATAAACACATCATCATGCTATCACACATTTACCCGGTTAATTATCTTTATAAAGTCCAACACTCAAATCGTATAAATATATGTATATAAACATATGTGACACGAGGAGTATATCATCCTCGCCTCTGGTCGCTCATAGCTAGCTGGAGTGGATCCGGAACACTCTCCCGTATACCATAAAGGAGTGGGGAGTGGCCATCCCGTATACCAGATCTAGCCTAACTACAGAGAACCTCCCAGACACCCAGCGGGATGAAATGGGAAAGCTTATCACGGCCCTACAATTGGCAATCAATAAAACATAGGCCGGTAATAAACGACATCGCATGTTATCAAGCATATAACAAACACCACTCATGCATACATCCAATATAAGGATGGTAGCTAAGTAAGTCCTATGGACTTACCTCAACCTCAGAAGTAGTCTCCACCACGATCAACTCTCAAACACGGTCCACTCCAATCTGGAGGACAACAATGCCTAAAACAAGGCATAAAAAGATATAAACTCCTATCCATCAAAGGGGTCACACCTAGACCCAAGGGATCCATAAGGATCATATCCTAACTCATAAACCTCAAAGCCATAACCGGCATAAACGATATCATACTCCTCATCATTCCAACCTCAAACACGTAACTAGCATGCTACTAACCCGCTCATACTAGGAAAGGAAAGGATCATACTACTCTAAGTAGATCCTGTACAAAAAGCACCTGCGGAACGGAAAGACGCAGGGCGGAACAAGGCAAACCGCGGGCGCGGAAATGCTCGGCTGCAGGCGCGGTGACAGTGGCCGCAGCCAAACACAGGCGCGGCGCAGGCGCTGTGACTAGGCTCCTACAAGGGCGGCGGCTTCTAGGAGCGGGGGCGGCGACAATGCAGAATGTGATCCCGCGATTCCTCTTCGACTCTTCACGTGATCAAATCACGTCTTCTCCATTCCAAAGCCACACACATACATACACATACACATTCCAACATAAATCTACATCCACATACATCTAATCCTAAGCTAGGCAAAGGAATCAAGGAATAAGAGAATGAAAAAGAGAAAGACTTACCACACTTGTGGTCTTAGGTTGCAAAGAAGATCAACAACCAACCTCACTGGCTTCCAAGCTCAATAACACACATCAAGCTCATCAACATCATCAACCACACACAAACTCTTTCAAACTCTATGGAAGAAGAAGATGAAGATCAAGAAGGAGAGAAGGGAGAAGCAAGAAGGACGTGAGAAGGCTGGGAAATGGAGTGGAAACCCTTGATCACAAGCCAAGGAGAAGACTTAAGGAAGAAGAGAAAGAAAGGGTAAAGCACAAGTCAAAAGGTCAACAAAACCGGTAGTAGCCGCAGGAAACCGCAGGGGCGGACTTCCTGGCCGCAGGGGCGGAACAACAGACAAGCCGCAGGGGCGGCCTCACGGACCCGCGGGGCGGCTCAGGCCAAAAATCTCTTCAAAAGACTATGTCCATTATCTCATAACAGAAGGGCATGGAGGAAAAACATCTCTAGCCGTATCATCATCTCATAACAGAAGGGAATGGAGGAAAAATATCTCCAGCAACACTATGTCCATTAAAATAGCATGGAGGAATAACAATCTCCAGCTGAACCCTAATCGTATCACAATAGCATGGAGGAAAGAGTCATCTCCGGCTATAAACAATAATCATACTAGCACAACAAGATCTAATAAGATCATATATCCCATCAAAGCTAGTATGAAAATAAACACATAATATCATATAAGCATATAAGCACATAATACTCACCAAGGTAGTACTAAGATCTACTCGTCGATCCTACAGGTACATCTATCTCGGCATAGAACTCTGGATAGTTCCTCTGGATACTATCCTCAGTCTCCCAGGTAGCCTCATCAGGTCCTCGTCTCGACCACTGTATCCTCAGCATAGGAATGTCCTTCGAACACAGGCGTCTCATACCTCGTTCTAGGACTGCAATCGGGTGCTCAATAAAGGTGTGGTCCGGCTCGACCACCAAATCATCATAACTCACGATGTGTCTCGGATCTGGTATGTACTCCCTCAGCTGAGAAACGTGAAATACAGGGTGAACACCCTCTAATCTCGGAGGCAAGGCTAATCTGTATGTTGCGCTCCCAACCCGATACAGAATCTCGAACGGTCCGACATATCGGGGGCTCAACTTCCCCTTAATGCCAAAACGTCTAACACCTCGTGTCGGAGACACTCTCAACCACACATGGGCTCCCACTCTGAACTCTAGGGGTCTACGCCTCTGATCTGCATACAACTTCTGACGGCTCTGTGCAGTCAGCATCCGCTCTCTAATTAATGCTACTGAAGCAACATCATCCTGAATCTGATCAGGTGTCAAACCACTAACATTGCTTTGCTCATCCCAACATAACGGGGTACGACATCTCTGTCCATACAGTGCCTCATATGGGGTCATTTCAATAGATGCATACCAGCTGTTGTTGTATGAGAACTCAACTAGTGGGAGATGATCCGTCCACACTTGTCCCCAATCCAACACACAAGCTCGCAACATATCCTCCAGTGTTTGAATGGTCCTCTCTGACGGACCATCTGTCTTGTAACACCCCATATCCGTAGGACTCGAGGTGCTACTGGGCTAGGATTTCACAATGGATCCTGACCCTAGCCTGACAACAAGTTCACTGAATCTTACAACAAGGCACCGATAGATTAAATAGAAAACGTAAAACCGATATATAAATCTCAAAAGGTAGTACATAAGTACCGCTGAGTACAAAAGAAACATATATCCGTACATCAAATATCCCATATCCCACGATAATAATCCCAGTGTACGGAGCCCTCAGCGGATCACCCCTCTGGATCACTCTGCAACCCTCCTAACTTGCAACGGATCTACAACACGGTATAAAACCGTTAGCTAACCGCACACATATATATAGAGATGGAAGAGCACAAACACACATCAGGAATCATAACACATCATCATGCTTTCATACATTTACCCGATTCATTATCTTTAATAAGTCCAATCACTCAATCGTATAAATATATATCTGAATATGAATATATGTGACACGAGGAATATAACCCTCGCCTCTCGGTGCTACCGCCAACTGGAGTGGTCAGTCGGGACTACTTCTCCGTGTACCCTATAGGAGTGGAGACAGCGCCCGTTCCGTGTACCAGATCTGTACAATCCGTAGAGAACCTCCCAGTCGCCTAGT
>CM008283.1:28843554-28867650 GCA_002319775.1 Fagopyrum tataricum | reverse complement strand
ACCTCACCCCCTAAAAACAAGTTTCGTCCCGAAACTTGTAAAATCCTCAAACCACTCGGACTCACAAACCGAGGTACAACTCTCCTTATAACCTCAAGCATAAGCATGGAGGAAACCATCCACTCCAGCAGCAAACTATACTATCCAAGGCTTAGAGGAAAGCCATCTCTAGCCAACCATAACATATCACAATAGCATGGAGGAAAGAACCATCTCCAGCTATAAACAAAAATCATACTAGCACAACAAGATCTTATAAGATCATAATCACCACAAAGCTAGCATGAAATAACATATCATAGCATATAAGCATGTAAGCACATAAGACTCACCAAGCTAGTACTAAGATCTACTCGGTGATCCTACTGGTGCACCTATCTCGGCATAGAACTCTGGATAGTTCCTCTGGATACTATCCTCAGTCTCCCATGTAGCCTCCTCGGGTCTTCGTCTCGACCACTAGATCCTCAACATAGGAATGTCCTTCGAACGTAGGCGTCTCATACCTTGTTCTAGGATTGCAATCGGATGCTCAACAAAAGTGTTGTCCGGCTCAACCACCAAATCCTCATAACTCACGATGTGTCTCGGATCTGGGATATACTCCCTCAGTTGAGACACGTGAAACATAGGGTGAACACCCTCTAATCTCGGAGGCAAGGCTAACTTGTAAGTTGCGCTCCCAACCCGATCCAGATCTCGAACGGTCCGACATATCGGGGGCTCAACTTCCCCTTAATGCCAAAATGCCTAACACCTCGTGTCGGGGATAATCTCAGCCACACATGGGCTCCAACTCTGAACTCTAGAGGTCTACGCCTCCTATCAGCATACAACTTCTGACGGCTTTGCGCAGTCAGCATGTAACACCCCAAATCCGTAGGACTCGGAGTGCTACTGGGCTAGGATCTCACAATGGATCCTGACCCTAGCCTGACAACAATTCCACTGATCTTACAACAAGGCACCGATAGATTAAAACTAAACATGAAATTGATATATATATATATATATATATATACATATATATATCCAAAAGGTAATACAATGTACCGCAGAGTACAAACAAAACCACACTGTACAACAAAAGAACCCATATCCCCGATAATGCCCCAGTTTACGGAGCCCTCAGCGGATCGCCCACCCTGGATCACTCTGCAGTTCTCCTAACCTGCAAAGGATCTACAACACGGTATAAAACCGTTAGCTAACCATACACATATATAAGAGATGCAGAGAACAAACACACATCCAATAATACCAAACACCTCAACATGATATCACACATTTACCCGGTTCATTATCTTTATAAAGTCCAGCAATCAACTCGTATATATATATATATATCAATATCAACATATGTGACACGAGGAATATAATCCTCCCCTCTGGGTCCAATAACCAGCTGTAATGGTGCCTGGAACACCTCTCCGTGTACCCTAAGGGAATGGAGAGTGCCCGAACCATTTACCAGGTCTGGCCTGCCTACAGAGAACCTCCCAGACTCCCAGCGGGATGAAAGGGCAAGTTATCACGGCCCTACAATGGGCAAGCAATATACCATAGGTCGGTGACCATCATAATGCATGCTATAAAACATATAACAAACACCACTCATGCACAACATCCTATAAATGAATGGCAACTAAGTAAGTCCCACGGACTTACCTCAACCTCGTAGTCGTCTCATTGGATCAACCCTCAACTCAGTCCACTCCAAACTGGAGGATAACACGGCCTATACAAGGCATACATATATATCAAACTCCTATCACACAAAGGGTTACACCTAGACCCAAGGGATCCATAAGGATCAAATCAAACTTGTAAACCTCAAAGCCGTAACCGGCATATCTATATCATACTCCTCAACATCTGCTACCTAGCATGCTACTACCGCTCATACTAGGAAAGGAAATGATCTACCTAGCTCTAGGTAGATCCGGGACAAGACGCACCTGCGTAAAACAAGGGACGCAGGGGCGGAGCAAGCAATCTGCAGGCGCGGCGGAACTCAGCCGCGGGCGCGGTGACAAGGCTGCAGGCGAATGCAGGCACGACGCAGGCGCTGGCGCGGGCGCTGCGGCACGACTTCCACAGGGGTGGCGGCTTCCAGGCGCGGGGGCGGCGACAGTGCATAACGTAGCCCCGCGAGTCTTCTTCTACTCTTCACGTGATCAAATCACGTCTTTATCATCCCAGATTCATACACATGCCACAACATACACATTCCAACATCATCCTATGTCCAAACATCTAACCCTAAGCTAAGGAAAGAAGAACAAGGAAGATGAAAGAAAGAAGAAGCAAGGAGGACATACCACAGCTATGGCCTAGGCACGAAACTGCTTCAAGACAACACCTCCACTAGCTCTCAAGCTCAACATACCACTCACAAGCATCAACATCAACCACAAAGGACAACTTTCAAGCCAAACTCCAAGGAGAACAAGAACAAGATCAAAGGAAGGTGAAAGAGAAGCAAGGAGGACCTGAAAGCTAGATTGGAAATGAAGAAGTAACCCTTGATCAGCCAAGGGAAAGAAAGAAGTAAGGTAAAGGTAAAGCACGAGTCAAAAGAGTCAACAAAACCGGTTGTAGCCGCCGGAAACTGCAGGGGCGGGTTTCCTGGCTGCAGGGGTGGAACAACAAGGTAGCCGCAGGGGCGGCCTCACAGACCCACGGGGGCGGCTAAGGCCAAAACTAGCTCCTAAAACTAAGGCTCTTACACAACATACGCTCTCTGATCAATGCTACTCGAGCCATATCATCCTGAATCAGATCAGGTGCTAAACCACTGACATTGCTCTGCTCCTCCTAGCATAACGGGGTATGACATTTATGTCCATACAATGCCTCATATGGGGCCATCCCAATAGATGCATGCCAGCTGTTGTAGGAGAACTCAACAAGTGGGAGATGATCCGTCCACACCTGCCCCAAATCTAACACACAAGCTCGCAGCATATCTTCCAAGGTCTGAATGGTCCTCTCTGACTGACCATCTGTCTGAGGATGGAACGCAGTCGTGAAGTGCAAACTCGTCCCCAGGGTAGTCTGAATCTGCTGCCAGAACCTCGAGGTATATCGTCCATCTACGTCAGGGACGATCGTCCTCGGTACACCATGGAGTCTCACTATTTGCCTAGTGTACTCCTGTGCTAATCTGCTCACCGGGCACGTCTCTCGAATAGGAATGAAATGTGCCGTCTTCGTCAGTCTGTCAACTATGACCCAGATGGCATCAAAACTCCGGCTCAGCCTCAGTCCAGTCACAAAGTCCATGGTGACGTCCTCCCACTTCCTCTGTGGAACAGGAAGTGGATGGAACTCACTTGCAGGCCTGAAATGCTCGATCTTGACCTGCTGGCAGTTCGCACACTGGGCCACAAATCTGGTCACATCGGGCTTCAGCCCTCCCCACCAATATAAACGTCTCAGATCCTGATACATCTTACTCGTACCTGGATGTACCGAGTAAGGTGTACAGTGAGCCTCCTGAAATATCTTCTGCCTCAGCTTTGTATAAGCAGGTACACAAACGCAACCACGGCGTCTCAATACTCCATCTGCTCCCAGAAGAAACTGTGGTGCCTCATCCCTAGACATCCGGTCTCTGATCCTCATCAAGGTCTGGCAGGTCTCCTGCTTCTGTTGGATCTCACCCAACAGATCAGGTAGAACCTCTAAAGTACTCAGCCGGGCATCCTCATCAGGAAACTTAATGTCCAACTCTAACCAGATTAGATCCCTCTACAACTGATGCTAAACTGTCAGCCTCGTAATCGCCTGCTCTCGAGGCGTCTTCCTGCTCAGGGTGTCGGCGACAACGTTCGCCTTCCCCGGATGATACAAAATCTCCAGATCAAAATCGTTGATCAGCTCAAGCCACCTACGCTAGCAGTCATTCAATTCCCGCTGCGTAAAAATGTACTTCAGACTCTTATGGTCTGTGAGGATCTGACATGTAACACCATACACGTAATGTCTCCAAATCATTAGTGCATGAACTACCGCTGCCAACTCCAGATCATGAGTCGGGTAGTTCTCCTCATACGTCTTCAGCTTTCTAGACGCATATGCAATCACTCTGCCCCGCTGCATCAACACACATCCCAAGCCTAGCTTGGATGCATCACTGTATACTGCAAAATCCTCAGTACCCTCTGGCTGTGCCAAAACAGGAGCAGAAGTCAGACGTCTCTTCAGTTCCTCAAAACTCTGCTTACACTGATTAGACCACACAAATCTGGTAGTCTTCCTCAACAAACTCATTAGTGGACGGGAAATCACAAAAAATCCCTCCACAAAGCGTCTGTAAAAACCGGCTAGGCCAAGGAAGCTACGTACTTCCTTGACGTTCGTCGGTGTGGTCCATGCAGTTACTGCCTCTATCTTCGCCGGATCAACCTTGATCCCCTCGGCGGATACAATGTGACCAAGGAATGCTACCTCTGGCATCCAGAACTCGCACTTAGAGAACTTTCCATAAAGTTCTCTATCCCGCAAAACTTGCAATACAGTCCTCAGATGTCCTGTATGCTCCTCTCCACTACGAGAGTATACCAGAATGTCTTCAATGAAAACCACCACAAAATGATCCAGGAAGTCGATGAAGATATTGTTCATCAACTCCATAAAGACTGTTGGGGCATTCATAAGTCCAAATGGCATCACTACAAACTCGTAGTGTCCATATCTGGTCCTGAATGTTGTCCTATGCACGTCCTGCTCTCTCACCCTCAGCTGGTGATACCCGGAACGCAGATCAATCCTGGAGAACACAATCGCTCCCTGAAGTTGATCCAACAAGTCATCAATGCGAGGCAGTGGATACTTGTTCTTGATGGTCACCTTGTTCAGCTCTCTGTAATCAATACACAGTTTCAGCGATCCGTCCTTCTTCCGTACGAAGAGGACAGGTGCTCCCCATGGGGACACGCGAGGGCGAATGAAGCCCTTTTCAGCCAACTCCTCGAGTTGCTTCTTCAGCTCCAGCATCCCAACAGGCGCCATCCGGTATGGGGCCTTCGAGATCGGTCTCGTACTAGGCTCTAACTCAATGCCAAAATCCACACTCCTCTGAGGCAGCAAACTGGACGACTCAGCAAAAACATTTGTGAACTCACAAACCACTGGGATGTCCTCTACAGCTTGACTCTCCCCCTCCTTCATGGGATAATACCAGAAGGCATCACAACCCTGTGCAATCAATCTAGCTGCTCGTACTGGAGTGATAATCGCACCTCTCTTTCCAAGGTCCCAACCTCGGAAAACCTCTATCTGACCTAACTCGGTAGAGAGGGTAACAGTCCTCCTACCTTCATCTAAGACAGCAGAATGGCTATCCATCCAATCCATACCTAGTATAACTTCCTCATGCTCTAACGGCATGACAAAGAAGTCAACTAGTAACACACGAGTCCCTACAGAAATGGGACAACCGTGATTCTCACGGGTACCTATGACCCTACCACCATCGGGTAACCCTATAATAAAGGGCATCCCCTCAACTGTATCTAAACCAAGACGCTCTACACAGACATCATAAATAAAAGAATGCATAGCACCAGTATCAAATAAAACTCTAACAGATAAACCATGAATCAGAATGGTACCTATAGCAGTAGGTGCAGTTGGCTCCTCTACACTCCTTAGCTCAAAAACTCGGCCCTTTGGGCCTCTGGTATCAGTGGTGCCCCCACCACGGCCTCTACCTCTACTCGGCCAAGGAGTAGATCCCTGAGTCGTAGGGCGATCTAGGACTCTATGCTGTCCCGGTGTCTGCTGCTGCTGAGGTGGCCTCTGTCCACCTCCCGCTACACTGGTGGGGAAGAACTCTGCTGAGATGAAGCTCTCCCTCGTCTATAGAAGGTAGCTCTATGACCAGGTCTGCCACAAGTGAAGCAGGTGACCGGCTGCCTCGTACACTCAGATCTCATATGCCTATACTCGCTGCAGTTGAAGCACTGCACTCCCTTATTTGCACCCGGTGCAGATGGAGGATGACTCTGGCGACTCTAACCTCGCCCTGAACCAGCAGCTCCACCAGTACCACTGGTCTGCCCAATCCGCTGTCTCTTCTCAGACCCTCCGGTCTGAGAAGCTCTCCTCTAGCTAGCTCTCTCTCTCTCGTAGTCAGAAGCCCGGTCCTGATAATCAACCAAGGTCTCACAATGGAAACCCGCCATATAGGTACGGGTAGTATCCCTCAGACGTCGGGAAAACAAATACACGTGCTGATCTGCAGAAGGTGCAGATGGCCCCAACAATGCCAGCTCCTCCTGAAATCTCTTGATGGCCTCTGAGACCGATACATCCTCGAACCCAGCCTTAACAAAGTCTCGTAGTTTCTCCCTCCTCAACGAGGCAGGGCAGAAACACTCTCGGATCAGAGTCCTCATCTGCTCATAACTAGTATCCTGTGCTCGTACAGACCTCCACCAGTGCTGTGCCAAATCTCTGAACAAGGTCTGCACCAGCTCAATCTGCCTGTCAACTGGACATCTAATAGACTCCAAAGCTGATTCTACATGTCCTAACCAGAGCTCCACCTCTAACCCCACCTTCCCAATGAAAGGGGGTACTCCGATCTGATGAAAAGCCTTAAACCAAGTGTCTGGTCGAGGCCCTCTATGCTCCTCTGTAGCTCGAGCAATCTCAGCGGCAGGTGCCGGTGCAGCTGGCACCTATGTAACTGCATGGGATCTCTCAAATGATCCCTCCTGTGCTGGAAGATCAGGAGCAGGCCTACCTGCCCTAGCAGCCTCCTCAACACGTCGTATGTACTCGCGGAAGGCTGGTCCCTCCATGGAGACACGGTCAGACTCCCCATACTGGGCTCCCTGTGGCCTTTGTCTCTCAGCTGCACCGTTCCCAGCCTCACGAACGACACTCTCACCAATCTCCTCATGGATCTCTTCCGCTGCATGTGAACCCCCAACAGGAGTCCTACCTCGTCCTCTACCTAGAGGGGGTCTACCTCTACCTCGTCTAGCTGCAGGTAAGGCTCCAGTCTGAACCATCTGCAGAAGACGTAAACCTAACTTAGAAGGCTATATATATGTCGTATGTATATATCAAAACAATCACAACAAAATATCTATACATATATTGTCGAGATCTTCAGAGGGGCGATGGCTCACGTACACGGTATCCCAAAACATTTGTACTCATTTCAAAAACAAAACCTTTTGAAAAGTCAGACCCCTTTTCGGGTTCTGTTTAGTTATCTATTCGACCTTTTATGGTAGATTACAAGTGTCATTGTTGTCAAACTGGGCTCTGATACCAACTTTGTATCACCCCAAATCCGTAGGACTCGGAGTGCTATTGGGCTAGGATCTCACAATGGATCCTGACCCTAGCCTGACAACAATTTCACTGATCTTACAATAAGGCACCGACAGATTAAAACAAAACATGAAACTGATATATATATATATATATATATATATATATCAAAAAGGTAATACAATGTACCGCTGAGTACAAACAAAACCATAGTGTACAACAAAAGAACCCATATCCCCGATAACGCCCTAGTGTACGGAGCCCTCAGCGGATCACCCACTCTGTGTCACTTTGCAGCTCTCCTATCCTGCAAAATATCTACAACACGGTATAAAACCGTTAGCTAACCATACACATATATAGGGTTATGCTAGAGGACAAAGACACATCAGAAATCTTAACACATCATCATGCTTTCAAACATTTACCCGGTTCATTATCTTTATAAAGTCCAGCAATCAACTCGTATATAAATATACATATAAACATATGTGACACGAGGAATATAACCCTCGCCTCTGGGTACTATAACCAGCTGGAGTGGTGCCTGGAACACCTCCCCGTGTACCCTAAGGGAATGGAGAGTGCCCGAACCGTTTACCAGGTCTGGCCTGACCACAGAGAACCCCCAACTCCCAGCGGGATGAATGGAAAAGTTGTCACAGCCCTACAATGGGCAATCAATACATCATAGGTCGGTGACCAACATAACGCATGCTATAAACATATAACAAACACCACTCATGCACAGCATCCTATAAAGGAATGGCAACTAAGTAAGTCCCACGGACTTACCTCAACCTCGTAGTCGTCTCAACTGGATCAACCCTCAACTCAGTCCACTCCAAACTGGAGGACCTATACAAGGCATACATATATATCAAACTCCTATCACACAACGGGTCACACCTAGACCCAAGGGATCCATAAGGATCATATCCAACTCATAACCTCAAAGCCGTAACCGGAATATCTATATCATACTCATCAACATCCGCTACCTAGCATGCTACTACCGCTCATACGAGGAAAGAAAAGGATCTACCTAACTCTAGGTAGATCTGGGACAAGACGCACCTGCGTAAAACAAGGGACGCAGGGGCGGAACAAGTAACCCGCAGGCGCGGCGGAACTCAACCGCGGGCGCGGTGACAAGGCTGCAGGCGAACGCAGGAACGGCGCTGGCGCTGGCGTGGGCGCTGCGGCACGGCGGCTTCCAGGCACGGGGGCGGCGACAGTGCAAAACGTAGCCCGCGAGTCTTCTTCCACTCTTCACGTGATCAAATCACGTCTTTATCATCCCATATTCATACACATGCCACAACATACACATTCCAACATCACCCTATGCTCAATACATCTAATCCTAAGCTAGGGAAGGAAGAAACAAAGGAAGAATGAAGAGAAGAAGGAGAAGAAGACTTACCACTGCTGAAGGCCTAGGCAAGCAAGAGCACAAGCACACAACTCAGCTGGCTTCACAAGCTCAGCAACCACAACACTAGCATCAACATCAACCACATAGCACACAACTCTCTTCAAACTCTAAGGAAAACCAAACTCAAGCTCAAGGAGAAAGAAGAAGAAGCAAGAAGGACGTGAAGCTGGATTGGAAATGTGATGAAACCCTTGCTCAACAAGGTGAAACGGAAGAAGTAAGGAAAGGTAAAGCACGAGTCAAAAGAGTCAACAAAACCGGCTGCAGCCGCCGGAAACCGCAGGGGCGGGTTTCCTGGCCGCAGGGGCGGAACAACAGGGTAGCCGCGGGGGCGGCCTCACAGACCCGCGGGGTGGCTAAGGCCAAAACTAGCTCCCAAAACTAAGGCTCTTACATGTTGTACGTTTTAACCATATTTAACGAGTCAATATTTGAGCATGTGTCGTTGAAACTTGGAACAATCGAAATAGTTCATTTGATTATTATCGTAAGTGTATTTGTTGTTGAATCTTGCAACGGGCAACAAGTCCAAAGGACTTTTTGTTTCTAAATGTTGGCAGGAAACAAGCCAGTGTAAATATGTGTAATTAAAAAATATATAAATAGCTAACGATAGTTTTGTAAAAGAAAATTCCCTAGAAAGATTTTTTTATATAAAAAAGTCCGTATAAATAGCTCTTGGGATTTTTTTAAAAACAATCATGAGAGATGGCTCTAGGGACTTTTTAAAAAACTCCGTAGATCCTTCTCTCGAGAGTTTTTTTTAAAAAGTCCTGAGAGACATCTATAGTGAGTTTTATTAAAAAGTCCCGAGAGACATCTCTATGGACTTTTAAAAAAAAGTCCCTAGAATGTTTTTGTTTCTCGGGACTTCGAGATAAACTCCCGAGAAGAAGCTCTAGGCTAAAAGTATAAGGGGATTTAAAAAACTCCCTACCGTAATGTAAAAAAAGTCCCTAGAGACTTAAAATTTGTACTAGTGATATATGAATATACAACATGCATCTATAACGTCATAAGTCTAAAAATATCATTTCAAAAATGTAATGAAATCTCAACTCAACTTGAAAGGTTTCAAACCGATAACATATATCAAAAAAATACTCATAAACCATTTCAAAATAATTCCCCTCAATATAATCTCAATACTCGTTAATCCAAATCAACACAATATTTCATAAACCATGTCAACTACTCGTAATCCAACTCAAAATGTTATAAACTATGTCAACTACTCGTAGTCCAATTCATTATATCATAAAATATGTCAACTACTCATAACCCAACTCAACTTGTATAACATATCTAAAGGCCAATCGACGGAAATGGGGTAACAAGGTATATGCTTGCCCTTTCCTCAAATCATCATAAGAACAATCTCAATCCCAATATCAAAACATTGCTTGAGCAATCTTTATTTTAAAAATATCTTCAAAAACAATTTAAAAAGTGCTAATTTAGCAAAGGTTCAAGCCTATTTCTTGAACACGATTTATAAAATGCTATATTTAGCGAATGTTCAAGCCTATTTCTTGAACACGAAGGTACCTCCTAAACCCCTACCACGGGATGGACATAGTAAACATGGATTAGGTGAATCCTCGCCATCCACTAAGGTCGGGCACAACCATTGGCCCGCTCAAACCGCATACCACTGGTAATCTTGGTCCGCCCTAACCGAGGAGTGAATAAGAATCATGAAAACGGTATCATCGACAACAATGTGGTCATAGAACATGTAAATAACAAGGGCAATTGCCCGCTATGGTCATAGACCAAATCATCTCACATGTATATATGGAAAAAGCCGATTAGGTCAAAGACCAAGTCATCTCAAAACCTCAATATCCTAACCAGTTCCTCTTCTAAAATAAACACCTCTTTAACTAGTCCCAATCAATTATCATGTAATCCCAAGGCTTCCTAAACCGACTCCTCAAATCATACTATATCCATAACTCAAAAGTAATATCACACATTCTCCATGGACTCCAAGATCATTCATCTCTAGATACCACAACATATATATTTATATACTTATCATGCTCATAATGCCAAAATATAATTTAAGACATCCCAACCATACATGCAATATCATGAAGGCTTAAACGTAGTCATGCTCATCATGCCAAATCATAATTTAGAACATCCCAATCATACATGCAATATCACGAAGGCTTAAACTTAATCATGCTCGTCATGCCAAATCATAATTTAAAATATTCCAATCATACATGCAATATCGGGAAGACTTAAACTTAAATCATGCTCGTCATGCCAAATCATAATTTAAAACATCCCAATCATACATGCAATATCAGGAAGACTTAAACTTAAATCATGCTCCTCATGCTAGATCATAATTTAAAACATCTCAATCATACATGCGGTACCATGAAGGCTTAAACTTAATCATGCTCATATACGAAAGCTCACAAGTACTTGCCTCGATAAAGTCTTATATAACGGCTTTTAATCCTATCAACAACGTCAATCAATCCAATCATACGACGTGATTCCTAACTCGAGTTTGGGATTGCACTTCACTTAGGGTGTAACACCCCGAATCCGTAGGACTCGAGGCGCTACTGGGCTAGGATCTCACAATGGATCCTGACCCTAGCCTGACAAAAAATTCATTGAATCTTACAACAAGGCACCAATAAATTAAAACAAAACATAAAACTATATATATATATATATATATATGTATACATATCAAAAAGGTGATACAAGGTACTGCTGAGTACAAAGTCAAAACATGAATCCATACAATAATGATAAACCCAAAATCCCACGAATACGCCCAGTGTACGGAACCCTCAGCAGATCACCCCTCTGGATCACTCTACAGCTCTCCTAACCTGCAAAGGATCTATAACACGGTATAAAACCGTTAGCTAACTATACACATATATAAGATGATGCTAGAGCACAAACACACATCAATAATATTAACACATCATCATGATATCACACATTTACCCGGTTTATTATCTTTAATAAGTTAAATCACTCAATCGTATAAATAGATGTATATGAAGATATGTGACACGAGGAATATAATCCCCGCCTCTGAGTACTCTAGCCAGTTGGAGTAGTATCAGCACACCTCTCGTGTACCCTATGGGAGTGGTGAGGGTCCTTCCCGTATACCAGATCTGGCCTGACTACAGAGAACCTCCCAGACTCCACTACGGGATGAAAGGGAAAGGTTATCACGGCCACTACAATGGGCGGTCAATATAACATAGGTCGGTGACCATAATAACACATGCTATAAAGCATATAACACACACACCACTCAAGCATACATTCAATATAAGGATAGTAGCTAAGTAAGTCCTATGGACTTACCTCGATCTCAGAAGTAACTCGCTACGAACAACTCTCAGAAACGCCCACTGCAAACTGGAGGACAACACAGCCTATACAAGGCACACATAGATATATCAATCTACTATCACACAAAGGGGTCACACCTAGACCCAAGGGATCCATAAGGGATCATATCCAACTAGTAAACTCAAGGCCGTAACCGGCATCTCTATAACATACTCATCATAAACCGATACCTAGCATGGTACTAAGTTCCTCATACTAGAAAGGAAAGGAACTAACTAACTATAGGTAGTCCCGGGACAAGACGCACCTGCGTGAACTAAGGACGCAGGAGCGGAAGAGATCACCCGCAGGCGCGGCAGGTAGAAGCCGCAGGGGCGGTGACAAGGCTGCAGCCTAACGCAGGCACGGCGCAGGCGCTGGCGTGGGCGCGCTGGCACGGTCTCCGCAGGGGCAGCGGTTTCCTGGCGCGGGGGCGGCGACAATGCAGAATGCAATCTCGTGGCTCCTCTTTAGCTCTTCACGTGATCAACTCACGTCTTCTCTCCATCACAATCACACACAAGCCATAACATACACATTCAGGCATCACCCTACCATTCATACAACTAATCCTAAGCTAAAGAGATTAAATCAAAGGAAAGAGAAGAAGAACAATGAGTAGGGAGCTTACCACAGCTATGGTTAGCTAAAGGAATGATCACCAACACTCTTACTAGCTTCCAAGCACAACAGCTCTCCTCAAAAGCATCATCATCATCAAAGCCACAACAATCTCTTCCAAAACCAAGGAGAAACAAGAACAAGGTCAAAGAAAATGAAGGAGAAGCAAGAAGAACGTGAGGGAAGCTGGAACATGGAATGAAATGGAACCCTTGCTCAGCAAGGTAAAACGAAGAAGTAAGGGTGAAAGGTAAAGCACGGTCAAAAGAGTCAACAAAGCCGGCTGCAGCCGCCAGAAACCGCAGGGGCGGTTCCATGAGCCGTAGGGGCGGGAACCCGCAGGGGCGGCAGCCAGGCCCGCGGGTGCGATAAGGCCAATCTCGGCCAAGCCAAACTCGGCTAAGGACCAAGACTCGGTCCGAAAAAAAAGGGCTCTCACATCTCACCCCCCCCTAAACACAAGTTTCGTCCCGAAACTTGCAAAGTCTTGAAACCACTCGGACTCAAAAGCCGAGGTAAAACTCTCTATAACCTTAAGCATAAGCATGGAGGAACTCATCCACTCCAGCAGCAAACTATACTATCCAAGGCCTAGAGGAAAACCATCTCTAGCCAAACTATAAACGTATCACAAGGCATAGAGGAATCACATCTCTAGCCGTATCAGAACCATAACAGAAAGGCATGGAAGGAGAACATCTCCAGCATTACTATGTCCATCAAAATAGCATGGAGGAAAGAACCATCTCCAGCTATAAACAAAAATCATACTAGCATAACAAGATCTAACAAGATCATAATCACATCAAAGCTAGCATGAAATAAACACATCATAGCATATAAGCATATAAGTAGATAAGACTAACCAAGCTAGTACTAAGATCTACTCGGTGATCCTACTGGTGCACCTATCTTGGCATAAAACTCTGGATAGTTCCTCTGGATACTATCCTCAGTCTCCCATGTAGCCTCCTCGGGTCCTCGTCTCGACCATTGTATCCTCAACATGGGAATGTCCTTCGAACGCAGGCGTCTCATACCTCGCTCTAGGACTGCAATAGGATGCTCAACAAACGTGTGGTTCGGCTCAACCACCAAATCCTCATAACTCACAATGTGCCTCGGATCTGGTATGTACTCCCTCATCTGAGACACGTGAAACACAAGGTGAACACCCTCTAATCTCGGAGGCAAGGCTAATCTGTAAGTTGCGCTCCCAAACCGATCCAGAATCTCGAATGGTCCGACATATCGGGGACTTAACTTCCCTTTAATGCCAAAACGCCTAACACCTCGTGTCGGGGACACTCTCAGCTACACATGGGCTCCAACTCTGAACTCTAGAGGCCGACGCTTCCTGTCAGCATAAGACTTCTGAAGTCTCTGTGCAGTCAGCATACGCTCTCTGATCAATGCTACTCGAGCCATATCATCCTGAATCTGATCAGGTGCTAAACCACTAACACTGCCTTGCTCATCCCAGCATAACGAGGTACGACATCTCTGTCCATACAGTGCCTCATATAGGGCCATCCCAATAAATGCATGCCAGCTGTTGTTGTAGGAGAACTCAACAAGTGGGAGATGATCCGTCCACACCTGTCCCCAATCCAACACACAAGCTCGCAGCATATCCTCCAGGGTCTGAATGGTCCTCTCTGACTGACCATCTGTCTGAGGATGGAACGCAGTCGTGAAGTGCAAATTTGTCCCTAGGGCAGTCTGAATCTGCTGCCAGAATCTCGAGGTAAATCGTCCATCTCGGTCAGAGATGATCGTCCTCGGTACACCATGGAGTCTCACTGTCTGCCTAGTGTACTCCTCAGCTAATCTGCTCACCGGCCACGTCTCCCTGATAGGAATGAAACGTGCCGTCTTCGTCAATTTGTCTACTATGACCCAGATGGCATCAAAACTCCGGCTCGATCTCAACCCAGTAACAAAATCCATGGTGACGTCCTCCCACTTCCTCTGTGGAACAGGAAGTGGATGGAGCTCGCCTCCAGGTCTGAAATGCTCTATCTTGACCTGCTGGCAGGTCGCACACTGTGACACAAATCTAGCCACATCGGGCTTCAACCCTCCCCACCAATATATACGTCTCAAGTCCTGATACATCTTACTCGTACCTGGATGTACAAAGTAAGTTGTACAGTGAGCCTCCAGTAAAATCCTCTGCCTCAGCTCTGTATCAGCATGTACACAAACGCGACCGCGGCGCCTCAAAACTCCATCTGCTCCAAGCAGAAACTGGGGTGCCTCATCTCGAGACATCCTATCTCTGATCCTCTGTAAAGTCGGGCAGGTCTCCTGTTTCTGTCGGATCTCCTCCAATAGATCAGGAAGTACCTCAAGAGTACGCAGTTGGGCATCCTTCTCAGGAAAATGAATGTCCAACTCTAACCAGATCAAGTCTCTCTGTAGTTGAGACTGTATCGTCAATCTCGCAATCGCCTGCTCTCGAGGCGTCTTCCTGCTTAGGGCGTCGGCATCAACGTTCGCCTTCCCTGGATGGTACAAAATCTCCATATCAAAATCCTTGATCAGCTCGAGCCACCTATGCTGGCGGTTATTCAATTCCCGCTGCGTGAAAATGTACTTCAGACTCTTATGGTCTGTGAAGATCTGACATGTAGCACCATACAGGTAATGTCTCCAGATCATCAGTGCATGAACTACCGTTGCCAACTCCAGATCATGAGTCGGGTAGTTCTCCTCATACGTCTTCAGCTGTCGAGACGCATAAGCAATCACCCTGCCTCTCTGCATCAATACACATCCCAAGCATTGCTTGGATGCATCACTGTAAACCACAAAATCCTCAGTACCCTCTAGTTGTGCCAAAACAGGAGCAGAAGTCAAACGCCTCTTCAACTCCTCAAAACTCTGCCTGCATTGATTAGACCACACAAATCTGGTAGTCTTCCTCAGCAAACTCGTCAGTGGACGGGCAATCACAGAAAATCCCTCCACAAAGCGTCTGTAATAACCGGCTATGCTAAGGAAACTACGTACTTCCTTGACGTTCGTCGGTGTAGTCCATGCTGCTACTGCCTCAATCTTCGCTGGATCCACCTTGATCCCCTCAGCTGAAACCACATGACCCAAGAATGCCCTGCATGCTACTCACTTCTACGAGAATATACCAGAATATCATCAATAAAAACTACCACAAACTGATCCAGGAAGTCGATGAAGATATTGTTCATCAACTCCATAAAAACGGTTGGGGCATTCGTAAGCCCAAATGGCATCACTACAAACTCGTAGTGCCCATATTTGGTCCGGAATGCTGTCCTGTGCACATCCTACTCCCTCACCCTCAGCTGGTGATACCCGGAACGCAGGTCAATCCTGGAGAACACAGTCGCTCCCTGTAGCTGATCTAACAAATCATCAATACGAGGCAATGGATACTTGTTCTTGATGGTCACCTTGTTCAGCTCTTTGTAATCTATGCATAACCTCAGTGATCCGTCTTTCTTCCGTACGAAGAGGACAGGTGCTCCCCATGGGGACACGCTAGGGCGAATGAAGCCCTTCTCAGCCTACTCGTCGAGTTGCTTCTTCAGCTCCAGCATCTCGACAGGCCCCAATCGGTATGGGGCCTTCGAGATGGGTCTCGTACCAGGCTCTAACTCGATACTGAAATCCACACTCCTCTGAGGCGGCAAACTGGACGGCTCAGAAAAAACATAAGTAAACTCACAATCAACTGGGATATCCTCTAATGTTGCACTCTCCCTCTCCTTCATGGCATAACACCAGAAGGCCTCGCAACCTTGTGCAATCAGTCTAGCTGCATGTATAGCGCTGATAACTGTGCCTACCTTTCCAAGGTCCCAACCTCGGAAAACCTCTATTTGGCCTAACTCGGTAGAGAGGGTAACAGTTCTCCTACCTACATCTAAGACTGCAGAATGTCTAGCCATCCAATCCATACCTAGAATGACTTCTTCATGCTCTAATGGCATGACAAAGAAGTCAGGCATGACAAAGAAGTCAACTAGTAACACACGGGTCCCTACAGAAATGGGACAACCGTGAATTTCACGGTACCTCTGACCCTACCACCATCGGGTAACCATATTATAAAGGGCATCCCCTCAACTATATCTAACCCAAGACGCTCTACACAGGCATCAGAAATAAAAGAGTGCGTAACACCAGTATCATATAAAACTCTAACAGGTAAACCATGAATCAAAATGGTACCTGTAGCAGTAGGTGCAGTTGGCTCCTTTGCACTCCTCAGCTCAAAAACACGACCCTGTCGGCCTTTGGTATCAGTGGTGCCCCCACCACGACCTCTGCCTCTACTCGGCCCAGGAGCAGATCCCTGAGTCGTAGGGCGATCTGGGACTCTCTGCTGTCCCTGAGTCTGCTGCTGAGGTGGCCTCTGCCCACCTCCCGTTGCACTGGCAGGAGAAGAACCCTGCTGAGATGCAGCTCCGCCCTAGCGGCAGTAAACGGCTCTATGACCCTGTCTACCACGGGTAAAACACGTCACTAATGGCCTCGTGCACTCGGGCTTCAGATGCCCTGGATCTCCACAGTTAAAACATTGTCGTCCCTTCTCTGCAACCGGTGCAGATGAAGGCTGACCCTGACGTATTTGACCACGCCAACCACTAGCAGAACCACCAGTACCACTAGTCTGCCCTGTACGCTGCCTCTTCTCAGACCCTCCGGTCTGAGAAGCTCTCCTCTGACACGCCCGCTCTTGCTCATAGTCGGCGGCTCTATCCTGGTAGTCCATCAAGGACCCACAATGAAATCCTGCCATATAGGCCCGGGTAGTATCCCTCAGTCGTCGGGAAAAGAGATAAACGTGTTGGTCTGCAGAAGGTGCAGCTGGTCCCAGTAATGCCAGCTCCTCCTGAAACCTCCTGATAGCCTCAGAGACTAGTACATCCTCAAACCCAGCCTCAACAAAATCTCACAGTTTCTCCCTCCTCAGTGAGGCAGGGCAGAAACGCTCTCTGATCATCGTCCTCATCTCGTCATAACTGGTAACCTGACCCCGTACTGATCTCCACCAGTGTTGTGCCAAGTCCCGGAATAAAGTCTGAACCAACTCGATCTGTTTGTCAGCTGGACATCGAATAGACTCCAGAGCTGAGTCTACATGTCCGATCCAGAGCTCAACCTTCAACCCCACCTTCCTAGTGAAAGGGGGTACACACATCTGATGGAATGCCTTCAACCAGGTATATGGTCTAGGCCCTTTATGCTCCTCTGGTGCTCTAGCAATCTCAGCAGCAGGTACCTGTACAGCTGGCACTTGGGTAACGGTGCGTGACCTCTTAGATGGTCCCTCCTGTGCCTGTAAACCTGGGGCACGTCTACCGGCTCTGACAGCCTCCTCTACTCGTCTGATATATGCTCGGAACTCTGATCCCCCATGGAGGTACGATCAGACTCGCCAGACTATGCTCTCTTTGCCCCCTATCACTCAGCTGCCTAGTTCCTAGTCTTAGGAACGATGCTCTCAGCAACTTCCTCATGTATCTCTCCTGCATGTGAACCGTCAGCAGGAGTCTTACCCCGTCCTCTACCTAGAGGGGGTCTACCTCTACCTCGTCTAGCTGCAGGTAAGGCTCTAGTCTGAACCATCTACAAAAGACGTAAACCTATCTTAGAAGGCTATATATATGCCATATGTATAGATATATAACAGATCAATCTCAGCAACCTCCTACTCAAAGCATCGGCGACTCCGTTCCCTTTCCCGGGAGGGTATAAAAACTCCAAGTCAAAGTCCTTAATTAGCTCCTACCATCTCCTCTGGCGGTTATTCAACTCTCGTTGAGTGAATATATACTTCAGACTCTTATGGTCTGTGAAGATCTGGTACGCAGCCCCGTACAAGTCATGTCGCCAGATCTCCAGGGCATGAAACACTGTCTCTAGTTCAAGATCATGGGTAGGGTAATTCTCCTTGTACGGCTTCAAATGCCGGAAAGCGTACGTACTAACCCTACCTCTTTGCATCAAAACGCACTCCAATCCTAGCTTGGAGGCGTCACTATACACTACAAAAACCTCCACGCCCTTAGGCTGGGCTAAAATAGGATCGGAGGTCATCCTCCTCTTCAGCTCCTCGAAACTGTGCTGACAAGGCTCGGACCAAACGAACCTGGTAGACTTCTTCAGCAAGGAAGTGAGCGGTCGTGCAACCACGGAGAAACCCTCAACAAAATGGAGGTAGTATCCCGCTAAGCCTAAGAAACTGCGCACTTCCTTGACCGTCCAAGGAGGCGGTCATGAGGAAACAAACTCTATATTTGCCGGGTCCACCATGACACCCTCGGCGGAAACTATATGACCCAGGAATGCCACCTAGGACATCCTGAACTCGCACTCAGAGAGCTTAGCGTAAAGCTCTTTATCTTGGAGGACTCGAAGCACCGTCCTCAAGTGTCCCTCATGCTCGTCTCTACTCCGGGAGTAGGCTAAGATGTCGTCTATAAACACTACCACAAATTGGTCTAAGAAGTCGATGAAGATGCCGTTCATCAACTCCATGAAGACAGCGGGTGTATTCGTGAGCCCAAATGGCATCACGACAAACTCATAATGGCCGTATCTCGTCCTGAATGCCGTCTTCGGCACATCCTCCTCTCTCGATTGATACATTTGAAACGCCGGGTGAACACCCTTTACTCTCGGCGGCCATGCCAGCCGGTAAAACACTTTCCCAACTTGCGCTAAGATCTCAAAAAGGTCCGATGTATCGGAAACTCAACTTCCTTCTCGGGTCTTTCTCACTACAACATTTCCAATATGTTTCTTCTTTGCTTGTCTCTAACAAAGAAGATCGAACTTCCAATTACACCGTTGGCTTTGGTTCTTGTCAAACCAAACTTCGATATTACTTTTCCTCAATTCTTGTTGCAAGTTCTAAGTAATGAAGGAAGTACTTTACTTCACACTACCTCTACTAACGAGACATGTATGCTATAACTTTTACATCGTCTCTCGATACTCAGTCAAGACAATCGCTTGTACACTTCAAACCGATCGTACCTCGAGGCAATTTTAGAACAGTGACACCAATGAATATCCTCTTAACTCCTGACGACTCCATTGTCCATTTTTGTCCCACTCAATACTTCATCGTCATCCGGAGTAGGTTAGCCATAGAGGGTGTTACTTGGAGAATCTTCCCACAATCCGGTAATGATCAGCCCATCCAAGAAACTTGCAACTTCTTTCACATCCTTCGGGGTTGTCATCCCGAGACAACTGGTCATACAACTTCTCTCTTCTTCGAGAGTAGACCAGAGTGTCCTATTCGGGCATTAGTAAGCCCATATGGAATCACTACAACTCGTAGTGACCATGGTTCGTCCAGAATGCCATGTTTGCACTATCCTAGTCTCGACTTCTCAATTGGTGACAATCAACCTTAACTCGATTTTAGAAGAGACCAACGACCCTTACAACCGGTCGAGTAGATCATCTAAATGTGGTAAGAGGGTACTTGTTCTTCATTGTAATCTTGTTCGGCTCATTGTAGTCGATGTACAAATGGAGACAACCGTCTCTCTTCCCGCAAACTGGTGTTCTCCATAACAACTTCAAAACAAGAGTTTAAGATATAATCTAAGCTCTTGTTACCGTTCCTTTAGGATTCCACAGCCTGGTTACTCTCCCCCACGCTCATCCATAGACCACTCACACATGCGCGTTCTCGGTTGTCACCAATTAGCTGATGACTGACCTTCTCCTATGTCATTGACTTACCATTCTTCTATGCTTCCATGTTACCATTCTCATGAAGGCTACCCGCTCGGGGTACTCTACCTTAAACTCCGTTAGATCATTCTTCATTCCACGCTTCCTTTTCCTTCAGCGAGATAAATATACCCTTCTCGGCGTTGTTGAGTCACATGACTTGCCTTCATAAGCTTAACCGCACTTCATAATGTCTTGTAAGCGCGTCTTCTCAGAATCTCTAACGTTAGTTAGCATCATGTGTTGCTCTCATCTTCTTGGGATCACCAGTTATACCTACTCCATCATTTTCGGCGTTTCTTCGCCTTATCGTCATAGCGGAATCCGATCAACTCCGCGTGAATTCCCACCTTGCCATTCTTCTCATAACTCTCGTAATATTGACTCTTTACTTAATGGTATCTCGTAAGCTTAACTTACGGTATCTTACATCTTTCACACTTGGTTCGATCACGTTCTCATCTTGAATCCAAAGCTTGGGAGCGTCTAAGGAAAGCTTCACTTCTCGTGATGGAATACCGCCTTTAACCTTGTTAGAATGCACCCATCTCCTCCACGATTCTCATCTTAGTTGTCCACGCGTCTTTTTGAAGAACTTAAGTTTGTTATCTCCATTGTTCTTGTCGTACGTGGTCCTCAAACACGGTAGCTCCAATGGATGCTCCCCTGGTCTTGGTAGATGGAGAACTCTGCGCCCGGACCTCCCAACGGTCCTATCCCTAGCCTTGGGAACGATGCTCTCGGAGACGTCCTCTACGGGAACCTTATCTACTGGTGGATCCACAACTGGCGGGTCCGCAGTGGGGATACGTCCCCAACCTCTCGCGCCTGGAGGTCTTCCTACTCGTCCCCGCCCTCTAGGGACAGTAGGGGAAAGTGGTGGTCTACCCCTGGCGGGTCCTACGGTAGCTCTCGTACATGCCATCTGATAGCGTATAACGTTTATTTAAAAATAAACGTGTAGGTACTAATACGATCTCGTATGGTAATACTTCTAAAAGCATAAAGGTTAACATAGTCATAAGGCATATTCAAAACATACAAGTCCAAAACATCCTAAGGCGACATACATAACTAGGTACATACAAATCCACAAACATCCTAAGGTCATATATATAACTATATATACCTAATTCTAATCCAGAGATCTACGTCGCCGAGGTTTGCGGAAGGAGTGGTGGTCCCGTACATTCTAACCCAAACCCGACTCATGCATATGATTTTGAAAACGAAAAGTCAGAACTCGTGTGGGTTCTGTTTTATACCTCATTCGGCCTTTAAAAGATTGTGAGTGCCATTGTTCTCAACCTAGGGCTTTGATACCACTTTTGTAACACCCCAAATCTGTGGGACTCGGGGCGCTATGGGCGAGACCTCACAATGGGTCCCGACCCTTAGCCTGACAACAATTTCACCGGACCTTCCAACATGGCACAAATAAAGGCGAAAACTCAAATATGTTTTTAAAGTATGCGGAAACCGAAATGTAAGAAACTACAACTTGGAAACTCATCCGAGTCCTCAAAGCAACATAATTAGATCCGAATTCTAAACATACGACAATATCCATAAACAAGAATATGAAACATGACTCAAATACATCCCCGTCCTATAATGTACGGAGACCCCGGCTGTCCACTCCTCCACCTCACTCGGCGGCATCCCTAACCTGCAAGTCAACTACATACGGTTTTAAACCGTTAGCTCGTATTCTAGGTATTAGAAAAGCGGTGAAGGCACAAACACATCCATACACAAAACATAAATCACACAAGTCCGGTTTATTATCTTTCATTATTAAGTCGTACTCCATTCTAGTTCAACTTCTGTTGTGACACGAGACCCCAATGTTCTCGCCTCGGTCCCTTACCGGCAAGGAATGGTGCAGATGCATCCGCCCATATACCCACCGGACTCGTCGCCGAGAACCTCCTAGACCCCAGCCAGGGCTAGGCAGATGATGTCACCGCCCGTTATTATACACTTGGCCCAACACATATATATATATATAAAGTCGGTGGTCCTAATTACCGGTTTCATTGTTATAACATAAAATAACACACACCACCAAACACACACCAATGCTAATACATAAAATACGAGCTAAGTAAGTCCGGAGACTTACCTCGTCACCAAACCCAAGTCAACCACACTCTTGCTTCCTTAAGGAGGAAACCCACAACCTGCTCACAAGAGATATGCATATCAATACATACTCATACTCAAGAAGTCTTAGACTTCACTCTAGTGATCTACGCAAGATCACCTAACCCTCAAACTAGGAAACGCATCCTAGGTCCCAAATACTCATCACACTCTCAACGCATGCAACATCCCACAACAGTCCATAATTCCACAAGAGTAATCCTCAATCAAAGAGGCACAAGCTAGCCTAGAAGGTCCATCATGCTCACATGCTCATATCCATCACTTACATCGAGCCTTAAGGGCTCCTAGGTTCACAACCACTACGTGGCATTCCAAGCTACTCTAGATCCATCCTAGGCATGCTACTAACATGATCCAACATCAATACTAAGGAAGGAACGAAGATGAAAGGAGAGGAAGAACCTATTGTCGAAGAAACGCAGTCGCGGAGTCAAGCTGGCGCCCCGGCGGAGCAGGAGCCGCCCCTGCGGAACCATAGGCCGCCCCCTGCGGCGCTACCGGCCGCACCGCGGCGGAAGGGAGCCGCCCCGCGGCCGTCGTGTCCAGGAGCCTCGGAGCCTGCCGCCGCCCCCGCGGCCATGCCGAGCCGCACCCGCGGCGGTGCTGTGCCGCTCCCGCGACGGTGATGTGTCGCTCCCGCGGCCGTGCTGAGCCGTGAGCCTGCCGCCGCCCCGCGGCCATGCCGAGCCGCACCCGCAGCGGTGCTGTGCCGCTCCCGCGGCCGTGCTGAGCCGCCCCTGCGGCCGTCCGCGCCCGCGGCCGTGATGATCCGCCCCCGCGGTCGTGTTGCAGAACGTCGTCTTCTTCATTTTCGATCGTGGATCCTTGGCTCCCAAGTGCTTCTTCTCTTGTTGGATCTTCTCCAAACAGCCACCACTGATCTTAGGCACCTCTCCTCGACCTAATCGAGCTAAGAACGTAGCCATGCAAGGAGTTGAGTAAAAACCACTCAAAAGCTTCATCCATGGCTATGGATGAAGGAGGGAAGAAGGAAGGGAGAAAGACAACAAAGAAGAGAGGGGAAGGAGAGGAAAGAGCTTACCAAAACAAAGCTGGAACTTCTCCACTGCAGTCCACAGTCCAAGCTTCAAGCAAACATGAAGAAGGGAAGAGAAGAGAGGAGAAAAGAGGAGAAGAGAAGGAGTGTGTGAGTGACTAACGTGAAATGAAAGCAAAGGAGAGGAGAGAGAGAGGACAAGATGGCTGAAAAGAGGTGTGGGGATCAAGGGGTCAGCTGACCTCTTGTCCCTCCTGACGGACCGAGGGGTCGAAAATGACCCTTTGTTATTTTTAACCCGGAACGAAGGGTCGGAACGTCGAAAAAGAGGAAAAACGACGAGTCGGCTCGGGATTTTCTTAGGAATAAATCCCGGCTCTCGGCATCTCGGGATTACGGGATAACTACAAGGTGCTCCAAGTCCGGAATTAAATTAATAAAATTCCGGGCGTTA
>CM008283.1:28802497-28833554 GCA_002319775.1 Fagopyrum tataricum | reverse complement strand
CGACTCAAAAGCCGAGGTACAACTCTCTCTATAACCTCAAACACAAGCATGGAGGAAATCATCAACTCCAGTAACAAAACACTATCCAAGGCATAGAGGAAAACCATCCCTAGCCAAACCATAATCACATCACAAGGCATAGTGGAAAAACATCTCTAGCCATAACATACTCATAACAGAAGGGCATGGAGGAAAAACATCTCCAGCAACACTATGTCCATCAAAATAACATGGAGGAATAACCATCTCCAGCTGACCCTAATCGTATCACAATAGCATGGAGGAAAGAGCCATCTCCAGCTATAAACAACAATTATACTAGCACAACAAGATCTAATAAGATCATATATCACATCAAAGCAAGTATGAAAATAAACACATCATAGCATATAAGCACATAAGCATAACACTCACCAAGGTAGTACTAAGATCTACTCGGTGATCCTACTGGTGCATCTAACTCGGCATAGAACTCTGGATAGTTCCTCTGGATACTATCCTCAGTCTCCCATGTAGCCTCATCAGGTCCTCGTCTCGACCACTACATCCTCAGCATAGGAATGTCCTTCGAACGCAGGCGTCTCATACCTCGTTCTAGGACTACAATCGGGTGCTCTACAAAGGTGTGGTCCGGCTCGACTACCAAATCATCATAACTCACGATGTGTCTCGGATCTGGTATGTACTCCCTCAGTTGAGACACGTGAAACACAAGGTGAATACCCTCTAACCTCGGAGGCAAAGCCAATCTGTATGTTGCGCTCCCAACCCGATCCAGAATCTCGAACCACTAACACTGCTTTGCTTATCCCAGCATAACGGAGTACGACATCTCTGTCCATAAAATGCCTCATATGGGGCCATCCGAATAGATGCATGCCAGCTGTTGTTGTATGAGAACTCAACTAGTGGGAGATGATCCATCCACACTTGTCCCTAATCCAACACACAAGCTCGCAGCATATCCTCCAGTGTCTAAATGGTCCTCTTTGACTGACCATCTGTCTGAGGATGGAACGCAGTAGTAAAGTGCAAACTCGTCCCCAAGGCAGTCTGAATCTGCTGTCAAAACCTCGAGGTAAATCACCCATCTCTATCTGAGACGATCGTCCCCGGTACACCATGGAGTCTCACTATATGCCTAGTGTACTCCTCTGCTAATCTGCTCACTGGCCACGTTTCCCGGATAGGGATAAAACGTGCCGTCTTCATCAAAATGTCCACTATAACCCAAATAGCATCAAAACTCCGGCTCAGTCTCAGTCCAGGCACAAAATCCATGGTGACGTCCTCCCACTTCCTCTGTGGAACAGGATGTGGATGGAGCTCACCTCCAGGTTTGCAATGCTCGATTTTGACCTGCTGACAGGTCGCACACTGTGCCACAAATCTGGCCACATCGGGCTTCAGCCCTCCCCACCAATATAAACGTCTCAAGTCCTGGTACATCTTACTAGTACCAGGATGCACTGAATAAGGCGTACAATGAGCCTCCTGTAATATCCTCTAGCGTAGATCCGCATCAGCGGGTACACAGACGCGACCGCGACGTCTCAACACTCCATCTACTCCTAGAAGGAATTGTGGTGCCTCATCCCGAGAAATCCTCTCTCGGATCCTCATCAGTGTCGGGTAGGTCCCCTGCTTCTATTGGATCTCACCCAACAGATCAGGAAGAACCTCTAAAGTACTCAGCTGGGCGTCCTCATCAGGAAACTGGACGTCCAACTCCAACCAAATAAGGTCTCTCTACAACTGATGCTGAACTGTCAACCTCGCAATCGCCTGCTCTCGAGGCGTCTTCCTACTTAGGGCGTCGGCGACAACGTTCGCCTTCCCCGGATGGTACAAAATCTCCAGATCGAAATCCTTGATCAGCTCAAACCACTTACGCTGGCGGTTATTCAATTCCCGCTGCGTGAAAATATACTTCAGACTCTTATGGTCTGTGAAGATCTGACATGTAACACCATACAGGTAATGTCTTCAAATCTTCAATGCATGAACTACTACAGCCAACTCCAGATCATGAGTCGGGTAGTTTTCCTCATACGTCTTCAGTTGTCTAGACGCATATGCAATCACTCTGCCTCTCTACAACAACACACATCCCTAGCCTATCTTGGATGCATCACTGTAAACCACAAAATCAGTTGTACCCTCTGGTTGTGCCAAAATAGGAGCGGAAGTCAGACGTCTCTTCAGCTCCTCAAAACTTTGCATACACTGCTCAGACCATACAAATCTGGTAGTCTTCCCCAACAGGCTTGTTAGTGGACGGGCAATCACAAAAAATCCCTCCGCAAAGCTTCGGTAATAACCGGCTAGACCAAGGAAGCTACGTACTTCCTTGACGTTCGTCGGTGTCGTCCATGCTGCTACTGACTCTATCTTCGCCGGATCAACCTTGATCCCCTCGGCGGAAACAATATGACTCGGAATGCTACCTCTGGCATCCAGAACTCGCACTTAGAGAACTTATAATAAAGTTCTCTATCTCGTAAAACCTATAATACAGTCCTCAACTGTCTTGCATGCTCCTCTCTGCTACGAGAGTATACCAAAATATCATCTATGAAGACTACCACAAACTGATCCAGGAAGTCGATGAATATGCTGTTCATCAACTCCATGAAGACCGTTGGGGCATTCGTAAGCCCAAATGGCATCACTACAAACTCGTAGTGTCCATATCTGGTCCGAAAGGCTGTCTTGTGCACATCCTGTTCTCTTACCCTCAGTTGGTGATATCCCGAACGTAGGTCAATCCTGGAGAACACCCTTTCTCGAGACATCCTTTCTCGTATCCGTCAGTGTCGGGCAGGTCTCCTGCTTCTGTTGGATCTCACCCAACAGACCAGAGAGAACCTCTAACGTCCGCAGCTGGGCATCCTCATCAGGAAACTGGATGTCCAACTCTAACCAATCAGGTCACTCTGTAACTGATGTTGTACTGTCCATCTCGCAATCGCCTGCTCTCGAGGTGTCTTCTTGCTCAAGGCGTCGGCGACAACGTTCGCCTTCCCTGGATGGTACAGAATCTCCAGATCAAAATCCTTGATCAGCTCGAGCCACCTACACTGGCGGTTATTCAATTTACGCTGCGTAAAAATGTACTTCAAACTCTTATGGTCTGTGAAGATCTGACATGTAGCACCATACAAGTAATGTCTCCAGATCTTCAATGCATGAACTACTGCTACCAACTCCAGATCATGAGTCGGGTAGTTCTCCTCATACCTCTTTAGTTGTCTAGACGCATATGCAATCACTCGACCTCTCTGCATCAATTCACATCCCAAGCCTAGCTTGGATGCATCACTGTATACCACAAAATCCTCGGTACCCTCTGGCTGTGCCAAAATAGGAGCAGAAGTCAGACGTCTCTTCAGCTCCTCAAAACTCTGCATACACTGATCAGACCATACAAATTTGGTAGTCTTCCTCAGTAGACTCGTTAGTTGACGGGCAATCATAGAAAATCCCTCCACGAAACGTCTGTAATAACCGGCTAGGCCAAGGAAGCTACGTACTTCCTTGACATTCGTCGGGGTAGTCCAAGCTGCTACTGCCTCAATCTTGGCTGGATCCACCTTGATCCCTTCAGCTGATACCACATGACCCAGGAATGCTACCTCTGGCATCCAAAACTCACACTTAGAGAACTTAGCATAAAGTTCTCTATCTCGTAGAACCTGCAACACATTCCTCAGCTGTTCTGCATGGTCCTCTCTGCTGCGAGAGTACACCAAAAATGTCATCTATAAAGACCAACACAAACTGATCCAGGAAGTCGATGAAGATGTTGTTCATCAAGTCCATAAAGACTGTTGGGGCATTCGTAAGCCCAAATGACATCACTACAAACTCTTAGTACCATATCTGGTCCGAAATGTTGTTCTGTGCACATCCTGCTCTCTCACCCTCAGCTGGTGATACCTTGAACGCAGGTCAATTGTGGAAAATATTGTCGCTCCCTGAAGCTGATCTAACAAATCATCAATACGAGGCAGTGGATACTTGTTCTTGATGGCCACCTTGTTCAGCTCTCTGTAATCAATGCATAATCTCAGCGATCCGTCCTTCTTCCGTACGAAGAGGACAGGTGCTCCCCATGGAGATACGCTAGAGAGAATAAAACCCTTCTCAGCCAACTCCTCGAGTTGCTTCTTCAGCTCCAGCATCTCGACAGGCGCCATCCGGTATGGGGCCTTCGAGATCGGTCTCGTACCAGGATCTAAATCAATGCCAAAATCCACACTCCTCTGAGGCGGCAAACTGGACGGCTCAACGAATACATCTGCAAATTCACAGACAACTGGGATATCCTCTAGTGCTGGACTCTCCCCCTCCTTCATGGCATAACACCAGAAGGCCTCACAACCCTGTGCAATCAGTCTAGCTGCTTGTATCGCACTGATAACCATGCTAGATTTTTCAAGGTCCCAACCTCAGAAAACCTCAATCTGTCCTAACTCGGTAGAGAGGGTAATAGTCCTCCTACCTACATCTAATACTACCTGGTGTGTATCCATCCAATCCATACCTAAAATGACTTCTTCATGCACTAATGGCATGACAAAGAAGTCCACAAGCAAGACACGGGTCCCTACAAAAATGGGACAGCCACGAATCTCATGGGTACCTCTAACCCTACTACCATCGGGTAACCCTATACTAAAGGGTATCCCCTCAATCGTATCAAAACTCAAACGCTCAACACATACATCAGATATAAAAGAATGTGTAGCACCCGTATCAAACAAAACTCTAACAGGTAAACCATGAATCAGAATGGTACCTGTAGGAGTCGGTGCAGTTGGCTCCTCTGCACTCCTCAGATCGAAAACTCGACCTTGTGGTCCTCTTGTATCAGGGGTGCTCCCACCACGACCTCCGCCTCTACTCAACCCAAGAGCAGATCCCTGAATCGTAGGGCGATCTGGGACTCTGATACAAACGGGGTGATCTAGATCGAGGAGAAACTTCAACTAATCCATCTTGGTCGTTCGCGGCGGATCAAACGATAGAACTTTGTTGATGGGGCTTTAGAAATGGATGCGGAAGTGTACGGTCGATCCGATCTAGGTTGTTCGAATCATCCACGAAGTGGAGCGGGCTAGTTGATCCTTCAAAAGGATCCTCGAGTACGAGTTCTTGGATCAAAGACTAGATCCAAGGTATATATTTGAGGAGGGGGAAGAAGAGTGATGCCTAAACCAAGAGGAGGATTTCCCTTCACTATTCTTGGATTAAAATTAGACATTATTACAAATGAAGGCCAACACATCCTTATATAGAGGGTGTTGCCTATCGATGGGCCAACGGGCCAAACAAGTCCATAACGAAAGGCCCAAAAAGGGATAATCTAAAAGATAAGATCAAAAGCTAAAAGATAAGATCAAGAGGGAATATTCCACAAGAATATTCCTTCTTTTATTACATAATTAATAAAGGAAAATAACTAAGGAAAGTACTCAAAATGGCAAGCTTCATGTCATGGCTAGACATGCCGCTTGCGGGGTCCTCTTAGCCGGATAGACGGATGGCATCGCCATCTGAGGGCATATCAGACTCTCTGCTGTCCCTGTGTCTGTTGCTGATGAGGTGGCCTCTTCCCACCTCCCGCTACATTGGGAGGAGAAGAACCCTACTGATATGAAGCTCCGCACTGTCGGCAGAAAACAGCCCTATGACCTGGTCGGCCACAAGTGTAACACATCACTGTCTACCTCGGGCACTTTGGCCGCATATGTCCATAACCACCACAGTTGTAACACTGTGGTCTCTTATCTACAACTGGTGCAGATGAGAGATGACTCTGGCGGCTTTGGCCTCGCCCTGAACAAACAACTCCACTAAGATCCTGCTGAGATGAATCTCTGTCTCGTCTACAGAAAACAGCTTTGCGACCTTGTCTGCCACAAGTAAAGCAAGTCACCAACGGCCTCGTGCACGCTGGTCGTAAATGTGCAGGTTCCTCACAGTTATAACATCGTCGACCTGTAACCGCAACCTGTGTAGATGCGGGATAACTCGGGCATCTCTGGTCTCGTTCAGAACCAACAACTCCTCCAGAACCACTGGTCTGCCCAGTCCGCCGTATCTCCCCGGACCTTCTATGCTCCTCTGAATCCTGAATAATCTCAGCAACACGTGCCGGTACAACTAGCACCTGAGTAACTCCATGGGATCTCTCAGATGATCCCTCCTGTGCCGGCAGATCCGGAATACGTCTACCTGCTCTGGCAGCCTCCGCCACTTGTCTGATGTATGCGCGGAAGTCTGGTCCCCTCATAATGACATAACCCGAGTCATCAGACTGGACTCGTTGTGGTATATGTCTCTCAACTATACCGTACCCAGCCTCAGGAACAACGCTCTCAACAACAACCTCATGAACCTCCTCCGTTGTAGGTGGATCAACAGCGGGAATCTGACTCTTTCCTACCTCTACTGGAGGAAGAGGGGATCTACCCCTACCTCGTCCATCTGCAGATACAACTCTAGTCTGAGCCATCTTTAGATCATAAACCTAACTTAGAAGGCTATATATATGCCATATGTATAGATATATATCAAATCAACCACAACAGAATATCTATATATATCTATACTGTCGAGATCTTAAAGAGGGGCGATGGCTCACATACACGATATCCCAAAACATTTGTACTCATTTCAAAACTAAAACCTTTTGAAAAGTTAGACCCCTTTCGGGTTTTGTTTATTTATCTATTCGACCTTTATCGCAGATTACAAGTGCCATTGTTGTCAACCTGGGTTCTGATACCAACTTTGTAACATCCCAAATCCGTAGGACTCGAGGTACTACTGGGCTAGGATCTCACAATGGATCCTGACCCTAGCCTGACAACAAGTTCACTAGATCTTACAACAAGGCACATATAGATTAAATACAAAACATGAAACTAATATATATATATATATATATATATATATATATATATATATATATATATATATATATATATATCAAAAGGTAATACATAAGTACCGCTGAGTACAAATAAAACATAACTGTACAACAAAAGATCCCATAAACCCCAATAACGACCTAGTGTACGGAGCCCTCAGCGGATCACCCACTCTGGATCACTCTGCAGCTCTCCTAACCTGCAAAGTATCTACAACACGGTATAAAACCGTTAGCTAACCATACACATATATATAGAGATGTACGAGCACAAACACACTTCAAGAAATAATAAACACTTCATCATGCTATCACACATTTACCCAATTTATTATCTTTATAAAGTCTAAGCACTCAATCGTATATATATATATATATATATATATATATCTGATATATATATATATATATATATATATATATATATATATTTGAATATGAAAATATGTGACACGAGGAATATAACCCTCGCCTCTAGGTGCTCATGGCAACTGGAGTGGCCCCTGGTCACACCCACCTGTGTACCCTGAGGGAATGGGGAGTGGCCAACCGTGTACCAAGTCTGACCCAACCACAGAGAACCGCCCAGACTCCAAAGGGATGAAAGGGACAGCTTTCATGGCCCTACAATGGGCAATCACTATACCATAGGTCGGTAATCATCATAACGCACGCTATAAAGCAGATAACACATACACCACTCATGCACACATCCAATATAAGGATGGTAGCTATGTAAGTCCTATGGACTTACCTCAACCTCGAAGTAATCTCAACCACTTAATACTCTCAAGTATGATCAGCTCCAAATCTGGAGAACAACACTGCCTAATAACAAGGCATAACAATATATCAAACTCATATCCATCAAAGGGGTCACGCCTAGACCCAAGAGATCCATAAGGATCGTATCCTAACTCATAAACCTCAAAGTCATAACCGGCATAAACGATATCATGATCATCCTCATTCTATCCTCATACACATACCTAGCATGCCACTAAACCGCTCATACTAGGAAAGGAAAGGATCTACCTTACTCTAGGTAGAACCGGGATAAGACGCACCTACGTGACTAAAGGGATGCAGGAGTGGAACAAGGCAAACCGCGGGCGCGGCAAGGCTCGGCCGCAGGCAAGCGCAGGCGCTGGGACCGTGGCCGTGGGGGCGGCAGCTTCCGGGCGCGGTGACTAGGTTCCCGCAGAGGCGGCAGATTCCAGACGCGGGGGCGACGACAGTGCAGAACGTAGCCTCCCGAGTTCTCTTCCACTCTTCACGTGATCAAATCACGTCTTCATCCATCCACAGCCACATCCATACATATACATACACATTCTAACATCAATATACCTTCCATACATCTAATCCTAAGCTAAGAAAGATGGAATCAAAGAAAGAAAGAAGAGAAGAAGAAGAATGGAGCTTACCTACTGCTGGTCTAGACAAGACGATGATCCAAACTACACTTCAACTGGCTTCCAAGCTCAGCCACAACATCCAACAACATCCAACAACATCATCATTCACAACCAAACACAAACTCTATCAAACTCCAAGGAAAACTCAAGCAAGATCAAGAAGAGGAAAGGAAGGAAAGAAGAATGTGAGAAGGCTAGAAAAAGAAGTGAAGATGAACCCTTGATCTAGCCAAGGACGAGGCTTAAGAGGAAAGAAAGTAAAGAGTAAAGCACAAGTCAAGGTCAACAAAGCCGGCTGCAGCCGCAAGAAACCGCAGGGGCGGAAAATAGCAGGAGCCGCAGGGGCGGCTCCACAAGCCCGCGGGGGCGGCTAAGGCCAAAACTAGCTCCAAAGACTAAGGCTCTTACACATGCATCTGCTCATGCTCACCACCTACAATATCATCTAGGTGTGGCTCGTCATCAGCGGAGCCCTTCGTAGTATAACCCGGGCGCATCGATGATGGTGCCCCAATATCCTCGCTAATAGGCTCCTCTGCAACTCCATCTACGGGCACCTCGACCGATGTGGAAGCAAGTCTATCCCGTCGAGCTTTAGCATCTCGACGGGCAGATGCAGTGACCACTCTACTATCACGCTTCTTCTTGTCTCTAATGTTTTGCATGGCCATCTGAATTTTTTTTCTAGATAAAATTTTCCATTTTTAAATTTACATATTATATAAATTTAGATATATTTTGTAAAAAAACTATCTTGCCGGAATACAAAATTACAACTTGACGTTCATTCATATAAGACCCAATTTCAATTCTTCCTAAACTAACCGAATCTTCTTAAACTAATGTTCATATAAGATTCAATTCCAATTCTTTCTAAACTAACCAAATTTTCCTAAACTAATGTTCATATAAGATCCAATTTAATTATTCCTAAACTAACCAAAATTTTCTAAACTAATAATTTTCGAGCCTACAATTAAAAAAAAAAAAAGAAGATAAAAACGTAGAAAACGTACCTTAAACCGCTCTTTGAGTGTTCTTCCAACCCTAGGAGGGGGAGAATCCGAACCCTCCATGTTTATGCGATACAGAATAAAAAGGAAAAAAAAAAACTGTTCGCCGGAGATGGGTGGCGGCAGCGGCGGCGACGGCGTGGAAGGAAAACCGGTAGCGGGGAAAAGGGAGCTTTTCGCGTTTTTTTTGGCGGAATGAGGAGCTGTTTCCGCCCGAAGCCTTAAGTATGGGACTCGGGAGGAATTGGATTCCGCTTCCGCCCCATGTTGGGACGGAAGCGGAATCCGTTTGCTCCTCGCCCCGTTCGTAATTTTTGCCCGTCCAAATAACATCACTCTTATTTATCTATGCTCCACCAAATGAGCAAAATAAAAATGAATTTTGGAACCAACTTACATCCGAAATAAATTCTAGTACTATCCCAGTACTAGTTATCAGAGACTATAATGAAATCCTAAATCATAGGGACAAAAAAGGAGGAGTTCCAATAACCAATCAGAGGTTCGAAAGACTCCAAAAGTTCGTACAACAATGTAATATGATTGATGTCGATACAAAAGGAAATGAATTCACTTGGAAAAAGAAAAAATATGGTAAGGATAACACATATGAAAATTAGACTGAATTATGACCTCGATGGAAGTAATCCAAGAATATCCTCAAATTCACACTCGGAATCATGCATTTACGTCCTCGGACCACTGCATGATTTCTTTTAACCTTCATAACTCACCAATTTCTTTTAAAAACAAACCCTTTAGATTTGAATCAATGTGGATGCAACGACAAGATTGTGAAAATATCATAAAACAAACATGGAGAACACAATTTTCGGGAACCCATATGTTCGATCTGGTTAAAAAACCAACTTACTTAAAACGAAACTGAAACAATTGAGTAAAGAGAAATTTGGTAACATCAATAGACAACTTACAGAAATTGATGAGCAAATCGAAAATCTTCAAAAACAAACATTTAGGTGTTTCAACAAACAAAAGAACAAAAAAGTAAATAGACTCAATAAAAAAAAGGGAATGCGTGTTAGACTACCAACATAAATATTGGATGCAAAGAGCAAAATCAACCAACTTACAGCTTGGTGACAAAAATACGAGTTTCCACCATAGAAAAGCTACGGGACGTAAAAAAAAAGATAATAGCATCAATTACTAAAAATGATGGATCAAAATTCTTTCAAAAGAAGAAGATATAAATAAAGAATTTATGGATGACTATGAACTTAGATTCAAGGCATTAGTGATAGACCAAAATAAACTAGAGAAACAACTTGAAGTCATCCAAATGGAGATAACGGAGAATGAAAACATAGAACTAACAAAACCGTTCACTACAAGAGAAATTAAAATGGCAATTTATGACATTGGAAGCGATAAATCACTTGGTCCGGATGGCATGCCGGCCGGTTTCTATAAAAAATATTTGCATATTGTTGGACCCACAGTTACAAGAGCAGTCAAAAGCTTTTATAGAACTGGGAAAATCCTAAAACAAATTAACCATACCTTTATCACCCTCATTCCAAAAGTAGACAATCCATCAATGACTACCCATTAGTCTATGTTCAACAATTTACAAAATCATTGAAAAAATCCTAGCTAAAAGGCTAAGTGTAGTTTTGCCAAAATTGATTCACCCTTTACAAGGTACTTTCACCCAAAATAGATCAATTCACGATAATGTACTCATCGCGCAGGAAATCTTCCATGTATTTAGATCCAAAAAAGGAAAAGAAGAATTCATGGCAATCAAACTCGATATGGAAAAGGCTTATGACAAAGTGGAATGGCCGTTCATAAAAGCAGTCTTGACTAAATTTGGATTTGGAGACAAGTTCAAAGTATGGATTGAAGAATGTATCTCAACGGTATCATACTCCATATTAATAAATGACTCCCCAACAAATATTATCCTCCCAAAGAGAGGCCTAACCAAGGAGATCCACTATCTCCTTTGCTCTTTAACCTAGGGGCAGAGATTCTGACTAGAAACATACAAAAAACTAGTAATGAAAACCAAAAGATAATAGGGTTTCCAATCTCAAAAAATGGATCCACCATTCCTTTTTTGGCTTTTGCTGATGACATAATAATTTTCACCAAGGCAACAACGACAACAAACAATATGATTTTATCCGTTTTAAATGACTATTGTTCGGTCTCAGGCCAGGTAATAAACTACCAAAAATCATAATTTCAAACAACAATAAATGTAGACCCGACAACTAAGAGAAGAATACATGCACATATGGGAATTGTAGTAACAAACAACTTAGAAAAATACCTAGGATGCCCGATCATAAACGGGCGAGTAAATAAAGACATTTTTAATAGCGTCATCTTAAAAACTAAACAACAAATAACAAAATGGAAGGCTTCATCCCTCTCTCAAGAAGGTAGAATAACCTTGATAAAAGCCAACCTAAATGCAAAACCAAGCTACCTAATGCAATCTTTCATGCTTCCTGCAAGCATTCATTAAGAACTTGATCAAATAAATAGATCTTTCTTCTGGAACAAGGGACCAAACTACCATCCCCTCATCAGCTGTGATAAAGTATGTAAACCAAAAATGCTAGGAGGAACAGGAATCAGGAAAGCAGTAGATATGAACAAGGCCTTACAAATGAAACTACTATGGAAAATAAGGGCAGAACCAGACAACATTTGGGTTAAAATTGTAGAAGAGAAATACCTCAAAGGAACATGTTTATGGAACTACAAATCCAAAAACAATACGTCATGGCAATGGAAAAAACTAATAAATCTAAAAGAAGACTTTGAAAAAGGCATCCGATGGAGTGTTGGTGATGGAAAAACCATTAGATTCTGGAAAGATCGATGGATAACCGACAAGAAATTCTCCAACAAGATAGTCTATTACCACATGACATTATTAGAAAATTAAACACTTACAACCTTCCTCAAAATGAAATACAAGACAAGTTGTATTGGACGCCAAATGAAAAAGGATGGTTCTCTACCAAATCAGCAATGGACCTTATCCAACACCATAAGATGGGAACACAAAGTGATAAAACATGGATTTGGGATATCAACATAATGCCAAAAGTTAAAAACTTTATGTGGAAATTGTCTCTAGATGGTATCCCAACAAAAGAAAACCTAGAAAAACAAAAGGTCCCGGTCTTAATGCACTGCGAACTGTGTCAACACTCGATAGAGACTGCTAAACACCTCTTTTTTAAATGCCCGTACACTCTATACAATATTAAAAATGATAAAATTAAAACTCTCTTATCCAACTGTGATCCAACATTCCAAAAAATAATGGACATTATTTTGGAGATAAAAGAAAAATGTAACCCGACAGAATTAAGAGAAATAGTGCTCACATGGTGGAACATTTGGATAACGAGAAACCAAACAATTTTTAACAAGAAAAAAATGCCCCAAGACTTAAATCCCTTAATCCAAAAATAAATTAATGATTGGGATGAGGCAAATTCAAAAATACCAAACTGTAATACAGGGTCCCAACGACAAAGACGAAAAACAAAAAACATCAAGTGGAAGAGACCAATTTTCAACTCAGTCAAAATTAATTTTGATGCTTCTACAAACTCAAATGATCAATGTGCCTTTGGCTTCATCATTCGAGACCACAATGCTTTAACACTTGCTACCGGAATGGGTCGATGTAATGCAGAAACTATCCTTCAAGCAGAAGCTTATGCTTTCAGAGAGGGCCTCCAAAAGGTCATAAGTTTAGGACTCAACACTATTGAAATCGAAGGAGATAACCTTGAACTTATTAACTCAATTAATCAGATTTGGAAACCACCATGGGAAGCGGATATGATCATCTCCGACATCTCCATTTTGATCTCAAGGTGTACATAAGTTAGAGTCCAATATGTCTTTAGGAAAATCAACGCCGTCGCAGACAAGCTTGCATCTCTTGGCCATTACTCGGATACGGGTGATGGAGACCTTCCACGTGACGTTGAAGACCTCATCCGATAGGATGCTCTTGGACGATCAACTTCCAGATGTTGATCCTTCTTGTTTCTCTTACCTTTGTATCAAAAAAAAAGAGAGAGAGAGGACTTTTGAGCCTCTAGTATATTCATGTATCCATTGTATATAATGTTTAATTATCCTTATCCTTAACATATAAAATCTATATCTATATCTATAACATATATAAAAATAAGAATAAGTGAAATAAATATTAAAACTTTCATTAAAATTGACTCTTTTATCCTATTATATTTTCACCTTAGAAACTAAAAAAATGTAACAATAGTAGTTCTTTTTTAAAGTTGGTATTATGTAATAATTAAATAAAAAAAGTGAATTTGAATAATATCAACTCTTCTAAAAACTTGGTATTAATTTGACAATTAAACTTATTAAAATTAAATTACGCTTTTTACAAATTAAAATTATGATAATTTGTTTTTCCTTAAATAAAATTCACATCACAAAATCCTATTTTTATGACACGTGAGAAACCGGTAGTCATGTTATTACTAGAACTTTTTTTTTTGTCGGAAAACAAGTCATATTATTTTTGGTAAATACATTTATTTTTGAGAAAACAAAGATCAATTGCGTCAAGTATCATCATCAAACAAATTACATAAATCAATAGGAAAACTGTTATGCATAGAAAAATGTAAAGTTTCAGCAAGCCGAATAGATGCCAACCAATGTGCCACACGATTAGCTTCACAGCGTGTATGAGACCAAGTGCACGAACTTAACTCCAAAGCCTGCATTCGAATCATTTCAATCACAACACCCATCATTCCTCTATCCCTCACGCTACTTCTAATCTTTGATATGAGCCGAAAGCAGTCAAACTCACATTGAATATTACTCCTTAGCTAACGACAACGCCCACCTCAGTGCTTCCCCTTCCGCTGCTTCAGGTTCGAAACTGCCATGTAACCTTCTAGCAGAAGCAAGTAAAACCCACCATTCCGAGCTCCTTTCCACCACCCCGATACCACAACCATTAATGGGAGAAACCGAAGCATCTACATTTATTTTGACAATGCCATGATGAGGTCGAATCCAAACATCTGAACCTACCTGCAAACCCCCCGAACTAGCTCCACCACTCCCTCATATATCTTTTTGATCTTCAACTAATCTGATCGTTTCACTTGTAACATTGGAAAGATCACACGCCTCACCTTGAAAAACACAACGATTACGGTTTCTCCACAAGAGCCATATCACAACCATCCATATATGACAATCCATAATGGTACCCCGAGTTTTTATGGTCACAAACACTCAAAGACAGAACCTACGTACTTGCCGCATCGTTGAATGACCGGAAGCCGCTTCCACACATTATGGACCACCACACAGTCACGTAAAACATGCAAAATGGATTCTAAATAACCACAGAAAGGACACCAAGGTTCAATCTTCACCATTTTTTGTACACAAACTTTCTTTGCAAGGAAGAATATTCTTACAAGCCCTCCACGCAAAGTTACGTATCGCTGGAGCCATTTTGACTCTCTAGAAGTCTTTCCAAACGTCCTCATTACCACCAATCAACATTCCCTCTCCTCCCACAGTCTCTGGGATAGAAGACGTCGCCAAGCGGTAAGCAGACTTGACCGTAAAAAGACCCCCAGGAGCATAGAACCAATAAATCTCAACCCTAACCTCCAGACATATTAGCGGCATTCTGAGAACAACCTCGCAATCAATATCCTCCAACTGACTCCGAACAACCGAGTCATTCCATATTCCTAAGCTCCAATCTATCAGATCAATGACCCGAAGATTAGCATCAAACTATCTTGGCCGGCAGATTGGTTTAAAAGTTAGAAGGCGAGGAATCCAAGGGTCTTTCCAAACCGAAATAAGTGACCCACTACCCACACTACAGCAAATACCTTTCCTCAAAATGTCCCTACCTTTCAAATGCTACTCCAAGTAAAACTCGGTCTAAATCCCACCGATGCATCCAAAAAGTCCCATTAGGATAGTACTTAGACTTAAGAAGTCTTGCAACTAACGATTCCGGCTCCACTAGTGTAAGAGCTTTAGCCTTTGGAGCTTGTTTTGGCCTTAGCCGCCCCCGCGGGTTTAGGGAGCCGCCCCTGCGGCTCGTGATGTTTTCCGCCCCCGCGGGTTTAGGGAGCCGCCCCTGCGGCTCGTGATGTTTTCCGCCCCCGCGGCTCAGGGAACCGCCCCTCCGGTTTCTTGCGGCTGTAGCTGACTTTGTTGACCTTGACTCGTGCTTTACTCTTCCTCCTCCTTATACCATTCCTTTCCTTGCTGAGCAAGGGTTTCTTCTTCACTTCATTCCCAATCTTCTCAGGTCTTTCTTGCCTCCTTCTTGCTCCTTGATCTTGTTCTTGGTTTCCTTGAGTTTAGAAGAGTTTGGGTGTGGGTTTGTTGTTATTGGATGTATTGTGATGTGTTGTTGAGCTTGGGAGCCAGCAGAGAGTGTGGTGTTGATCTTCCTTGCAGCCTAGGACCGTAAGTCATCTTGCTTCTTCTTTCTTTCTTCTTCCTTGATTTCATTCCTTAGCTTAGGATTAGATGTATTGGTTGTAGACTGATGTTGGAATGTGTATGTATATGTATGTGTTTGAATATGGAATGGAGAAGACTTGATTTGATCACGTGAAGAGTGAAAGAGATGTCGGGACTCTACGTTCTGCAGAGTCGCCGCCCCCGCGCCTTGAAGCTGCTGCCCCTGCGGGAGCCTTGTCACCGCACCCGCGCCCGAAGTTGCGGCCCCTGTGGCCACGGTCTCAGCGCCTGCTCCCGTGCCTGCGCTTGCCTGCGGTTTACCTTGTTCCACCCCTACGTCTTTCCGTTCCGCAGGTGCGTCTTGTACAAGATCTACTTAGAGTAGTATGATCCTTTCCTTTCCTAGTATGAGCAGGTTAGTAGCATGCTAGGTGTGTGTATGAGGATAGAATGATGAGGAATAGGATATATATGTATGCCGGTTATGGCTTTGAGGTTTAGTAGTTTATCGAGGTTTATAAGTTGGATATGATCCTTATGGATCCCTTGGGTCTAGGTGTGACCCCTTTGATGGGTAGGAGATTGATATCCTGTATTGCCTTGTTATTAGGCAGTGTTGTCCTCCAGAGAGGAGTGGACCGTGTTTGGAGTTGTTCGTGGTTGATACTACTCCGAGGTTGAGGTATGTCCATAGGAATTACTTAGCTACCATCCTTATATTGGATGTATGCATGAGTGGTATGTGGTATATGCTTGATAGCATGCATTATGGATTGTTACCGACCTATGATATATTGATTGCCCATTGTAGGGCCGTGATAACTTGCCCTTTCATCCCGCCGGGAGTCTGGGAGGTTCTTTGTAGGCAGGCCAGACCTAGTAAACGGTTCGGGCACTCTCCATTCCCATAGGATACACGGGGTGGTGTACCAGGCACCACTCCAGCTGGCTATTGGACCTAGAGGCGGGGATTATATATTCCTCGTGTCACATATGTTCATATACATATTTATATATGATTTGAGTGTTGGACTATTTATATAATGATAATGAACTGGGTAAATGTGTGATACCATGATGAGATGTTTATGATTTTATGATGTGTGTATGTGCTTATGCTTATCTTCTATATATATGTGTATGGTTAGCTAACGGTTTTATACCGTGTTGTAGATCCTTTGCAAGTTAGGTGAGCTGCTGAGTGATCCAGAGTGGGTGATCCGCTGAGGGCTCCGTACACTGGAGTTTATACGTGGGATTTGAGATATTTATGATGTACGGATATATGTTTTTGTTTGTACTCATCGGTTCTTCTGTATTACCTTTTGATATGTATATATATAGTTTGATGTTTTGTTTTAATCTATTTGTGCCTTGTTGTAAGATCCAGTGAACTTGTTGTCAGGCTAGGGTCAGGATCCATTGTGAGATCCTAGCCCAGTAGCGCCTCGAGTCCTGTGGATTCGGGGTGTTACAAAGTTGGTATCAGAGCCTTAGGTTGACAACAATGGCACTTGCAATCTGCGATAAAGGTTGAATAGATAAATAAAAAGAACCCGAAAGGGGTCTGACTTTTCAAAAGGTTTTTGTTTTGAAATGAGTACATATGTTTTGGGATAGCGTGTACGTGAAGCCATCACCCCTCTGAAGATCTCGACAGTATAGATATATACAGATATTATGTTGTGATTGACTTGATATATATCTAAACATATGGCATATATATAGCCTTCAATGTTTGGTTTGTGTCCTTTACCGATGGTTCGGACTAGAGCCTTACTTGTAGATGGTTCGGACTAGAGCCTTACATGCAGCGGAGGAGACTCACGAGGATGTTGCTGAGAGTGTCGTTCCTGAGACTGAGAACGGTGCAGCTGAGAGATAGGGATCACAGAGAGTCCAGTCAGAGGACTCGGATCGTGTCTCCATGGAGGGACCAACCTTCCGCGAGTATATCAGGCGGGTTGAGGAGGCTGCAAGAGTAGGTAGACGTGCCCCTAATCTGCCATCACAGGAGGGATCATTTGAGAGATCCCATGGAGTTACTCAGGTGCCAACTGTACAGGCACATGCTGCTGAGACTACTCGGGTTCAAGAGGAGTATAGAGGGCCTAGACCAGACACTCGGTTGAAGGCATTTCACCAGATGGGTGTACCCCGTTTCTCTGGGAAGGTGGGGTTAGAGGTGGAGTTATGGATAGGGCATGTAGACTCAGCTTTGGAGTCTATTAGATGTCCAGCAGATAGGCAGATAGAGTTGGTGCAGATTCTATTCAAAGACTTGGCACAACACTGTGGAGATCTGTACGGGGTCAGGTTAGTAGCTATGACTAGATGAGGACCATGATCAGAGAGCGTTTCTGCCCTGCCTCACTGAGGAGGGAGATACTGCGGGATTTTGTTGAGGCTGGGTTTGAGGAGTTACCAGTCTTAGAGGCCATCAGGAGATTCCAGGAGGAGCTGGCTTTACTGGGTCCAGCTGCACCTCCTACAAATCAACATGTTTATCTCTTTTCCCGAAGACTGAGGGATACTACCCGGACTTATATGGCGGGATTTAACTGTGAGTCTCTGATGGAATACTAGGACAGAGCCTCTGATTATGAGAGGGAGAGAACTGGGCAGAGGAGAACTTCTCAGACCGGAGTGTCTGAGAAGAGACAGCGTACTGGGCAGACCAGTGGTGCTGGTAGGGCTGATAGTTCCGGGCGAGGCCAGAGACGCCAGAGTTATCCTTTATCTGCACCGGTTGTAGATAAGGGAGTACAATGCTTCAACTACAGTGAGTATGGGCATATGAGATCAGAGTGTACGAGGCCGTAGGTGTCTTGCTTCACTTGTGGCAGACCCGGTCACAGAGCTACCTTCTATAGATGGGGTAGAGCTTCATCACAGCAGGGTTCTTCGCCTGCCAGTGTAGCCGGAAGTGGGCAGAGGCCACCTCAACAGCAGCAGACTCAGGGACAACATAGAGCCCAGATCGCCCTACGATTCAGGGATCTGCTCCTGGGCCGAGTAGAGGCAGAGGTCGTGGTGGGAGTACCACGGACACTAGAGGACCACAGGGTCGAGTTTTTGAGCTGAGGAGTATTGAGGAGCCAGTTGCACCGACTGCTACAGGTACCATTCTGATTCGTGGTTTACTTGTTAGAGTCTTGTTTGATACGGGTGCTACGCATTCTTTTATTTCTGATGCATGTGTTGATCGTCTGAGTCTAGATACGAATGAGGGGATACCCTTTAGTATAGGGTTACCCGATGGTAGTAGGGTCAGAGGTACCCGTGAGATCCGTGACTGTCCCATTTTTGTAGGGACCCGTGTTTTACTTGTCGGCTTCTTTGTCATGCCATTAGAGCATGAAGAAGTCATTCCATGTATGGATTGGATGGATAGACACCAGGCAGTATTAGATGTAGGTAGGAGGACTGTTACCCTCTCTACCGAGTTAGGACAGATAGAGGTTTTCCGAGGTTGGGACCTTGTAAAATCAGGCATGGTTATCAGTGCGATTCGGGCAGCGAGACTGATTGCACAGGGTTGTGTGGCCTTCTGGTGTTATGCCATGAAGGAGGGGGAGAGTCCAACATTGGAGGATATCCCAGGGGTCTGTTAGTTTGCAAATGTATTTGCTGAGCCGTCCAGTTTGCCGCCTCAAAGGAGTGTGGACTTTGGTATAGAGTTGGAGCCTGGTACGAGACCGATCTTGAAGGCCCCATATCGGATTGCGCCTGTCGAGATGCTGGAGTTGAAGAAGCAACTCAAGGAGTTGGCTGAGAAGGGTTTCATCCGCCCTAGCGTATCTCCATGGGGAGCACCTGTCCTCTTCGTGCGGAAGAAGGACGAATCGTTGAGACTGTGTATTGATTACAAAGAGCTGAACAAGGCGACCATCAAGAACAAGTATCCATTGCCTCGTATTGATGACTTGTTAGATCAGCTTCAGGGAGCGACAATATTCTCCAGGATTGACCTGCGTTCAGGGTACACCAGCTGAGGGTGAGAAAGAAGGATGTGCACAGGACAACATTCCGGACAAGATATGGACACTACGAGTTTGTAGTGATGCCATTTGGGCTTACAAATGCCCCAACAGTCATTATTGAGTTGATGAACAGCATATTCATCGACTTCCTGGATCAGTTTGTGGTGGTCTTCATAGATGACATTCTAGTATACTCTCGTAGCAGAGAGGAGCATGCAGAGCTGCTGAGGACTGTGTTGCAGGTTTTACAAGATATAAAACTATATGCTAAGTTCTCTAAGTGCGAATTCTGGATGCCAGAAGTAGCATTCCTGGGTCATGTTGTTTCAGCTGAAGGAATCAAGGTGGATCCGGCAAAGATCGAGGCAGTAGCAGCTTGGACGACACCGACGAACGTCAAGGAAGTACATAGCTTTCTTGGCCTAGCCGGTTATTACCGACGCTTTGTGGAGGGATTTTCTGTGATTGCCCGTCCACTGACGAGTCTGCTGAGGAAGACTACCAGATTTGTATGGTCTGATCAGTGTATACAGAGTTTTGAGGAGTTGAAGAGGCGTCTGACTTCTGCTCCTATTTTGGCACAACCAGAGGGTACAGAGGATTTTGTGTTTTATAGTGATGCGTCCAAGCTACGCTTGGGATGTGTATTGATGCAGCGGGGCAAAGTGATTGCATATGCGTTTAGACAACTGAAGACGTATGAGGAGAACTACCCGACTCATGATCTGGAGTTGGCAGCAGTAGTTCATGCATTGAAGATCTGGAGATATTGCCTGTATGGTGCTACATGTCAGATCTTCACAGACCATAAGAGTTTGAAGTACATTTTCACGCAGCGGGAATTGAATAACCGCCAGCGTAGGTGGCTTGAGCAGATCATGGTTTTTGATCTGGAGATTCTACATCATCCAGGGAAGGCGAACGTTGTCGCCGACGCCCTGAGCAGGAAGACGCCTCGAGAGTAGGCGATTGCGAGGTTGACAGTTCAGTATCAGTTGCAGAGAGACCTGATCTAGTTAGAACTGGACATCCAGTTTCTTGATGAGGATGCCCAGTTGAGTACTTTAGAGGTTCTTCCTGATCTGTTGGGTGAGATCCAACAGAAGCAGGGGACCTGCCCGACACTGATGAGGATCCGAGAGAGGATGTCTCGGGATGAGGCACCACAATTCCTGCTAGGGGCAGATGGAGTGTTGAGACGCCGCGGTCGCGTGTGTGTACCCGCTGATGCGGATCTACGCCAGAGGATATTACAGGAGGCTCACTGTACGCCTTATTCAGTGCACCCAGGTACGAGTAATTTGTACCAGGACTTGAGACGTGTATATTGGTAGGGAGGGCTGAAGCCCTTGTAGCCAGATTTGTGGCACAGTGTGCGACCTGTCAGCAGGTTAAGATCGAGCATTGCACACCTGGAGGTGAACTCCATCCACTACATGTTCCACAGAGGAAGTGGGAGGATGTCACCATGGACTTTGTGACTGGGCTGAGACCGAGCAGGAGTTTTGATGCCATCTGGGTTATAGTGGACAGACTGGCGAAGACGGCACGTTTTATCCCTATCCGGGAAACGTGTCTAGTGAGCAGATTAGCAGAGGAGTACACTAGATAGATAGTGAGACTCCATGGTGTACCAAGGACGATCGTCTCAAATAGAGATGAGCGATTTACCTCGAGGTTTTGGCAGCAGATTCAGACTGCCCTGGGGACGAGTTTGCACTTCACTACTGCGTTCCATCCTCAGACAGATGGTTAGTCAGAGAGGACCATTCAGACACTAGAGGATATGTTGCGATCTTGTGTGTTGGACTGGGGACAAGTGTGGACAGATCATCTCCCACTAGTTGAGTTCTCATACAACAACATCTGACATGCATCTATTGGGATGGCCCCATATGAGGCACTGTATGGACAGAGATGTCGTACTCCGTTATGTTGGGATGAGTAGAGCAGTGTTAGTGGATTGACACCTGATCATATTCAGGATGATGTGGCTCGAGTAGCACTGATTAGAGAGCGGATGCTGACTGCACAGAGCCGTCAGAAGTCTTATGCAGATAGGAGGCGTAGACCCCTAGATTTCAGAGTGGGAGCCCATGTGTGGCTGAGGGTGTCTCCGACACGAGGTGTTAGACGTCTTGGAATTAAGGGAAGTTGAGCCCCCGATATGTCGGACCGTTCGAGATTCTGGATCGGATTGGGAGCGCAACATACAGGTTAGCTTTCCCTCCGAGATTAGAGGGTGTTCACCTTGTGTTTCACGTGTCTCGGCTGAGGGAGTATATACCATATCCGAGACACATCGTGAGTTATGATGATTTGGTGGTCGAGACGGACCACACTTTTGTGGAGCATCCGATTGCAATCCTAAATTGAGGTATCAGACGCTTGCGTTCGAAGGACATTCCTATGTTGAGGATACAGTGGTCGAGACGAGAACCTGATGAGGCTACATGGGAGACTAAGGATAGTATCCAGAGGAACTATCCAGAGTTCTACGCTGAGATAGATTTACCTGTAGGATCGACGAGTTGATCTTAGTACTATCTTGGTGAGTGTTGTGATTATATGCTTATATGCTATAAATGTGTTTATTTTCGTACTAGCTATGATATGATGTGTGATCTTATAAGATCTTGTTGTGCTAGTACGATTAGTGTTTATAGCTGGAGATGGTTCTTTCCTCCATGCTATTGTGATATGATTAGATTTAGCTGGAGATATTTTTCCTCCATGCCCTTCCGTTATGAGTATGATACGGCTAGAGATGTTCTTCCTCTATGCATTTGTGATGTGATGACGATGGTTTGGCCAGAGATGTTTTTCCTCTATGCCCTGGATAGTATAGTGATCTTATGGCTAGAGATGATGAGTTCCTCCATGCCTGTGCTTGAGGCTATAGAGTGATATAGGGTGATACCACCGTACGGAGATGTGATGCCTCCGATAGAGCGAGTTATACCTCGGCTTCTACGTCCGAGTGGTTTCAGGACTTTACAACTTTCGGGACGAAACTTGTTTTTAGGGGGGTAATGTAAGAGCCTTAGTCTTTGGAGCTTGTTTTGGCCTTAGCCACCCCCGCGGGTTTAGGGAGCCGCCCCTGCGGCTCGTGATGTTTTCCGCCCCTGCGGCTCAGGGAACCGCCCCTGCGGTTTCTTACGGCTGCAGCTGACTTTTTTGACCTTGACTCGTGCTTTACTCTTCCTCCTCCTTATACCATTCCTTTCCTTGCTGAGCAAGGGTTTCTTCTTCACTTCATTCCCAGTCTTCTCGCGTCTTTCTTGCCTCCTTCTTGCTCCTTGATCTTGTTCTTGGTTTCCTTGAGTTTAGAAGAGTTTTGGTGTGGATTTGTTGTTATTGGATGTTGTGTGATGTGTTGCTGAGCTTGGGAGCCAGCAGAGAGTGTGGTGCTGATCTTCCTTGCAGCCTAGGATCACAAGTGTGGTAAGTCATCTTGCTTCTTCTTTCTTTCTTCTTCCTTGATTCCATTCCTTAACTTAGGATTAGATGTATTGGTTGTAGACTAATGTTGGAATGTGTATGTATATGTATGTGTTTGAATATGGAATGGAGAAGACGTGATTTGATCACGTGAAGAGTGAAAGAGAAGTCGGGACTCTACGTTCTGCAGAGTTTCCGCCCCCGCGCCTGGAAGCTGCCGCCCTTGCGGGAGCCTTGTCACCGCACCCGCGCCCGGAAGCTGCCGCCCCTGCGGCCACGTTCTCAGCGCCCGTGCCTGCGCTTGCCTGCGGTTTGCCTTGTTCCGCCCCTGCGTCTTTCCGTTCCGTAGGTGCGTCTTGTACATGATCTACTTAGATTAGTATGATCCTTCCTTTCCTAGTATGAGCGGGTTAGTAGCATGCTAGGTATGTGTATGAGGATAGAATGATGAGGAATAGGATATATTTGTATGCCGGTTATGGCTTTGAGGTTTAGTAGTTTATCGAAGTTTATAAGTTGGATATGATCCTTATGGATCCCTTGGGTCTAGGTGTGACCCCTTTGATGGATAGGAGATTGATATCCTGTATTGCCTTGTTATTAGGCAGTGTTGTCCTCCAGAGTGGAGTGGATCGTGTTTGGAGTTGTTCGTGGTTGAGACTACTCCGAGGTTGAGGTAAGTCCATAGGACTTACTTAGCTACCATCCTTATATTGGATGTATGCATGAGTGGTATGTGGTATATGTTTGATAGCATGCGTTATGGACTGTTACCGACCTATGGTATATTGATTGCCCATTGTAGGGCTATGATAACTTGCCCTTTCATCCCGCCGGGAGTTTGGGAGGTTCTCTGTAGGCAGGCCAGACCTGGTAAACGGTTCGGGCACTCTCCATTTCCATAGGGTACACGGGGAGGTGTTCCAGGCACCACTCCAGCTGGTTATTGGACCCAGAGGCGGGATTATATATTGCTCGTGTCACATATGTTCATATACATGTTTATATATGATTTGAGTGTTGGACTATTTATATAAAGATAATGAACTGAGTAAATGTGTGATACCATGATGAGATGTTTATGATTTTATGATGTGTGTATGTGCTTATGCTTATCTTCTATATATATGTGTATTGTTAGCTAACGGTTTTATACCGTGTTGTAGATCCTTTGCAGGTTAGGAGAGCTGCAGAGTGATCTAGAGTGGGTAATCCGTTGAGGGCTCCGTACACTGGGTTTATACGTGGGATTTGGGATATTTATGACGTACGGATATATGTTTTGGTTTGTACTAAGCGGTTCTTCTGTATTACCTTTTGATATGTATATATATAGTTTGATGTTTTGTTTTAATCTATCTGTGCCTTGTTTTAAGATCCAGTGAACTTGTTGTCAGGCTAGGGTCAAGATCCATTGTGAGATCCTAGCCCAGTAGCGCCTCGAGTCCTGTGGATTCGGGGTGTTACAACTAAAATCCGCCATCATTATTTTGCCAACATAGCAAGATTAAAAGCCTTCATGTTACGAAAGCTCAAACCCCCCGAGTATTTTGGTTGGCATAAACGTCTCCACCTAATCCAATGAATATTTCTACTTTCACTCGTAGAACCCCACCAAAACTTACTCATCATACACTCAATATCAGCACATACACCTTCGGGCATTTCAAAGCACGACATTGTGTACGAAGGAATTGCCTGAACCACCGCTTTCAAAAGTACATCCTTCCCCGCCTTGCTCAACATAATTTCCTTCCATCCTTTCAACTTTTTCCAAACCCACTCCCTAACAGTACAGAAAATAACCTTCTTTGATCTCCCAACCATCGTTGGAAGACCGAGATACTTCTCATCGCTCAACACTTCCTTGATCCCCAAGATTCCTTGAATTGTCCCTCTGAGAACAGAAGACACATTACTGCTAAGAGACAACTCAAATTTTGCTAGATTTACTTGTTGGCCCGACGCTTCTCCATACACACGGAGGACATCTACAATCTCATTGCTCTGTTGACTAGTCGCCCTAGCAAAAATAACGCTATCATCTGCAAATAAAAGATGTGAAATGCATGGAGCAGAAGGAGCAATTCTTATCCCCTGTAATAAACCCTTGACTTCACTCTGTCTAATCAAACCAGATAACCCTTAAGCACAAATTAGGAACAAAAACGGTGAAAGAGGATCACCTTGACGTAAGCCCCTAGCAAGAGCAAGAGTGGGAGTCGGACAACCCCAAAAATGAACAAAAAATGTCACAGTAGTGACACACTTCATAATCAAACATATCCACTTTTCATCAAATCCCATGACACGCATACACTTCTCAAGATATCCCCATTCCACCCACTCATAGGCTTTTGCCATATCAAGTTTGAGAGCCATATAACCTCTCCGCCCCATCCTAGTTTTCATATAATGGAACAATTCATAGGCTGCAAGCACATTATCCGTAATCAACCATCCCGGAACAAAGCACTTTGATTAGGGGAAACCAACTTACCCAAGCAAATCTTCAATCTATTCGCAAGAACCTTTGCAAAGATTTTATATAAGACGTTGCACAAACTAATGGGCCTTAGATCAGACATTTTGCAAGGATTAAGAGTTTTAGGAATCAATGAAATAAAAGTATGATTAAGATTTTGAGGAAAAGGGGCAACTTCAAAAAGATCAATAATGAACCTTGTAACATCCGGACCCACAATACTCCAATGCCGTTGGAAGAAAAGAGCAAGAAAGCCATCAGGTCCGGGCGACTTTGTAGGATGCATATCGAATAGAGATTTTCGAACTTCCTCCTCTGAACAAATACCTATCAAATTTGTGTTATCCTCCTCAGTCAGACGATTAAGACTTTGCAAATCAAGATCAAAGTCCATCGAACCAGTCGAAAAAATCTCACGGAAATATTCCATGGCGACTTTTGCCTTCCCTTCCGCCGATCTCCACGTGAGACCTTCCTCATCCACCAACTTATTATACTTGTTTCCTTTTTTCCTTCCTGACGCCTTTTGATGGAAATAAGTGGTATTTCGATCTGCCCACTTGAAGTCATTTGCTTTCGCTCGTTGGTACCACATCACCTCCTCATGAAACATCAACTCTTTCCCCCGTTTCTCAAGATCACGCCGGCGCTGTACAGTGAAAGGACTAGATTTGCTCACCTTTAAACGACTCAATTCCCCTCTGATCTCCCGGAGTTTAGCCCCAATATTGTCCACCGAACGTTTACTCTATCAAGCAAATCAGTTCCACAACGTTCAATCTTCCCAATAATACCCGAGCTTGCCACTGAGCTTCCTGGATTCCACCAAGCATTCGCTACAACCGACTCAAACCCATCATAGTTAGTCCACAACGCCTCAAACTTATAAGGTCTCTTACCCTTTCTGCGCGAGTCCACTCCATCTGCACCATTCTGAAACAAACAGATAGGAGCATGATCAAACATCGATCTTCGAAGGTGTACCACTTTTGTATCCGGGAATCTAACACACCACAACTCGTTTGCAAACACCAAATCGATACGCTCTCGAATCAATCCCCGCCTCTCTTGTCCGTTGTCCCATGTAAATTTGTCACCTTCAAATCTCACTTCATTAAGATGACAAACCTACAAAGCCTCCCTAAAAAAAGTTCATTAAGCATAAATCCGGGGGATTTCCACCTTCTTTATCACCAGAATGTTAGACCTGATTAAAGTCCCCGATGGCAAGCTAAGGTTCCGTTATATCTTCAGCCACCTTCTTAAGTAATTCAAAAGTGTTGTGTTTTTCATGGACTCGAGACCACCTGTAAAAACCCGTAACACGTAGTTCACCAACCTTGGCATCAATATTATGATGTTGTGTATAAGAATGAATAGAAACATTCACTCCTTCCTTCCACATAAGACATAACCCCCCAACTTCTCCAATACTATCCACAGTAAAACAACCTTCATACTGTCATTTTCGTCGTACTCTTTCCGTCTTCCGCAAATCAGACTTCGTCTCGCTTTGAAAAAGCAAGTCAAGCTCACGCTCTTTAACTAGCAATGCTAGTTTCGTAATTGTCGGGCCTTTGCCTAATCCCGACATTTAAAGCTCACGATATTCATTGATCTCGGCAAGAGAGACCACTTGTCTCTCCCCCCTATCCCAACTCAACCGTTCCCAGTTTGTGGCGTTTGCAACCTGTCGTTGTCTCCTTCTCCACGTTAACCACACTAGTATCATTATCACGTTTCTCACCCCCAACAGTAATGTCTCTGATCTCATACAATTGTATGGGTTCACGTGCAAGTCTTTTCCATTTTTGCCTACCACTTCTTCAACCTTCTTGTTGATCTCCATTATATTATCATCAACCAGTAATGTATCATCATCCTCTGGGGATGTATCGGTCCTACCAATGGGCCCAACTTGGATCTAGACAGCATGTATGTTGCCAGATCGGTTAAAAGAATTTATTTGACGTTTCGTTTCGGTCTCGTCATAGATTAATAAAATTTTGAATTAAATCCTTTAATTAATTTCCGTAATTTTTCGGTTATTACAAAGAGGTTTTTGTGAAACTCGCGAAAATTGAATCCCCGCTTGAGACGCCATGCTCCTTTAATTGTTGCACGCAAAGCATAGGAATTGAATGGTCGCTGAGTCAAAACCTTTCCCACCAACACTATTGACGTTGTCCCAGTTGTCGAACTCATTCCCTCTTCGCAATTGAGAATTCCTTCCCCATTCTCCTCACAAAGGGTGGGGACAACTTAGCCTTCACAAATGTAACACCCCAAATCCGCGGGACTCGGGGTGCTACGGGCAAGACCTCACAATGGGTCCCGACCCTTAGCCTGACAACAATTTCACCGGACCTTCCAACAAGGCACAAATAAAGGCGAAAACTAAAAACCGTTTTTTAATGCATATGGAATCGAAAAGTAACAAATACAAAGTGGAAACTCAGCCAAGTCCTCAAAACAACACAAACCCGATCCGAAAGTCTAAAACGTAAAACAACATCCCCAAATAAACGATATACAACATGACCCAAAACCATCCCCATCCTATAATGTACGGAGACCCCGGCTGTCCACTCCTCCACCTCACTCGGCGGTGTCCCTAACCTGCAAGTCATCTACAACACGGTTTAAAACCGTTAGCTCATATTCTAGGCATTAGAAAAGCGGTGAAGGCACAAACACATATATAGCACAAAACATAAATCACACAAGTCCTGTTTATTATCTTTTTATTATTAAGTCGTATTCGTTCTAATTCAACTTCCGTTGTGACACGAGACCACAGTGGTCTCGCCTCGGTCCCTTACCGGCAAGGAATGGTGCGGATGCATCCGTCCGTATACCCGCTGGACTCGTTGCCGAGAACCACCTAGACCCCGCCAGGGCTAGGAAGATGATGTCACCGCCCGTTATCATACACTTGGGCCAACACATATATAAGGTCGGTGGTCCTAATTACCGGGTTCAATGTTATAACAAAAGCACAAACACACACCACCAAACATACATCAATTCTAATACATAGAATACGAGCTAAGTAAGTCCGGAGACTTACCTCGTCCCAAACGCTAACTCACACAACGCTCTCGCTTCCGTTGGGAAGAAGTACACAACCCGCTCACAACAAGGTATCCATAAAAACCCGCTCAACTCAAGAAGTCTAGGACTTCTACACAAATGATCTACGCAGGATCATTTGACTCACATTCTAGGACTGCATCCTAGAGTCTACCATAATTACCGTCAATAATGACGTAAAAGCCAACGAGGTCTAAACACGCTCATCACATTCTCCTAAGGTCCCAAAAGCCACTACTTGACATTTCTTCTAAGTTATGCTAGTTCCAACCTATTATGATACTACTAAACATAACTAGATCGATATGGATTCGTGGCTTTTATCGGGTTCGGAACCTAGCATCAAACTACACAATTTAGCCCATACGCTAAATTGATCATCAAATATATTATATCGAAACCTAATATAAAACTCGTTTATAATTTCTGAGGTTAAAACCCGCTAACGTATTTTCCCGGGCAATTATACATTTCCTAAAACGTATGGGTATATTCTGCAATTAATACAAAACTGAGGGGCCGAAATGTAATTATACCTAATAAGAGGGGCCCGATTTGGAATAAGGGAGAAGAGGCTCGGCCGGCTCTGCACCTCCTGGACGCCGGCGTGGGTGGTACTCCGGCAAGAGAAGGAGGCGTGGAGGTCCCCCGGTGTGGTGGCGGTCTTTCCCGTAGGTGGTGGCTCCCGGTGGCGGCCGTTCTCCGGCGACAAAGAAGGATAAGTAGAGGAGAGGATGGAGGCCGCCGGCGGTGAGCTCTGTCTCGGGGGAGGGAGGCTGCAGGGTGGTCGGCTTCTCCGGTGTTGACGGCGTGCTTCCTTGGCGGCAGCAGTGCCTTCTCCGTCGAGCTCGACGTTGATGCAAGGGAAGAGAGCCAGAGAGAGACTGAGAGGGAGAAGAGGTAGACTAGGGGTGTAGGAGGGTGATTGCTCCAGTGAGCTCGAGGGTGCCTGAACGCAGGGGAGGGACGAGGGGTTCCGGCCGGGAGGAGGGAGACGATAGGGAAAGATGAGAGGAGGGAAGGCTGCCCGAGTGTGGAAGAGAGAGAAGAAGAGAGTGACGGGGTAGGGAGGTGAGCTGCAGACTTGGAGCGGGGACGAGGGGTCGGGTAGCTCCAGGAGCAAGGAGGCGCGAGTGGTGCAAGGCTGGGCGGCTAGCATGCGTGGAGGAGCGCTCCTGCAGGGCTAGCGAGGTTGGACAACTCCCACGCAAAAGAAGAAGAAAACAAAAGAAAGAGAAGGAAAGGCAACGGCTGGAAAAAGAAAAGAAAAAAAAAGAAAAGAAAAAGAAAAAGAATAATAAAAAAAATAAAAAATAAATGAATTAATAATTTAAAAATAGGAGTAAGTAACCCGAAACTCGGAACCGGAAAAATTTTGACTCGGTAACTTTTCCGACGTTTTACGAAAATAAAAAATACGGATATACGTGAACGTATTCCAAACCGAATAAATACTCGGAAAAGATCCATAAAACGCTCTCAGTCCTGAATAAAATTCCCGGGCGTTACAACTAACGCCCTAAAAACAAGTTTCGTCCCGCAACTTGCTAAACCCAACACTCTCCAACATACCCGTCTCGTAAACCCGTAGAACTCATAAAAGGTACACTACCGGCTCTAAACCAAGTCTACGTATAGCATTCATATCACGACATCGCAAGGTACTCATAACTCAAACAAAATCACATAGCATATAAAGAAAACAAGGAAGATCTCGGGACTAACCCGACGGTCCTATTGATGTCGCTAGGTCTGCATAAAACTCGGGATAGTTCCTCCGGATACTATCCTCCGTCTCCCATGTAGCCTCGTCGGCTCCTCGCCTCGACCACTGAATCCTCAGCATCGGTATCTCCTTCGATCGAAGGAGTCTCGTACTCCGCTCTAAGACCGCTATAGGTTGCTCTGCGAAAGTGTGGTCTGGCTCGACCACTAGGTCCTCGTGACTGATGATGTGCCTCGGGTCGTGTACGTACTCTCTCAGCTGAGAGACATGGAAGATCGGGTGTATACCCTCCAACCGCGGTGGCAATGCTAACCGGTATGCCACCTCACCGACTCTCTCCAAAATCTCGAATGGACCGACATATCGGGGGCTTAACTTCCCCTTAATACCGAATCGCCTGACGCCCGCGTCGGTGATACCCTCAACCACACTGAGCTCCTACCCTGAACTCGAGAGGTCTACGCCTCCTATC